>JAQQTO010000043.1:26925000-27525000 GCA_029884595.1 Ormosia semicastrata
TTTAGGAATATAAATATTGTCACCATTGGTGTCAATTCATTCACAATTAGTCTTGTTTCATTACACAATTCTATTACTTAGTCAATATTTCTAAAAAGCATAATTAGAACTCATTTTTGTAGTATCAATATGTGATTTTGGATTCTATAACTTTTAATCTCATGTAAAAATTAAATTATAAATCATTCAAATTCAATATCAACATCTTCATCTACTATAAAAATTGAATCTGAATTAAGATATTATTTTTATTCTTATGAAATAATGAATTCGTTGACTTTCTTAACAATTTTAAGAGTTGAAACAAGAACTACTATATCCTTAAAGAACTTGAAATCTTTCATATTTGCAACGAAATCAGGATATGCAAAATCAACAATATCTGAAATATAATTGTTAGAATTCAAAATCAAAAGATCTTTTGGGATTTTAATTTTAGCTTCACCATCATTATCATTTCTCAAATTATCGTCGCCAATGTTAATAATCCAATCTATAAAATGGACTTAATTTCATATAAGTTGGATGTGATATATGCAGATTGTAATATCATATTCTTAGTTAATCTCAAAACTTTGGAGTGATTTCATAATTTCGATAAATTAACTGTTACCATAACAACATATTATTTACTTGCTTTTGTAATTACTAATATTGACAATATTTGTGTGAAATCTCCTTTAAGAACAACTATTTTTCCTCCAAACTGTTGCTCAACGTTTTTGTCATTAGAAAACCTCTAAATTTCTCCTAAAGTTATACCAAATGCCTCAAAAACTTATTTGTTTATTATTGGTGCTTCTTCTTAAGGAGATTCAGATAAATCCACAAAGGGATTCAAAATCTTAAATAGGAAAGTCTAACATTCAAAGAGTCTTGTCGTTTGTGATCCTCAAATAAATAAATTAAAATCATATGAACTGACAAACATCTTCTTCGAAGGATTATGATAATGGAAACAACTGGAAGGATATATTTTGTTGAGTAAATAAGTTAGCACAACATAAGAAGCATTTGTTGAAAAGTCAAAAAACTAGAACATTACAGTTAATTTAATAAATAAATACTTAATAAATGACTTTTGTCATCATTATCACAAAAAAAGTTATAAAAGCATTATATGAGATTTTAAAATTTGAAAGGAATATTTTATTTTATAAATATACATTTCATAAATATTCATATATAAGGAATCTTTACAATTTTTTTATTAATTAACTTATATATTTTACAAAAATTTAAATTATAATGAACGGTTAAGAATTTTAAAATAAAGATCTAACGAAAAACTATTTACTAAATATTAATACACTAAATTCATAAAATATTTTGTTTATAACCTTAATTGGATTATTGATTTTATTACATTTAGATAATTAATTCTTTGTATAAATAAATAGTTAGTGTATGAATTATTTGAATAAAAGAATTATAATTAAACAACAAATTGAAATACTTAATATAATTCACTTAACCAATGAAAAATGATTAAAATATCAATTAATACAAATTAATAAGATAAGTTTAAAATTTACAAATTTAAAAGTAATAAGACAAATTAAACATTTATTAATTAATTTAATGTGAATGTCTTAATTGAATGAATAACATGGAAAAATTTAAAACATAACGATTGACTTTTTTAGATTATTAAAAAAATTATTACAAAGTGAAACAAACTATTAAAAATTTATTATTAATGGCTTAAACAACATAACCAAAATATAAAAAAGATAAATAAATATTATTTTACTCAAATACACATGAAATAAAATTTAAAAAATGACCATAATCAATCCAATTGTTGCCAATAACATTATTATTACTTACAATTGTTATCTTTTTAGCAATAATATTTATTGATAATTAATTATTCATTATCTTCTATAAATATTCTTTTTTGTGTGTGTTTGTATTGTCCATTTTTTCTTTTAAGATGAACTTTCAGATATTTATTTTTATCTTACTATATTATTATTATTATTAAAAGTTTTTTAATTACTTGATTGGTAATATTATTCATAGAAGATAATGAATAATTAATATATTAATTCATTAAGGCAATTAATCAAATGCACATAAATGAAATTTAATTAACAAGAAAATTCAAATTTTAAAATTTTTTATTCTTTTATTGTTTGGGTTTTTAAATGTAAATTTTATTAGTGGAAGTTAGAGCAAAATTAAAATATTAATTAGTTTAGGCAATTAATTAATTATATATAAATTGTTTAATAGTAAATAAATGACATTCATTAAGGGTGAGTTTTGAAATTTAAAATTTTAATTATATTATTATTTAATTATTTGAATTTGAATAGTAATATTATTCATATAAGATAATTTTGGTAGAGATACATAAAATATAATGAATAATAATTAATATATTAAATTATTAATGTAATTAATTAATTAGTTGTACATAAATGTTATTCAATTATGATAGGAATTTGAATTTAAATTATGCTCATTAATTATTTTTGTAGTTCCAATTGCCCTTATGAAAAATGATCACATCAGATCATATGTAATAGAAAATATCACATAAGATGACATATGGTAGAATATTTGCTATTCTACTTAACATATGTCAAGAAAATAATGCACTTACTTGATTGACAGAAAACACATGTCTAAATTCTAAGGCATATACTTTTTTATATATTATATAATATAATTATATGATTGAAAAGTCTAGAAATTAAAATATTGCAGATGATTTAATAAATAAATATTTAATAAATGACTTCTATCATTAGGGGTGTAATTGGGTTAATTTGGTTTAATTTTTAGAAAAAAATAAATTCAAATTAATCAAAATCAATTGTTCAGTTTGGTTCGATTTTCTTTTTTTTTATATAGCCAAAACTAAACCGAACATTTACGAATTGATTCAGTTCGAGTGGTCGAGTTAGTCATTTTTCTACACAAAAATCAGCCTAATAAACATATGAAAAAAATGCATAATAAACTTATGAAAAAATTTCTAGAAATGGAATCAAACCTACTTATCTCAATAAACACACTACAAAGTACAAACACCAAAATTAAAGAAAACATAATTACAAAAAATAGTTAAAGAAAACACAGGCCAAAAATACATAATTATCCAAAGTCTAAATAGACAAATATAATTAAAGGAAACACGACAACGGATACTAGTACAAACACGATGGCACCCAAGCTCAGTCCAAACATAATTAAAAGGAAACACAAGTACACAACATAATAGTGTGCAACACCCAAACTCAATCTAAACTCAATACCTCTTGTTGTGATGGTGAAGCATCTTGTCTTTTTGACGACGTTTCTTGTCCTTGTGTTGGAGCTTGTGTTGGAGCCTCTGCTAGTTGCGTGTCACTAGTTGTCAGTTGGTGTTACAGTGGTAGCACTCCTAACTTGAGTTCCACTACCACTAGTGTTTAGAGTCCCACTAGTTCCAAATGGATCACTTGTCATTTGTTGGTGTCAAGTAGCTTTCAAAAAAGATAAAAATATAACTATTAGTTAAATAAGAATGGGAAATTGAATAAGAAGAGTAGCAAAAACAGTAAGAGTGACATGCAATTGCTGCCATCTCGGTCAAGGAGAATATTTGATAAGTTATGGATTGTAGGTAAAGGACAAGGAGAGAATAGGAGCTCAGAGACTTTAGGGAGTTCTAATGGCCCAACTTCTTTAGTTCCTGGAGATACCAAATCATCTGGTTCATCCTTAAGACGCTAGAGGCATTCTGTCTCTTAGGGAGTTTCATAGATTATTAAACAGGTGAATGAGAATTCAAATTGTTGTGAAATGTAAATTGGTAGGATGTTAATGTTGTATTTGCAGTGCATGCATAGAATCAGGTAAAGGGTCTCACTAGCATTGCTGAAAAATGTAATGAAATTTTTATATCTTATCTGGTTATCTTTCTAGCAAGTGTAAGATCTTCCTTCTATCTTAGAAAAAATCTTCATTGGGGTAGGGATCTTTAGGTTCTATTAAATGTTGGCCTCTTGTATATAATTATGATCCTTAATTACAAGGGATGATTTATGGCTTTTCATACGCATTCTTTTCTGCCATTTAGCCACACTACAATAATTATATATTGCTAATATTTTGACAAAGTCTAAAATTAAAGCCTCATCCCTAGTATATAACACATCAGTATAGCCTTGTGCGCATATATGTTGGGTAAATTTTTATGAATTATGTAATGAAATTCATAATTTTTATGTAAACCCTCAAGCAAAGGGTCTCACTAGCATTGCTGAAAAATGTAATGAAATTTTTATATCTTATCTGGATATCTTTCTAGCAAGTGTAAGATCTTCCTTCTATCTTAGAAAAAATCTTCATTGGGGTAGGGATCTTTAGGTTCTATTAAATGTTAGCCCCTTGTATATAATTATGATCCTTAATTACAAGAGGATGATTTATGGCTTTTCATACGCATTCTTTTCTGCCATTTAGCCACACTACAATAATTATATACTGCTGATATTTTGACAAAGTCTAAAATTAAAGCCTATTCCCTAGTATATAACACTTCACTATAGTCTTGTGTGCATATATGTTGGGTAAATTTTTATGAATTATGTTGAGAAAATCTAAGGCCTAGACCTTGAATATCAATAAACATGCTCTATTTAACCTCTTATAGATCCATCGGATTTTGGTAGTATTTAGGAAAGGTGAGTAAGTGGCCAATCATGTGATTTTCCAGTTATTTTCCTGTTGTTCTCTTAAGTACTTCTTGAGATTCCAAGTTCATTTTGTGAACCCATTGCTTGAGGAACAATTAGTGGATGTCCCGCAAGTCTGCAACCATGGTTCAGACAACCATAGCTTCTTTTTCTCCCACTTAACAAAGTCCTTTCTCAACTTCACTCAATGTGAGAATTCTAACAAGGGAAAGTTCACGCAAGGACAGAGACGTCCATCTTCGTCAACCACGAAAAGTAGTTCATACTTTAACGGGTGAAAACCCTATGAATCTGCCACATTGGAGAACAAAATTCAGCTGTCAGATTTTCTCAATCAACAACCCAGAAAAATGAGACTTACCAGATAAAAGACCCAAATTAGAATAAGACTATGGGATGAATGTCAGATCTATAGGAGAAAGAAGACTTACTGAGCGGTGAGTGCTGCTTGCGAGCATTGAGCAGAGAGAGGCGAGCAATAATGAACGGGGAGCAGCAGTAGGGAGTGACAGAAAAGAAATAGTTACGAGGGAAACCAGAATAGGCCTGAAAGAGAACTAAAATGCAAGGTACACTTGCAAAACCAACATTTCTGATCAAACCACATTCAGAACCAAAACATATATAAAAGAAAAGCAAAGATCTTCCTTACTCATGTTCTTGTTCTCGTTATTTTCTTACAAAAGTAAAAGCAAAAACGAACCTTTCTGCAAACTTGAGGTAGAAGAAGTGCTTCCCGCCTCCTCAGAATGATGGCAAACTAGCATTAAAAAGCAACAGGGGAATGAAGGAAAACTATAAGATTGATGGAACCCAGTTGGCAGTAGCCTACTATTGCAAGCTAACTTAAATAATGAGATAAAGCAAAAGAACAGAACAGAATTAGACGCCCATTACCAAAACTAAAAATTTATGTACGGTTAAAATGCACCATGGAACAACAATAGCTCTCCAAACCCAAAAAGTTGGTTTAATAGCGAACTAGCATATAATGTGTGGCAGTTTACAATCTTAATTATCTCAATTATTTGGGATAAATTATAAAAAATATCTTTATAAATTCTTTACTCTAAATATAGATGGATTATCTGAAAAATAAATTATTTAAGATACGCATAAACTGTCATGCACTGATCACAATGAAAAAAAAATTATGAAAAATTCATAATATACACGAGAGTATTATACTCAAACCACTAAAAACATATCGCGTGGAGAGCATACATATTGTTAGATTAAATTCAAAATATTATATAATAAAATTTACATCAAATTTCAACCACTACAGATATTACTCTTAGACTATTAAGAATTCTTCCTATGATATATGCCACTTTATTGGTTATATGCTAGAAAGCACAGACACACTATTCTACTGACGTGTCTACATGTCAGACACATGTTCGACACAGATATTTATTGAGATTTTATATTTATATAAAAATTATTTATATTTTTATATAAAAATTATTATAATAACTATTTATTTTTTATAAAAAAATTCATGAAAATTTTCTTTATGAAAAAAATGATTATTATATTATAAAAATATTATTGTATGAATATTTTATTAATTTTATTTTTGTAAATAATTTTTTAATATTTTAGATCATATCTTTAAATAATAAAATTATAATTGAATTTAGAATTACAATTTCTTATCTTAATTCTTTGACAACTCCAAACATGAATTTAAGACAACTAATTCTAATTTAAAGTGGAATTGAAATTAAAATTCTATATTTCAATTCCAATTGTTATCAAACAATTACTATTAAAATTCTTTATGATATATTTTATTGGTTCACGACACATTATTTACTTGACGTGTCTACATGTCGACACATGTTCGACACGGATATACTTATGACACGCACATGAATGCGTGTTTCATGTGTCCAATTACAAAATTTATTTTTTTTGTTCGGACACATTGCAAACACGGTTAGGACACTTGCATAAATCAAGACACACATCAGACACATATTTATTACGTACTCCATTAAAATTAAAAAAAATTATTGTGTGATAGTCACTAATATCACGGCTCAAGCCCAATATCACCCAATTCACCCTCGAGA
This sequence comes from Ormosia semicastrata, assembly GCA_029884595.1. Taxonomy (NCBI): domain Eukaryota; kingdom Viridiplantae; phylum Streptophyta; class Magnoliopsida; order Fabales; family Fabaceae; genus Ormosia; species Ormosia semicastrata. Next base: position 26,931,773 of record JAQQTO010000043.1, read on the forward strand.
AAAAATCTTCTATTCTTCCTCAATATATTGTGTTTACTGTGTGTTAATGGTTCAAGTTTCAAGTGAGTTTCATTCTGATCTGGTGGTTTAATTTTTAATTATTGTTAATTTTTTTTTCTAGTTATAAAAGAAGATACTTGTGTTGTCATTGAGGAGTTGTATTTGAAATATTTATAATCAAAATTATATATATATGCCGTATCTGTGTCTTAAAATTTTTTAATTTAGTGTGTCTTCATGTCTGTATCCGTATCATGTCCCGTGTCCATGTCCATTTCTGTGCTGCATAGGTTATATGGTCTTCGTGGGTTAGTGAAGCAGGTGTCCTTCCGGACATGATTCTCTTTACAAAATATGATTAAATAAGTCTTATGTTGAATTTGAAAGTTGAAACTCTAAATTCGTTAATTAAAACATTAGCTATTTAAGTTAGAAATGAAAAAACAAAAAAATATGTTCGCCTAAACAAATGGATTTTTCATTAAATTTGAACTTATGATTATTAACCAAAGAATTTACTGACTTTATTCCTGAACCACTAACTACTGAAAATGCTTACTTTCACTTTTGATCTTCAAGACATATATCACTATGATATATGAGTCTGCAGAAAAATTTTATTTAAACAAAGCTCATCAATAACAAAGTTAGAACTCTATTACCATTATTATGGCTGCTTAGGTTGAATTTTAGCAACGTAAGAAACAAATTTTTTCTCTCTTTAGCTGTAAATAATCTTTACACAAGATTAGACCAAGTAAAATTTGATCTTCCAGTAAAAACCAAAAGCCTTTGTTGACCTATTTGCTAAGATGTTTGTGCGTGCACAAATATTGAATTGAAACTTGACATTGCTAACTCAGGTTGAATTTTTTTTTGTGCCCATATTTTTTCCCTTATCTTTCTTTAAATGTTGGTGGAATACTGAGAAACCTACATTATGTATGTATACCTAAGCAGAATCTCTAAGATAATTGCAGCTTAACCTCCATTGCCTCAGTACCCATTTGTTTATGCTTCAGGTTAATAATTGAATAACGTCCCAATGAATGGACAAACGCATTATTTGTTGAGCAACTCATGAATATAATCTCCAGTTTTACCTCCTCCTTTTGTTTTTATTTTTGTCCTCTGCTACTCTATCCTTATGCTACTGCTTACTGATTTGACTCAAGAAACTTCGGGACCACGTGATGTTTGCTAATCAGAATAATAATGATCATCTTATACTTTTAAAAAGAGATATAAAATTATTTATATTTTTTTAAAAAACATAATTGAGTAAGATAAAGTAATAAAAATATATATATATAATAAATAATATTAAATAAGATATAAAAAGAAATATATGTATTTTTTGATGTAAGAATATAAGTATTGTAATTAGAATTAGGCTGCTCATTCATTGAGTGTATCATCATACCTTTCATTTTACTTGATGTTGTAAGTTTTTTTATAGGTTACTTTTATTTTATAGATTAATTTTTTTGTTTTTTTAGGTCACTGTTCACTGGCTACCAATAACTGGCCACCTGTTATCAGCCACCACCGACCTACCTTTAATTGTATATTATTTATTTTTTTAAAATTATACAATTATATAAATAATATCGATTAAAATTATATCAATCTTTATATTTTTTATAAATAAGCGTACATCTTGAAAAAAATTTATTATAATTATAACTGTTAAATTTTTTTATAAATTTTAAGCGATAATATTTATCTGATTATACAATTTAAAAAAATTAGAGTTCATCAATTTTCCTAAAATCAGAATGTAGTTGTTAAAAAAATTTATAAATTTTAATTAATAATATTTATACTGAGTTATGTACTTTAAAAAAATTAGAAGTGATTAGTGGTATCGACAAGTAGGGTACAAAAGCCTGTCAATCAACGACAGTGGTAGTAGTAATATGTAAAAAAAATATAAAACTAAAAAAAACTTGAAAAAAACTTAAAAAAAAGGAAACATGCTAAGCATATTTATTGTAATTGATTTAAGTTATTAATTTATTTTATAAATAAATTAATAACTTAAATTTTAAAGTGTATCATACACTATAAAAAAGGTGTATATTAGACTCTAGCTTATTATCTCTCTCATGACTTTTCTAAATAGAAAATGACCATCTTAAAAAGACGTAAGTATTATTTATATATTTTTTTAAAATATGATTAAGTGAGAAAAAGTGATAAAAAATATATATATAATAAATAATATTAAATAAAATATAAAAAATATATATATATATTATTTGATGTAAAAATATAAAATTGTTTCCAAATGTTATTATCCTAATCATCAGGACCAATTTTCCTGATCATACATGCATATATGTATATATATATATATATATATAATACAGATTTATATTCTACGATCTTTGTTCTGAATTGATATAATATTTGTTTGGACAATTTAGTATTACTTTAACGGGTACGGGTAGCATCTTTAAAGGGGAGAAAAGCAGGAAGCTCACAAAGAAAAAACACTAGAACCGGGCAATAAAAATATACAATATGACAGCTAGGAGTTTTACATTAGTCAACACTAAATTTTACATTCGTACTTAAGAATTAAATGATAAAAAAATAAAATATATGTAATAATTTATAAAAAAGATAATATTTATAAATTTACTTTGAAAATACATAAAATATTTTTTATTTTTTATAAAAGGATATTACTCTAATATAAATATTAAAGAATTTAAATATAAAATGTTATAAAACAATTTATATGCCTAAAAAATATTTATAATATAAATAAAAATATTTGTCTTTTAAATGTACAATTTAATTCAATAATTTTATAAAAAATATTTTAATAAATTAGTTTTATTGAAAATTACATATAAATTATTTCAAATTATGTTCATATAATTTAACATGAGTAAATCAAGTGATAAGCAATATATAGATGACAAAATCTCTCTACATTTGAGGATTATCGTATGGATTCGAGTTCGAAGAATTTTGCCTATGAGGATGGAAACATGAATAAAGAAAGAATATTGAGTTAACTTTCGTGTAATCTATGAGTAGATTAGGTCTAGGTTTAAGGTAATATTAGACACTTACGAAAAATTTAAAATTTTAAGATTAATTATCAATGAAAATAATTAATAACGTAATTAACTAAAGATATGTGAGATTTTTTTAAATTTTTTTGAATATGAATTAATATGCAAAACTATATATGTCAAGGTAATTAATGTAATTATAAATTTTTATATTTGTATGTATAAGTAATAAATTTAATTTAGATCTAACGATACATGTATACTTTCTTTTTAAATTATAATATAAAATATCACATAATGATTATTAAGATCATATATTTATCACATGATATATTTTTAAGCATATTTTATATTAGAATGAGACATTTTTTTTATATATTATTATATAATGATTATATGATTATGTCAATAAAAAAATAAATATATAATTAGTATACATTATGATGGACGGGGATGTGCTGCGCAAGCGCAAGCACTGACGGAAGAGTTGTAGTTGTAGACTGTCTCCACTCTCCAGTAGGTTCTCCTCATGCCATTAGCCCAGAAACTTGGATACAGATTCGTTTCTGCAGAAGGTGATTTACAACAAAGATTGATGTGCTCACTGAATGAAATTGTACACTGACTGACTCAGTGACTGCTAAATAATTGTTTTAGCATTACCCAAGTAAGGTATATATAATTGATTGACATAAAAGTTATTTTAGCATCTAATGTATTTATTAGAGAAAAAATGATTCTATAGTTAAATAATTTAATTAGAAAATGAACAAATCATTTTAAACAGAATGTGGTCCTAATTGAGGATAAACAAGTAATCAATTTTAATTTTGGTCCCTATACAGTATGATTCTGTCACAATTCAAGTAAAAAGCAACAATCTCCTATCGACCTATCCAATTTGCTTTATATAATGACAAAATGATTTTTTTTTAATTTGGCTTGTTTTTCAATTTGGCCTTTCTGAGAAACGCACAAAAGGAAAAATATTGATCACCTTTAGTTTTTCTTTAATGCATCAGCAAGATTATTTTTAGGACAAACTGCAAGACAGTAATTTATTTACTCTTTTTTTTTCCTCATTATCTGTTTTTCAGTTTTCTTCCTTAATCAGGTAGGTCAGTAATTGTTCTGAGCACAATGAGGTATTAGAGGGAAACACTCATTTATCCTCCTTTTCAATAGTTCATCTGCAGCGTATCAACTCCAACTCCAACCACGTTAGCATTTGTATCTGTTGTCTTCATCTCTTTGTTGCTTACTGGCTAGAACTAAGGATTAAGATCTTTGTCAGGATGTTTTCAATCTTTAACAACTACATTCATTTAAAATGTTAAAGAGTCTGAGACCCATTAGGGAATCAGTTCTAGAGAAGGGATAAATTGGTACGAAATAAAAAGAGCTTGATATTTGCACATCATATGTTTTTATACAAAAAAGAATCATTTCCTGAATCAAAAAGAGAAGAAACAAAGGAAACATTTTTTATGTCACTATTTCTTTCAAGAAAAAACATTACATATTACACGTAAGTAATGCCATAAGAGAGAGAGAGAGAGAGAATGGTATTTAAACTTGGTTTAGTCATTGGGAAAGACAAAAATCCTGAGCATCTGATTTTACTCAGATGAAATCAGCAACGAGCTCACCTCAAAGGTGTCTAGTCTAGGATGAAGAAGCACTTGTGTGCAGTGCTGCTAAGGAAGCATAGTTACCTCCCTTATTGAGCAATGCTTCATGCTTTCCCTTCTCTGCTATGACCCCATTCTTAACTACTGCAATTAAATCTGCACCCTTAATAGTGGATAACCTGTGGGCCACCACTATTGTGGTTCGGTCCACCATAACTCGGTCTAGTGCATCCTGAACCACTTTTTCAGATTCAGCATCAAGTGCACTGGTGGCTTCATCAAGTAGTAATATTTTTGGATTCTTCACTATGGCTCTTGCAATTGCCACCCGCTGCTTCTGTCCCCCAGATAACTGAACTCCTCGCTCCCCTACTATCGTGTCATAACCCTGCATTACAAAAAATAATAATAATATATTGTTCTCAACAATTCAGTTCAGACCTATGTTCATATGGTGTCTAAATAACTTGTACTAATTCAGAATTTTGAAGTTACAGTAGTTGCACTAGATAGGACACTATGCAATTTACCTTCTGCAAACTACTAATGAACTTGTGGGCATTTGCCAGTTCTGCAGCAGCTATAATTTCTGCCTCTGTTGCATCTCCTCCCTTTCCATATGCAATGTTGGCTCGGATGGTGTCATTAAACAACACAGGCTCTTGGCTTACCAGGCCCATCTGTTGTCTTACCCATTTAATTTGCACCTTTTGGATTTCTTTTCCATCCAGTGTAATGTGACCTGAATCTGGGTCATAAAATCTTTGTAATAATGAGATCACTGTTGATTTTCCACTTCCACTTTCTCCAACCAGTGCAAATGTCTGATTTTTTTTATCAGTATAATCAATCAGTTAGTTTCTTCCTTTTGGAATAATAATTTATACTAGTCTATGGTAACCAATAACCATAATCATTTGCTACTGGATAGGATGTGCAAATAATTATCTACCCAAAAAAATAAATGTACAAATTAGAAAATTACCTTGCCACTAAGAATGGTCAAGCAAAGATCCCTGAATATTTGAACAACAGGTCTGGTTGGATACTTGAAACTGACATGGTGAAACTCAATTTCTCCCTTGACTTGGTCCAATGTCATTCCAGAGTCATCACTGGGGTCTATTTGTGATTTCCGATCAAGAATAGCAAATATAGAAGCAGCAGCACTTTTTGCTTTAGTTGAATCAGTGACCAAGGAGCCAGATTGAGAGACTCCCACAGCTGCCATGCTGAGAGCAAAGAAGACCTGCAAATCAGGAAACAAACTCATCAATGCTAGAACTATGGTAGAAACCTTGTGCACTGGGCCACCTTATCTTGGTGAATAATAACTGATACTAAATCACCGATAACTGTGACAAGAAATAAGTGATAGAATGTCTGACATGGTGAACAAGTTAGGACTTAGGATGTAACCTACACGGAAAACATCTGAGAATGTTGATTTGCCATCCTCTACAAGTCGAGCCCCAGCATAAAAACTGCATGCATAAACTGAATACAGCATGAAGAATGACAACCCAAAACCAATTCCACTTATTATCCCTCCCCTTATGCCCGTCTTAATTGGCCCTTCACATTTTTCCTGGTATAATTCCATTACCTTCTCCTCAGCACAGAAAGAAGCAACTGTTCTAATACTCCCTACAGCATCATTTGCCACTTGACTTGCTTCCTCATACAATTTCTGTTAAGCAAATAGAATATCGGTATTGATAACATATAGCTAAGTCAAAAATGTATTCAGCGCACATACTTAAAGCGCCATTGATCCATGCTCATAAAGTAATTTTTGATCTCCTTAGTATGATACTATGATGTCAAAAATGTACAAAGAAATGGATTTGATTACTTTCATTCAGATTAATCACTCCAATTCTCCTTATGTTGAAAATTTAGATATTTTCACATTCATTCACATCACAATATTAGTTGGTTGCTTAACAGAAGTCAAGAACAAACCTTAGCATCTGCACTGGATCCTGTCAAGAACTTGAATTGCACATATCCAATTAGAGCTAATAGAGGCACCAAAGCAAGAATTATAAGAGCAAGCTGCCAGCTCGCTGTAAAAGCAATTACCAATCCAGCAACTGCTGTAGCAATATTTTGAACCAGCAAACCAAGTGCATCCCCAACCAAAGCTCGAACAGAAGCTGCATCAGTAGAGAGCCTTGCTCCAAGTGCTCCGCTTGAATGCTCAGCTTCATCAAACCAACTTACTTCCATATGAACTACTTTCTCAAAACACATTTTCCGGATCCTTTTGATCAACTTACCACCAGCAACAGCAAAAAGGTAGAATCTACATGGAAAAATAAGTAATGATGCCACACCAAGCGCAACAAATATTAATGCCCAAACTTTTGAATCTTTACGAAGTTCATCGGCTGGCTCATAGAAAATATTTATCATTTTGGAAAGCATGAACCCAAACATGGGCATTATTACTCCATCTGCCACTGCAGCTATAGTCCCTAACAGTAAGACTGGAATCTCAGGCTTGTTTAAATAAGCAACACGATAAAGTGGCACTTCTTGTGGTGGTGGTGAAACTGTTGAAGGAGGAGCTTCGGCTCCTCCACCAGCAGGCACACCATATGATGCTGAGAATGAGTGATGACCACTGTTTCCAACTCCAGATGACCCTTGGCTTATAGATCTTAAGGAAGAAGATCTTTGACTTGATTGTCTTCCAGAATGCACAATACTTTCTGGCTTGTCTGTGTCATTTGCACCATTCTGTTCTGACCCCTTAATTTCTTGCAGTCTAATGAGCTGGCTATATGCTCCATCAGGATCCTTGGTGAGCTCAGCATGTGAACCTGATCAATTGAAAAATATAAGAATGCAATAAGGTATATTGTGAACCTTCTAAGAATTATGATTATAAAACCAGATTGTTATGGAGAATTTTGATTTCTATTATAAGATAATATGTCTACCTCTTTCTACTATTTTTCCTTGATGAATAACAGCAATGGTATCAGCATTCCTTATAGTACTTAAGCGGTGGGCTACAATTACAGTTGTCCGGTTTATCATTATTCTGTCCAATGCCTCCTGTACAATTCTCTCAGATTCAGCGTCAAGGGCGCTTGTAGCTTCATCAAGAAGTAGGATTCTTGGGTCTTTCAAAATTGCTCTTGCTATTGCAACTCTCTGCTTTTGACCCCCAGAGAGCTGAGTTCCATGCTCACCAACCATTGTGTCCAGTCCCTAAGTTCATAAGTCATAGTTTTACAAAACTATATGTAAGAAAGTTTTTCTTTTGTCTTTTATACGTTGTGCAGATAAAGATAATCCTAACATAGGAAGAGAACATTCCAAACTGTAAAGCAGGAGAAATGCAGTTTCTACATTTAAATGAAGATTTGAGAGTTCACCTGAGGAAGTTTATCTATGAATTTGGCAGCATTAGCAAGTTCTACTGCAGCTCTGATTTCTTCATCGGTTGCACCACCCTTGCCATAGGCAATATTCTCTTTAATACTACAAGTAAAGAGAACTGGTTCCTGGCTGACAAGGCCTATTTTCTGTCTGATCCATTTCAGTTGAAATTCTCTGAGGCTGATACCGTCAATGAGAACTTCACCAGCCTGTGGATCATAAAATCTCTCTATCAAACTAACAACTGTGGATTTCCCACTCCCACTTTGCCCTACCAAAGCTGCAGTAGTGCCACTTGGTATTGAAAGACAAAATCCATTGAATATCAGTTCATCTGGTCTTGTAGGATAACTAAAGCAAACCTCCCTTAGTTCTATATCTCCACGAATGTCATCAAGCTGCAGACCAGTAGTGTCATAAGCATCAATTTCTGGCTTCCTTTTAATCGTTTCAAACATCTTAAAGGCTGCAGCTTGTCCTGCAGCAATAGCACTCAAGCTTGGAGATGCCTGCACAAGAGACCTGGGATTGGAAAATATATATAGTTAGGCAAGACAACATAATATATGTTCATATCTTTTGAGTTACAGACTATTGTCTCCAATGGGGGGAGGGGATCAATTTTAAAAATTATATGCTAATATTAAGAAAGAAAAAGCAACATACGACTTACATGGAGCCAGTCAATACAGCAACGATTACAGTCACAACCTCCCCTCCTGTATATCCTTTCTCTACTATCATTTTCCCACCAAACCATACAGCCAAACCATAAGAGGAGATGATAACAAAAAAGAGTGAACCAAACCCCAAACCAGAAGCCAGGGCCTCTTGCACTCCAGTCTTGTAAGCTTTGATTAAGGACTGATTATATTCAGCTATAGCTTGCTTCTCCCCAGTGAATGATGCAACCTGCATAGGAGGAATGGAAGTCATTGTATATATTCTGCAATTACAAAAAGGAAAGTCAGGAGTTCTTTTTGCCAGTGTGCATACAGTTCGGATAGAACCTATTGTCTGCTCTACTACACTTGCTGCTGTAGAATAAGCTGCTTGTCCACGGGAAGATGCTTTTGCAATAACCATGCTCATTATAGCACCAGACACGACAACAAGTGGAATACAAGATAGCATGACAACAGTTAGAAGCCATCCCCTGATGAATGCTATGATAAAACCTCCAAAGAAAGTTGCCACTAACTGTATAAACTGTCCCACCTGAAATGAAAAGGGGAAAAAAAACAATAAAGAAAGAAAATTTACCTTAAACTCCTTTTGTGTGTGTGTGTGTGTGTAGTTAGAGTAAATGGTGATGATTTAAGATTTGTATGGTGGTTCAGTAATACCTTCTCACCCATGGCATCTTGAAGAAGAACAGTATCACCTGACATCCTTCCAACAACCTCTCCAGTATTAGTTTCCTTATCAAAGAAGCTGATAAGAACTAACAGAGAAACTGATGTACTTACGCAAAAATGACGCAATAAAGGAACCCGCTGCCAAGTATACAAATTTCAGAGACAACTGAACAACACAGAATAATTCATTGTGACGTGAAGAGCCTGAGAATTTTAAGTTCTAAAAGTTCACTTCAGACTAGTATTCCTGCCGGAAATATATGGCATGAAGGATATTGCATACCAGAACTCCCCTCTCTAGCTAGATATTTAACAAATATGGACTAGTAGTGAAAGGGGTTAGTGGAAGAATTACCTTGGAAACTTCATCAACAACTTCTTTGGAGCTTGTGGATCCTCCAAATGCATCAATCATATTTCCAAATATTAAAGTCATTAAGGGCATGGAGATTCCATTCCCAATAGCACCAACTGTCCCCACAAACATCAATAAATGATCCAAAGGATCAGCAAATGAGAAAAGCTTGTATAAGGGCACTGTGTTGGTGGTTTCATCTTTGGCCTTGCTCTTCTTTGAATCTTCCTTCCTGTAAGGATCTTCAACTGGTTGACGACTCCCTATATCTCCATTCAAACTGACATCCTCTGCCATTTGCTTGGAGGAAGACTTCTTTTGCTTACAAACCCCTCTTCCAATGCTGGCAAATGGAAAACAGCAGCAGGAAAAGCATTACAGGTTCAAATCAGTTACACACAACAACATTGTGCTCACCAAACTGTAACTTCGTCATGAAATTTTTCTTTTTTTTTTTCCTGGTTAGTTGTGTGTGCATTGAGTTTGTGAAGAAGATGATGGTTTCATGTTATTTTTTACACTGGGGTTCAGAAATTCAAACTTAGTTGAACTACTTTAGTAAAAACCATGAGTGAACTTTGTCAAAATTTCAGCAAAAGAGAAGGCACGTAAACGGCAAAAAGTTAACTAACAAGAACCAGTGGTGAGAATCAGAGTCGACAGAGAGAGAGAGTTTGGAGTTACGCCTTAAAAGAATTAAAACCAACAAGAATGATCAGAACGTACGTATTCAAAACCAAAAAGATGAAATGAAGCTCTTACAAACCAAAAGCTGAAGCACAGAAGATGGAAAACTACCAGTCGGAAGCAATAGAGGAATGAATGGAAAACAAATTGTTAGTTGGAAAGTGGAAACCAGTTGACGACTAATGCAATGTAATAAAACAAGTCATTCAGCAGGTCTATTCCTTGGCAACTTTTATAGTCCAAATTATTAGTTTTTAAGAGTGTTTTGTCATTTTTAATTAACATGTTTTTATTAATAATTATAAAATTGTTATTTTATTTTTATTTTTAAAAATTTGTAATGAATATATTGAATTTTTATAATTATTAATAAAAACATATCAATTTAAAATAAAAATAAAACATATACTAAATACCCTCTTAGTTGTCTAGTCCAAATTAATTGGTTTTATGTTGTGTATGAAATTATGATTATTTAATAAAAAAAAGTTAATGACTTTTCATTTTCTTGCCTTCTAGACATAAATCACTGTGATAGTCAAATTAGAACTTTTTTTTAAAAATAAATTTCAAAAGACAAAAGAACATTTTATTTTAAAAAAATACCCAATTCTATTTCAGTCATTATATATATGCAGAAAGATTATCCAATTCAATATTAAAATCCAAAGATCCATTGCGTGATCACCAAATAACGTTCTTTCGATGGACCCAAATAAAAGCTTCCTTGTTCAAATGCTTTACATCCTAGCAATTACAAAGAGCCATCATGATATATATAATTCCACTGAAAATTCTTAACTAGATAGACATCAATTTGGAACTTTTGAAAAAGAGTGCTATTCTGGACCGTGATTCAGGATCTCACTACATGGGATTAACCGACATGTATATTATTAGACTCCTCCAAGGTTGATATAGAGGGAGATTCACAATGTATTTCGGATCTCGAAAGACGGCACTCCAAACGGTGTTAGGTCATGATATCATAATTGATAGATTCATGCAGAGAATAAATTCTTAAATATTCGTAACTATCAATCATCAACTTACGATATTATAAGACCCATAATTATCCTTGATGGCTAAATACTTTTCATATCTTAAGTCTCAGATTTACAGGGATATATATTATAATAATAAAAATGTGATCCTCATCAGAATACTAATCCAAAATTACCTGCATTCAATAAGGATCCCATTAGGATTCTGTATACACTCTATAAATACAAGGCTAAGTCATCTTAATAAGGTAACTCTGAACCCAATCTCATAAGCTTACTTGGGCACTATCTGACTTGAGCGTTGGAGTCCCTTTGCAAGTACTCACCCCCCAGTGCAATATGCTTAGCTACTGCTCAAGGAGGAAACCACCGTAACGTGCCTACTTCAAGTACCCTCTGAATTCACTTCAGAACATTGGCGTCGACTGTGGGGACCTTAAATTTCTAATCTCACCCAATCATGGTGAATACGAGGCAAAACTTGAGAAGAGACACTGCACAAACCTCTGTCAACCAGAGGTAAGATCCTGATGTGCAACGTCCACCACTACCACCGCCTCCACCCGCGGCTCAAACCTCCGCTGTGAGAAATCAGGCACCCGAATCAGGAAGCCGACGTGATGGGCACTCTACCTCCTTCTCAGAGGAGTCTCCTAACCCATCACGTAAGATTTTTGTCAGGGAAAGACTTGAATTCTCAGTCCAAAGAGGTGACCAGAGCCATCAAGAGTGCAGGATCCCAATGCACCAGCGTCTGGGAATGCTAAACAATGAGATTGATGACCGCGCGTCTCGCTCTGAACGCACACATCCATCTCGGGCTTCTCAATGCCAGTTTCAAGATATGTTACAACAACATATGGATTTTCTCAACAACCAATTCAGGAGGTTGGAAGACATGCAGCGCGCTATACATGAAAACCAACCTAGGCCACATTGTCGTGACAGACAAACCGACGTGGAAAATAATCAAAGAAGGGCTCAAGTCGGCAATGGAATTCCCAATACTGGGAATAATAACCAGAACCGTGAAACAATAGAACAACCCTTCTCCGATCAACTCATGGAGTTCCTGGTTCCTAGGAATTTCAAGTTTCCCCCAAACTTGGAAATTTACAACGGGACCACGGACTCCCAAGATCACATAAATGTCTACGAACAGTCCTTATATTTCTATGGCGGATCCATGGAGTTACTGTGCCGAGCATTCCCCTTCTCCCTCAAAAAATGAGCCCTTAAGTGGTTCACCAGCCAACCACGGGGGACCGTCGTAGATTGGTCGGATCTTAAACAGCATTTTCTGCTGTAATACACCACCAACAAGGAGTAACCTAAATCCATCGAATCCCTGGCTAAAATTTGCCAGGGAAAGGACGAGACCCTCCGTGACTATGTCAGGTGGTTCATGGCTGCCTGCACTAATGTAAAAAATTTTGAAGACAGAATAGCCTTGCATTATGCTAGAAGCGGTCTCCAGGTAGGTTCTGAGTTCTTCAAGTCCTTGGCAAAGAAGAAACCAGATAATCTGACCGACTTCCAGAAATGATCCGAGAAGTATGTCTACTTGGAGGAGGCAACAGAAGACTATAGAAGGTGGGACAAAGGCGAGCCTTCTCACCAGAAGCCCAACTAGAATTCCTCAAGGTCACGACCTCCAAAGGGTAGCCCGCCCCGGAGGAACTACTCTGACTATACTCCTTTGAACACGCCTCGGGAAACAATCCTGAGGGAAGTGATGCACACGGAGTTTCAGAATGTCCGGAGACCGCCCCCTATCAAGAAACACAAACAAAAAGATCACTCTAAGCATTGCACATGGCATAAGGCCTATGGCCATGATACAGAAGATTGTTATCAGTTACGCGATACCATCAAATTCTTAATCAAAGCCGGAAGCTTACAATAGTATATCCTTCATGTACAAAATAACGAGGGGAACAATAGACGCATAGATAATAGACGCACCCTACGTCGGAGTCCGTCCCCTCTGCGCAGAAGAAGGACAAGAAGTCCTAGGAGAAGATCCCGGACTCCACCTCGCCAAGATAACAACGATCGGCAGGATAGGACTAGGGACGCTCCCCCCGGTGATGACGACGACCATTGTTCCGAGCCCAATAGAACGATCCATACCAGTGCCAGTGGCTTTGCCGGAGGAGGATCTTCCAATGAAGCTCGAAAGAAAGCCCTTAGAATGACCCTTTTTAGCGTGGTCCACTAAGAACCTAGGACACAAGCAGAGGGCAGAAAGGCACCTCTCATTACCTTCTCGGATGAAGACTACGGCGGAATAATCCCGGATCACGACGATCCACTCGTCATCTCTGGGGTAATTTCCAATGCCGAGGTCCGCCAAATTTTCGTCGACCAAGGGAGCTTAGCAGACATTATGTTCCTAGATCTCTATTAGAAGCTAGAGCTCCTGCAATTAGACTTGACTCCCTATGTAGAGAATTGATGGGTTTCACGGGTAAGAAAATCACCTCGGTCGGATACTACGAAACCCACCTGACCCTCGGATCATCTAAACTCTTCAAGACTGTCAAGGTAAAGTTCCTGATTGTGGACTACCCTTCGGTTTATAACATTATCCTGGGTCATCCTTCTCTCAACATGCTTGGAGTAGTGGTATCTACCACCCACCTCTTAATAAAGTTCCTCAATAAGAACAATGACGTCGTCACTATAAAAGGCGACCAAATTGCCGCCAGAAAATGCTACAATAAAAGCCTAAAAATTTGTAGAGTATCCTGGAAGGAGAGACCTGCCATTTCCACCCCGGCCCTCGACCAGGTCAATATTTTAATGACTGAGTTAGATGTTAGGGAAGAAATCTGGGATACTCGGCCCCAGCCCGAAGGCAAACTACAATCTCTTCAACTCGGGACCAACCCAGAACAGGTTACCAAGATCGGAGCTCGTCTAGGTGAAAAAGAAAAACAACAACTGTCAGAACTCTTGTTAAAAAGTAGAGACCTTTTTGCATGGACTTCTTCTGACATGCCCGGACTCGACCCCACCTTTATCTGCCACCGTCTGTCAATTAAAGAAGGCGCCAGGCTAGTCGCACAAAAGAAAAGGAAGGTCAGACCTAAGAGGTAGCAAGTCGTTGAAGACCAGGTCAAAGAGCTATTAAATGGCAACTTCATCAGAGAAATCTCCTACACCACATGGCTTTCCAACGTGGTCCTGGTAAAGAAATCCAATGGAAAGTAGAAAATGTGTGTAGACTATACTGATCTGAATAAAGCCTGCCCCAAGGACTCATACCCACTCCCCAACGTGGACAAACTAGTGGATGGCTCCTCGGGATTCAGATGGCTCTCGTTCATGGATGCATATTCCGGGTACAATCAGATTCCCATGTACACAGGAGACGAGGATAAAATCGCCTTCATCACTGATAGGGTGAGCTACTGTTACAAGGTCATGCCTTTTGGCCTAAAGAATGCAGGGGCCACCTACTAGAGGATGATGAATAAGGTTTTTGAAAACCAAGTAGGAAAGATGCTAGAAGTCTATATAGATGACATGATAATGAAAACTCCACATGGCGGATCACACACGGTAGACCTCGAGGAAGTATTCGCACAAGTCCGAGAGTACAACATGATGTTGAACCCGGAGAAGTGCACATTCGGGGTCCAGGCCGAAAATTTTTTAAGGTTCATGCTAACTCACCGAGGAATCAAAGCTAATCCTGACAAGTGTCAGGCCGTCCTCAACTTGAGAAGCCCCCGAAACATCAAAGAGGTACAACAACTTACTGGGCGCATAGCGGCCCTCACAAGATTCTTAGCCAAGGCCGCTCACAAGTTTCTCCCCCTATTTAAACTACTCAAGAAGGGAAAAAGTTTCGAATGGACCCCAGAATGTGAGGATGTCTTTGTATCCTTAAAAAATCTCCTGTCTTCCCATCATATTTTAACAAGGCCTGACACTGGTGAGATACTCTATTTGTATTTATCCATCCATGATGAGGTCGTAAGCTCAGTTTTGATCTAGGAAACTGAAAAAGGACAGAAGTCTGTCTACTTCGTAAGCAAGGTCCTTCAGGGCCCCAAGCTTTGATATCAAAAGATAGAGAAAGTTACTTTTGCAGTCATTATTACAGTAAGAACGGATCAACCCATCCAGCAGGTACTACATAAACCAGATCTGGCCGGACGAATGATTGCTTGGTCGATCGAGCTCTCAGAATTTGGGATCACATATGAGCCACGACTTGCAATAAAAGTCCAAGCATTATCCGACTTCCTAGTGGAGCTCACATCGGACAACGGCAACCTTAGAAGGGCCTCTTGGACCATTCTCGTCGACGGGTCATCAAATCCAAAGGGAGGTAGGGCCGGGGTGATATTGGAGAGTTCAAAGGGATTGACCCTGGAACACTCCCTGAAGTTTGAATTCCCGACCTCGAACAATCAGGCCGAGTATGAGGCCTGCATCGCTGGTTTGCTAATGGCAAAGGATATGGAGGCAACGCGGATCACACTTTGCAGTGATTCCCAGCTGGTAACCTCCAAAATCCGAGGTGGATATCAAGCTAAAGAATCTCTCCTACAGAAATACTTGAATAAGATCCAGGAACTCTTGAGGGGCTTTGAGGAGGTCAAGATAGAACACATTCCAAAAGAACAGAACTCCAGAGCAGACCTTCTGTCTAAGCTAGCCAGTACGAAGAGCCCTGACAATAACCGATTTGTAATCCAAGAAACTCTCTCTCAACCCTCCAACACGGATCATAACATATTCCAAGTGGAGGACCATCAATCATCTTGGATCACCCCTATACTGGGTTATTTGTAGCATGGACATTTACCATCTGACCCAAAAGAAGTTTCCAAAGATCGTGGTCAGGTATACTATTTACAATGGCCGTCTATACCGACGTGGTTTTTCATCCCCCTTCTAAAATGCTTAACCTCAAAAGAAGTAGAATACGCCCTAGCTAAAGTTCATGAAGGAAACTGCGGTCACCATTTAGGAGGTAAAGCCCTAGCCCAAAAAGTATTAAGGGCAGGATACTATTGTCTGACAATGGAAGCTGACTCTCAAACACACGTTCAGATTTGCGACAAGTGTCAGTGCCATGCAAATCATTATCAAACTCCCTCTAAAGAACTATTCACAACCTCGGTTCCGTGGCCTTTTTATAGGTGGAGTATAGACATCTTGGGTCCGTTCTCCCAAGCCTCAGGACAATTTAAGTACTTGGTGGTAGCGGTAGATTATTTTACTAAATGGATCGAGGCCGAACCCTTGGTCACTATCACCTCAGCGCAGATCCAGAAGTTTACTTGGCGCCATCTTATCACCAGGTTTGGCGTGTCAGAATCCATCGTTATGAATAACGGCACCCAGTTTAAAGATAAAAGCTTTGAAGAGCTACTGGCCGGATTAAAAATAAAGCACCATTGCAGCTCTGTTGAGAACCCTAGGACAAACGGACAAGCCGAAGCCGCCAATAGGATCATCGTACGGGGCTTAAAAATGAAGTTAGATGAAGCCAAAGGGAACTGGGTCGAGCAGCTTGATCATGTCCTCTGGGCATACCGGACTACTCCCCATTCCACCATGGGTGAATCTCCATTCAAATTGACTTATGGCTGCGAAGCCATGATCCTGGTAGAGATCGGAGAGCCCAGCTAGAGTTACCAATAGTTCTCATCTGACAGCAATCCCGGTATGATCAGAGAAGACCTGGACCTACTGGAGGAAAGAAGAAATGTGGCTCACATACGGGATGCCGCTCTTAAACAAAAGACAGCGGCTAGGTACAACAAGAAAATGGTCCCAAGAAAATTCCAGCAGGGCGACCTAGTGCTCAGCAGAGCCGACATAGGAGGGAAAAATGTCTCTCAAGGGAAATTAGCCCATAACTGGGAAGGCCCTTACCGTGTCATCACCAGTACGGGTAAGGAAAATTTACACCCTGGAAACGTTATCTAGCATCCCGATCAAGAAATACTGAAATGCGGATAAACTAAGAAAATACTATAGCTAAATGCCCGTAGTGGCCTAGCCCTCTAGTAGAATTATGTTTGATCTGTCCTAGTTTGAAATAATATGCTCTGTACGGACTTCTGTTCCCTTGATATCATCAATAAAATAGAGTTATTCAGATATTAAATTTGGCTCAATGCGTGGCACTGACTGTTAAAAAGTTAAATGAACAGGAGGTAGTACGGATCATATGTACACACTCCTTCTTTATACCTAAGCCAAGAAGGGATCCCAAAAATCTAAATGGTTATCAGGGTACCCCGGCTAAGGCTAAATAAGGTTCATGCCTAAGGTAAAAGGGTTTTCACACAATATACCCTAAATCAAGGCGTCATTTTTACCTATGTCTTCAACTCCAAATGATTCTCATAATAAGCGCTGAAATATGGATTAAGGTATTATTTTGCCTAAGTCTCAAATTTAACAACGTTTAATTGTTATAAACGTTAGATTACAGACTAAGGCGTTACTTCTACCAAGTCAAGTGGAATGTCATTCACTCAAGGGTATGAGTGAAGGATCCCGGACCATGGTTTCCTATGACAAAAAGATTTGTCCAAGTCCATTAAAACGACTATAAAGATGGGCGTTAGACCCAAGTCGAACCATGAAAAATAAGAGAATAAGCGACAAAACAAAGTAATTAATTATAAAACCCCAATAACGGGACAATTATCCTTACAAATAATAAAACCCCACGTAGGGGGCAAAAAGAAAGATAAAGGAAAAAGCGAGATAAAACTCAAACACCGGCCTCTCCTTCCTCCGGGATCTGAATAACTTCCAGGTTGGCGCCATGAGCACTCGTGACCAGTTCCTTTGCGAAGACAAGTTAGCTGTTATGGAAGATTTTATCTGGGGTAACACCCTCCAAGACAAGGGCAACCCCGGGATTGAAGTACTGGATTTGCACCATGGCATTCTGGAATTGCTCTACCCTGATTTTTTCAGATATCGCATCCATCTCATCTACTTCCTTCTCGAGCTGAACTATTTTGGCCTCCAGTACGCCAATGCTCTTGTTGGCCTCGAGCTTCTCGGTTTTCCTGGCAGACTCAGAATCCGCCAACGCCTTCTCTAGTTCGATGACTCTCGCCCGAGTATCTTCGTTCAATTTTATGGACGCGTTCAGCTTCTGGCTAACTTCCTCATTTGCCTTCTTCAGAGTCTTCAGCTTTTCCGACATCCTCCTGTCAGCATCCTCGATAGTCTCTTTGATTACACGGATCTCGGCAGCTGCTCGAAGAGCTTACCTCTGAAGTGTAACCAAGGTTTGGGCCAGACCTTGCTTGGTAATATGTTGTCTGACCTCGCCGCTTAAAAATCATCCAGCAATGAAAAGACCGGGCTCGGAGCACCCCGTAATGATCGACAAGAAATCCTCCCCTTCTTTATCACCACCCTCCGACGACCTCCCATCATGTTCAAGAGGTCCTTCGACAGCCTATTTTTTTCTCCCCTGGGAATTGTGGGTAGGGGAGCCCAGCTGATCATTCTCTCCAATAATAACGCCTTGGCCGGAGGATGCCGGGGCGACAGCGGAAAAAGAGGTAGCGAACTTCTTCCCCTTTCTCCGGGTTCTTGCAGCATGCAGGGCGATCACGGAAGAACCAGAAGTCATGTTGCTAACTGAAACAAAATAAAAACAAGTACACAGTTAGTACACCACAAAATATTGATACATGAAGACAAAGTGCAAACACTTAGGGATACTATGGGTAATAACGCCCTAATTCCTACCTAATAAAGCATAAAGAAGATCATCACCAGGGGTACAGAGAACATCTCTAATATTGATGTTCCCATGTTGCTTGGCATACCAGGTTATGAATCTGATAGACCTGAGCTCCTTGGGGTCGAGATCCCCCTCCTCTTTTTCAATTAAACTGAGGGGCACACCCTAGCAGCCTTGCGTCTAGTAAAGCGAAAATTCTGGCTCCCCGTCCGATTTGAGGAAAAATGGTTGACATCATTCCGTGGCTTTGACCTTGAAAAATGTAGTCTTAAACCCTCTAAAGCTTTCTTCAAAAACATCAAAGGATTTACGACCAGGACGAGACTGGATGACAAGCCAACTTGTTTGCTTTACCATCCCCTGAGTGTTTATTCGTGTATAAAAATAAAAAAAAAGTATTAACCGAGCACTTAAGGCTCATTAACCTGTAAAATCTCTCGAAGGAAATGATGTAACCCCAGCCATTAAGATGGATCTGCGATGGGGCCACATGTAGAGTATAGAGGACGGCCATTTGAAAGTCAAAAAATGGCATTCGAAGTCCCAACTTGAGAAAAAGGGGCTCATACAGGAACATAAAATGTGAACCAGCTTCTCGACAGGAACACACTCTCTCACTCCAGTCCGGACAAACGACTTGGAATTCGTTGTCCCGAGCTTCGTTGACGGTTAACTCCAAGGCAAATAACAATTCTCGGAGTACGGTTTCGCTTGAAAACTTGGACGGACAATTCCATACGTCGTCCACCACCTATGGATATACCAGCTCGGGACCTCACTGAATTCGAATCAGCTCGTCCTCTACTGGATCACGGACGTCGTGGAGCGGGGGCTGGACTCTAGCCTTTTTTTCTCTGGTCATGGAAATCCTGAGAACATCCAAAGAAGTCGGTAAGTAACTGTCAGAATTAATAATCCCATAGATTCAGACACAAGGAGAGCGAAATAATTCAAACCCCCCTACCGACCTCCTGTCCCACCAGAAATAGGGTTTTCAGGGGAACTCCTCTGCCACGCATGGCGCGGCAGAGATGGTGTTTCAGGGAGGTGATGAAGTTTATGTAAAGTTCAAAAATCACTAAAGTCTACTTAACGAAAAGCAAAATCAGAAATGCACTACTACTCTACTTTTCAAAAGCAATGAGCATTCTGAAAACGCAAATGATGGGAGGGTTAAAAGAAATCTACTTATTATGTAAAGACAGAATGCTTGAACAATGGAGAAGCTGCGAACGGCTGGAAAATATCCAAAAGAGCCAAAGCTTTTGTCGCGCGGTGTTCTCAGTTAGTTAGTCAAAAACAGTAAGGTGAAGAAGACGAGCCCTTGATTCTTATTTATAAAGGGTTGAACAGATAGGGGACATTTCTGTCCTCTCCTTCGCAAGTTCAAAAGGTGCTCATCATGGCGCACGGAGCTCTAGGCACGTCCCTCCGGTAAAATCACACCACGTGGCCCATACAACTGTAATAATAGTTGAAAAGACAATTACGCAGTGAATCAAAGCGTCATATGAATATTAAAAGAGGACCCTAGACTTGTTCAATAGATCCTGGCTTCAAATTATTATTGACAGTACAGACTACGAATTGATGCCGAGACGCAATTACTATGGCGTCATGCCAAGGTGAGCATTGGACCTACCTCGGTAATGTCATTACGGTGTTATACCAGAATAAGCGTTGGACTTATCCCGGCAGTGTTACTTCTGCGGAAAAATAGGAAAATACAGAGCAAATACAGAATGCAAAGTCTTTATCGAATCACCTTCATTCCATACATCGTCATACATCCAAAAAAAGAAGAAAAAGAAAATATTGAGACATGGAATGTAAAAGAGCAGCCTAGGGAAAGGAGCAAACATCTCCAACAGCCTGAATCATGCCCCGTCCACATCTCTAAACCCCGGTCTCTTGAAAAAATGAATTGGCTTTGAAGAATGTTGGCAAACCGGGATCACGATGCCGAAACGAATGCCAATGTTCTTTGCAATGCCTCCTCCGCGATGCAACTAAAGACCGGGGCACATTCTCCTCTTTTGGACGGAACACTACCTTTCATATAGACAGGTGTCCACCAGCCTCAACCATTCCAAGTTGCCTCAAGTCACGGAGCCGCTCCAGTAGTCTTTCCACCCTGGAACAAAGTGAAGCCACTCCGAAACAGAATCACTCTGCCAACTTTTTTCCCTTACCTTCTTAGCGGAAGATGGTAGAGAAGGATACTCGCTGCTTCCATAAAAGCAAGTCAAAGAAAGCAGACTACCCCAAGTCATCCCCTTGGCTTTTTCCTTCCCAGAAGGACAATCCTTCACTATATCAGCCCGGTCAGGCACTGGAAATCACTTGGAGAAGGAAAAAGTGGTTGGTCAGAGCATTCTACAGGCTCGCCATGCATTGGATCATGGGTGTACTGCTCCACGCTAGCGAGTGGGGTTAGACACTCCCATGTACGCCGGGAGAGAAAAGTTTCAGCCTTCCTAAATGTATAGCAACCCAATTTTACGCCAAGAAAGAAAGGCTCCCATAAAAAAAAAAAAAAGAACGTTCGAGGAAAATCAAACATCTTCAAGAACTTTGGAAAAAAATAAGAGTATAATATCTATAAACGATGAAGCTCTTTTCACAAATATGGAAAATGAAAAAAAGAGCTACACTCATTCTCCTAGAAGAAACCATTTCTACATGAGAATGTAAAAGAAGGGAATGCTAGCTCACGAGGAAGTATTCTCTACTTATAACATGCACGAGAGATTCTGATTGGTCCCGAAAAAGGTGACCTGACCTCGTGAAGTCAGCTAAAATAAATGCTTCTAATCTCTGATTGGTCACAAAGATAGGAGGCAGTTGAGAAAATTCGAATGAAACTAACTTTCTTTTCAAGGGATCACTAATTCCCAATAAAGTCCAAGTGTCAGTTTCCAGAGAATCTCAAACTGTTACCACCAGTTGATTCAGAGATCACGCCCAGAGTCTGTGTTGAAGATATCTTGAAGAATCCCCAGTACTCTTACTTGAGGGCAGTGATCTTTGACCATATCAGAATAGGTTGCGAACGCCGGCAGTAGCCCGGAATCAAACTCCTACACACCGGACCACTGTGTCAGCCATATGACGGTTGATCCGTTCATAACTTGACTCTAGTCTGTCTCATCCAAGAGCCAAGCTGGGGGCAATTATTCTGGACCGTAATCTGGGATCTTGGTTCATAGGATCAATCGGCATGCACACTATTGGACTCCTCCAAGGCTGGCATAGAGGGAGATTCACAATGTATTTCGGATCTTGGAAGACGGCACCCCAAATGGTGTTGGGTCATGATGTCATAATTGATAGATTCATGCAGAGGATAAATTCTTAAATATCTGTAACTGTCAATCATCAACTTACGATATTATAGGACCCATAGTTATCCTTGATAGCTAAATACTTTCCATATCTTAAGTCCTAGATTTATAGGGAAATATCCTATAATAATGGAAATGTGATCCTCATCAGGATACTAATCCAAAATTACCTGCATTCAATAAGGATCCCATCAGGATTCTGTATACGCTCTATAAATACAAGACTAAGTCATCTTAATAAGGTAACTCTGAACCCAATCTCATAAGCCTACTTGGGCACTATCTGACTTGAGCGTTGGAGTCCCTTTGCATGTACCCACCCCCAGTGCAATACACTCAGCTACTGCTCAAGAAGGACACTACCGTAACGTGCCTACTTCTAGTACCCTCTGAATCTACTTCAGAACAAGCCCATTTCTTTTGTTAACCTTTTTGGTAACATGTTCCTCCATGAACACACTTCGTTACCTGAACATTTGACACTTCTCACTCAGATTTTGTATAATTTTCCTTTACTATTGTTTTGACTTTTTAAAACCCTTTAAATATTTTCAAATGCACGAGTTATATCAAAATATAATTGAGTAAGTATGAAGTTGATCTTACTTAAATTTGAAATTAATTTCAAGTATTAAAAAATTTTCTTAATCTAATTGTATAAATTAGCAAACTAAAGATGTAAAAATAAAATAAAATAAATAATTAAAATAAAAAAATAAATTAAAAATAAGTAAGTATGTAGATGAGGATTTTAATAGATGTAAAAGAATTAATAATCGAAGTTATTGAAATTAATTTTAAAATTAATTATATTAAATTATTATATCAAAATAATTTATCTTATAAACATTTAGCGATAAACTATGTGACCACAGAAGATCTATTAATAAAACATTAAAAATAATAATCAAGTATATGAGAAAATTTCTCTAATCAATAATAAATTATAAAATCATCAAATATATCTCTAATATGAAATCACAATTGATATCTAATAATTATTACTAACACTCAAATAATATAAATAAATTATAAAATATAGAAAAAAATATAATTGAACTAATATAAAAATTTATTCATATAATCGATAAAAAAATAGAATCAATAAATATTAAATTTTAAAAATAAATAAAAATAATTTAATATAATAATACCAAAATAATCAAATTTTTATCATCCTTTTAATTCAAAAAATTTAATAAAATATAATAAAATTAAAGGACAAAACTTAGCTCAAGTTCCTTATATCCTTGCTATCAAGTTTTTAATTTAATCAGTGACATGTGTAAATTTTTTCCAACTCAGCATCACACACTTAAAATTACTAAACGGTGTTAACAAACTCCTTCATTAGTTTCTTTCTCCCCCTTATTACCTTTTCTCTTTGGAGTTGGATCGCCTCTCTTGCAAACATGGACTGGTACCGTGAAACTCGTCAGAGCTTCACTGTTGTCCAGACTCCCCTTATTTCAAAATGCCTTGAAGAATGTGAATTATGCTTTTAAGCAATCAAATTATTTTGCTGCGGAATTGACAAATTACATTTATGATCATAAGTAAGAGGAAGACTTTCTAAATGCTTGGGAGTTATTACTTGATAAGCATAATCTTCGTCATAACAAATGGATGCAATATTTATTTGAAAATAGACAAAAATGGGCAATGGTGTACGGGCATCATTCATTTTCAGCTGGGGCCACAACAACACAGCTGAGTGAGAGTTTTAATGGTCGTCTACGACATTACATGAAGTCGACATTTAATATGCTAGAATTTTTCAGGAACTTTGATAGACTACTGGAGGACTTACAATATAAGGAGCTAGAGTCCAACTATGATATGAACCAACGAATGTCATCACTGGATGTGGATATCCTTTTGCTAACAATTGCAAGAGATATCCACACTCCAACAATATTTTATCAAGTTAAGGAGAAATATGTGAAGTCTTATCATCTTCTTGTAAATGGATGTTATCAATCTTCATCATTGATTGAGTATAAGGTGCATAAGATTGGGAACATGAGGGAACACAAAGTTACTTTTAATTTAAAAGATGAAACAATTACATGTAGTTGTCAGAAATTTGAATTCATTGGAATATGCAGCCATGCCCTTAAGGTACTCAATCAATGGAATAAAATTGTAATTCCTCCAAACTACATCCTCAAGAGGTGGACTAAGCATGTTCGAACAAGTTGTGTTATAGACACGAAAGGATGCATAATCAAAGAAGATCCCAAGTTAGTTGTGTCAAATCGTTTTAAAGATTTGTGTCGGAATGTAGTTGAAATAGCAAGTAGGGCTGTTGAATCTGAAGATGCTTCGACATTTTTTGCAAAAAAAAATGGTTGAGGTGGGTGTTGATGTTGATAAGATATTGAGTAAAAGTTGTGCTTCTACACTAAATCATGGTGCTTCTTTAAGCAACATGATTGATTCGAATTCCCATCAAAATGAACATGTTGACAAGACTAAAATTGATGGGAATATATCTGTTACAACTGAAAAACAAAATGCATTTCAAGCAAAGGGAATATAAAAGAAAGATGGTGTATCTCGTGTCAAAGGTCGACCTAAAAGTTGTGTGGAAAAGAAATCTAAGAAAAAATGATTCTCACAAGGGCAAATCATCAAGGCAAATTCTCTTGTCACCAGGCCAACATCCTCCCAAAGTGACTATTTATCATATCCCTACTTCAGCTATGCAGGTGTGTATGGGAGTTTTTTCAATCAATTTAGCTATTAGTTATTATAAATTTATTTTTTTATTTTTATGAACTGTAGGCATCATCTTTGAAGGCATCTCAAGGCTTTAGCCTTATACCTACATATTTTGATATGGTATAGGTTTTAATCTCATGAATTAGATCATGTTAGCATTTTATTTTAGCCAATTTGCTTATTTTATTTTATTTTTGTTTGGATTTTTCAGACCCAGATAATTTATTGTGAAAAGGCTAAGGAATCAAGTTTTAATCAAATTAGCCTTATGCTTGCAAATTTTGATATGGCACAGGTTTGAACCTTATAATATCATGAACTAGCATCATGTTAGCATTTTATTTTAGACAATTTGCTAATTTCATTTTATTTTTGTTTGGATTTTTCAAACCCAGACAATTTATTGTGAGAAGGCTAAGGAATCAAGTTTTAATCAAGTTAGCCATATACCTGTTGATATTGATATAGCACAGGTTTGAATCTTATAGTATTATGAACTAACATCATGTTAGCATTTTATTTTAGCAAGTTTGCTAATTTTTTGTTTGTTTGGATATTTCAGACCCAAACAATTTTTTTTGACAAGAATAATGAGTCAGGTTTTAACAAGATGTGACAAGTATCCAAGACCTTTCCCATTATACATTACAAGAGACAATCTCTTCAAATATAATGGAGCAATCCTCTTATATTGTCAATTAGTTTGAGTTTAGGACTCAGATATTGTTTTGATTCTATGACACATGGTCATACAATACTTTTGTGGTTTTGTATTGTTATTTTTGAAAAATTCTTTTATGGTATATGATTATCTCTATACTTTTGTATTAACATATTGTTTATAGTAGAATACTTACTAATAAATAAATAAATATGATATGAAACTTCAACAATTAACACAATCAAACAGAATTTTATTTACAAATATAATTTGTTAGATTATAACAACAATATGCTCATTTGAGCTTTAATATTCTCCTTTTACATATACAAATCAGTCAACTCTATCCTTTAGATGGACAAAAGAGTCTAAACATCTTGAAGGAATGTTACTGTAAAGAACTTCTCTTTTATGACGAAGGACTTCTCTTTATATGGCAGAGACAAATATGGCAACACCACTTGCTTTCTACAATGACTTGCAATGATCAAAGAACCTCCTCTAATGCTCATTCCTTAATTTGACAGATTGATGTTGATCTCACAGAGCTTTCATCATTAAGTTCCGATAGATCTTAAGGTCTTCACTCTTCAAAGCAAATTACAACTATTACTTCTGTTAAGGTTTGTAATAGTTTGCAAGCATATCCTCCCAAATTGATGATTTTAAGTCATTTCCTTGAGTTACTATTCTGTTAAAGAGCCAAGCTTCTAAGCATGGTTCTAAAATTCAAAACAAGGATGTTACAAACTAAAAACAAATATATGTGAAATCAGCAAAAGGAAAAAAAAAGTGTGTTTGTATAAAATTTAAACATTCAACAAAAATATGGATAATTTGGATGAGCAAGTAGCTTATGTTTCAATGATTTCACCTTGGACCCAATTTCAACATCCCAAGCTTTTTATTTTATTCCTTTTTTAAAAAAATAATACTTGTCATTCTAAGTTATCTTTTTATAAATACAAATCCAAATTATAATTTATTTTTTTTGGTCTTTTGACCAGGTATAGAAGAGTTTAATTATTATATGAATGTTCAGTATGCAAAAACAAAATCCAAGCATATGGCAGTTTTTTCTGTGTCAAATCTCTCCCCATTGGTTTTTATTAGGATTAACTCTACACAAAGTCAAATTCTTATATGAATGGTCGAGTGTCCCAAAACAAAATCTATTCAGATTTTCCTTTTTCTTTATAGCCCATTGACTCTGTAGCAACTTCAATGGATGAAATTATAACTTTTGTTGATTTACGGGAAACAAAACGAGTTTGCCACTTCACACAATCCTGTTAGGACAACAAAAGAATATCATTTGGGACAATGCAACAGACAACCTTGAAAAACACAGAATCTGAACCAACTTGCAAGAAAGCTAAATATTAAAATAGATTATGTTCATGTTACACCACCAAGACTCAAACCTATCATGAAATAAGATGTCCACTAGCTTAATATTATCTCAAATATTCACTTAATGAATTCGTCCAAAAAAGATCTTTGGTTGCTTCCATTATTGTAATTGTAAAAGTATTTCCTAGAACCCAATCCAATCAAAACCAGTAACCTTTCAACAAATAAATAAATTAATAATAGCATAAGCTATCTGCATAATTAAATGAACATTAAACACAACTAGAATAATTTATCTAGGGCCAGTAATATTCAACTAGTGATGTGGGGCAAAAGGAAGAACATTGGATGTAAATTTATATAACATATTGAATAATAAATGAAGGCTTTCCAGTTTGGGATCATTGAAGATGAAACCATAAAAAAAAAATTATTTTGATCATGACCTATAATCTAAGGTTGTATGAGTTCAATTGAACACTGCATAAAATTGGAACTCTCTATCACAAATCAGAGTTTTGTATATCACAAGCAGCTTTGGTTATAACTTCATATATGTTTTCCTTTTATTCCAATAAAAACCCAAAATATTTTATTCTCAGCTTTGCTTCATAGCTTGTATTGTCATCTTTCTTCAAACTTAAACTAGTTCTACCCGAAAATGAAGACTATAATCGTTCCTCATGGAGGAGAGCTAAATTGGTAGAACAAAGTTTAAAGACACTCAATCCTAAATTAAGTACATACTAATTAGTTTTTGTAACTATTGATCAGTTATCAATATACAAATTGATTAGGACATTTCATCAAACACTTGAAATGTTCTGTCCAACCATGGATCCTTAGATATACATTAGAGCTCAATTCTAACTTAAGTTCTCGTCCCCACTCTCTGAAACATGAATTGGTTTGCAGTAGCTATTACATTAGAGCTCAAAGTCTAGAAGGGTTTCGGTGGGTGTTGGAGAGAAATGGGATGAGATATTCAGACATAATGGGGCATGCGAGAGAGACAAGGGAGAAGAAATTTACCTGAAATGGCAAAGGTGATGGAGAGTCGGGACGACGGCGAAGCTCCGATGAGTTTCACGGTGCCAGTGTCTGTCATGTCTGCAAGAGAGGCAATCCAACTCCAAAGAGAAGAGGTAACAAGGAGGAGAAAGAAACTAATGGAGGAGTTTGTTAACACCGTTTAATAATTTTAAGTATGTGATGCTGAGTTAAAAAAAATTTACACATATCACTATTTAATTTAAAAACTAGATAATAAAAATATAAAAAAATTGAATTAAGTTTTATTCAAAATTAAAATATAAAAAAATTATCTCACTAAAATTTCTTATTAAATATATATCAAATGCAGCGTGTCTCACGTCTTTTCTTTTCTTTTTCTATTTTCAAGCTGTGCGACGCAGTCAATTCTCCAACCTATTTCTTTTTTCTTTTTAATTTTCTTCTCGAGCCGTACGTCTTTTATTTTCTTCCTTATTCTCTATGGTGCAGTGCCCCCAATCTGTTTCTTTTCTTTCGTGCGGCACACGCCTTTCCTTCATTTGTTGACTATGTGATATAAGTTCATATAAATCGTTCTCTTCAATTACTCTACGTGTCAGTTTCTTATTAATTACATTATTTTTATTTTTAGATATTTACAATTAACATATAATTTTAATAATTAATTTATTTAAAATAAATAAATAATAATATCATAAAATTAAATATATTAAAATATAATAATATTTATCTTTTTATAAAAAATATAAAAATTAAGCTATTATAACCTATGATATCAATTTAGTATTCTTTTACTTCTGAAACATTGATCTGGTAACCTACAGTTTTGTAATAGCCAAACCAAATGATTGATAATTGCTGCTTACATGCCCGCCTTTGGATATCCATTTGTTTTATGCAAGTTACAAAATTGATTTACATTTAGTTGAATGGAGAAATAAATTATATATGAGTTTAATTTTTATGTATTATTTGTGTAAATTTTTTTAAAGTATTAATCGATTATATATTATCATATATATAATTTTTGGAATAATTATTAGGAGAAATAAATATTTTTAATGATAAAACGGTGCATAATTTAATGATAATATAAAAAATATTTATACTAAAAGCGTATTCAAATTAAATTCATTAGAAATGTATTAACATAAATTTAACATAAAATAACAGTTAGAAGTATTATAGGAGATGTGTTACACTATACAAGAGTAATTTTTGGAAGAGATAATAATAAAAATTAAAATGTTACTTAACTTATTTACATGAATTTTTTATTTTCTTTTTGTCCTTGGTAAAATATTATTATAAACATTATTGCGACACTAATTATTGTACATTGTCACAATTAAGTAATCCTCAAAACGATTGTCTTCTTTAGGTTCGAACACGTACATTATAATATGTGCAAATATTCCATACTTAAAATATGACATTCTTTTTTAGTAAAAAAATAAATTTAATCTCAATATATTATTAATGTAAAAGTTTTTTCATTATCATCTAATTATTTATTGTCATGTCATGAAAAATATTTAACTATCATAGTAACTATATAAAAAATCATACATATAATAATTTATAATTAATTAATGGTGTAAAAAATTTTACATTGACAATGCATTAAATTTAAACTTAAAAAAATTTCATTATGTTGGGTCTATTTCTTTTTTAGATTTAATTTTAATGTAATTTCAATGTGAAAATTTTTTATACTATCATTTAATCATATATTACCACATTATTAAATATGTTTGCTTCTTATAACAATTATCTCAAAAATTATAGACATGATAATATATTATTAATTAATGATATAAAAAACTTTACCTTGATAATACATTAAAACTAAAGTCTTTTATTTTTATTTTTTGTTCTATGATTTCGTCATTTTATGCTAACCGTTTCGCTCAAGAAACTTAGGGACATCATAGAGCAAAAAATTAAATGATACATAGTAAAAAATTTCCCTTACTCCAATAATATCTAAGAATAAAAAACATATATATATAGTTAACATCACTCACATTGAACGGAATAATCATCTTCTCTTTATAGTCAAAATGAAGGAGGGCCCAACCACTTCGAATAATCTTTTCTAAATAAATAACACCCACATAAACAGGGGGATAGATAGTTAGGGATTTAAATAAGCCACATACTAGCTTTTCCATTTTAGAAATTAGGCTTTGTGTACAGGATAAATTACATTTCCATTTTTTTATATCTCAGGATAAATTAAGATTTAATATGACAAAGGTAAATACAATTAATAAAAGTAGTTCTATTAAATAAAATATATGCAATAAAATTAAGGTATTATAAGTTCCACGTTCTGCTAATTTTTTTACATTGCAATTACTTATGTAATTTTAGATAAAGGATAGTAATTAAGTAAAATCACCCTTCAAATGGTGATTCTAAGATTTGAATCACTAAAATTATAGGTAAAGTTTGTCTAGGTCACAATTTACTTCCACTTCGGTCAACCACCATTAGATGCGCTTTGCTAATTACTTCTATGCTTCACATGGGTTATTTTTCTTGATAAAATCATTTTGGTTATTGAATGCATATAATTAAATAAAAATTGAGATACACCTTGTCACTTACTGAATATATGAGTATGATTTCCTTCATATCATTTACATCTTTGTTAGAAAACTCTAAAATAAGCTTTATATTTTTAATGAAGTTGAGGACAATATTTGTCTAAAATAATTACATAAAACTGTAACATTTACTCTAAAAATAATACATTCTAGCTATAAAATTTTGTTTTCTTATAATATGATTACATATTAAAGTCGCTTATAAAGGAACGGTCAAGCGCTTAAGCGGGGGTTATTCTCAAATGTATTATTTTCATTTTCATACACATGAATTTCACGATCGAATTCAAAATTACATACTTAAAAGACCTGAGCTCTTTTCACTCGGACCAACACCGATTAGTAATTAATTTAGTTTGTTAATAATAAATTACTTTACATTAATTTTAGTATTTTTCAAGTAAAGTTTTATTCTCGTGTAATGTAGATATTAATAATTCTAACTATTACAAAATAACACACACGCACATACACACACACATATATATATATATGAATAAAATAATTATTAAAAATAATTAACATGCTTTCAATGTAAAATTTTCAACCCGTATAAAAGAGGGGAACGTTTGATATTGGATTGTGAAAAAAATATTAACATAATCATGAGTTATACAATTAGAGATTGATTAACATAATATATTGAACAAATCATCAATGCATTGTCTATTTTCTAGACTAATATTAGAATTTTGAATTTTTAGAATATGAAAATGAAATTATTTTAAAAAGAGGATATGCAGTTTTTTTTTCGATACACCACATTAAGATTAAAGAATCAATATAATCAATCAATATAATATATAAAAGAAATATACATGACTTGAAAATTTGTCATGTGCTTTTCAGTCATCAACCTAATGCTTTAATTTGTTGACATGTGACGCCTATACTAGTTATTTTTATATCACATGTCATCTAATGTGACAAATTTTTTTACATGTTATCCTATGTGGCAACTACCACATTTAAAAAAAAATAATAAAATTTTAAAAAAATATCAATCATCATATAACAAAATAGAAAACGAAAATAAAATAAAATAAAAATTCAAACACCCAAATAAGTTACTTTGTCCATTCTATTCATTTTACGACAACCCAATGTTGTCTGCAAATCAAAATGAAAATCCTATGAAAACCAAAATGCCTGAAGAACATAGCCCCAACCATTTATGGGTTTCGTCCATTCCTTTCATTTTACTTCTCCCAACATTGCTTGAAGATCAAAAAAAAAATGTTACGAAATTCAAAATGGTTGAAGAACGTAGCCCAAACCATTTATGGGTTTCAATATCTTCCTTCATTTTCATTCTCCCAACATTGCTTTCTTGCTTTTCAACATAACCTGATTGAGATCTCATCATGTCTTGAGCTTCATGCAATTTTTCCTTATATGGTAGAGTCTTTGCAATTTTCCCTCAATCTCCCAATCAGCAACTACCCACAAGAACAAAGTACAACATGAGACAATGCCACATAAGGGAGGCCGAATGGTACGTGGGCTCTTGGTGGGTGATTTTTAAGTTGGAGTCTGGACACAACAGGTGGCGGTGTGCGATGGTGCACCCAATGCTAGCCTGGCGGTGGCTTAGGTTCGATGTGCAGATGGGGCAGGGAGTCTGTGGCCGTTGTTTGGGATTATGGTGGTAGGAAGGAGTTGAGCTTTGACGTGGATGGGTGATTAGCTACCTATTGTCAGGTAAAAATCAATGCTCATAGTCTTTTGATAAATTCGAAAAATTTAATTGATTTTTTTTAAAAAAAATTGAATTTTAAGATTTTGATTTGGTTATTAGTCAAACACAAATGTTAATTGATTTGACAAAAAAATTGTAAAACGGTCTTTATTACACCACTTAAATTGGGACTATTAATTCTTAAAAGGTGTCCTTAATGACTGATTAATGCTCTTTAATTGCTCAATCAATTAGTTAACTAAAAATATTTTTTTACTGATGAATTATTACATATATTTTATTTAATAAAATTATTTTTATTTAAATTATATTTATTTTTATTATTTAATTATAACACGGTGCAAAATCTAGTAGGAAAATAATAACTAATCCATTGCCTTAAATTTGGTTTATTTGTTTGAATGATTTTCAATCAAATAAAATTCAAACCAGCATGGTAGACCTCATTTAAATTAATTGAGACAACCAATTAATTGATTAAATTAGAAATTAATTAAAAATTGTCCTTGCGTATTAAATTAGGAAATAATTGATGCATTGAATTAATTAGTAATCAATTTTCTTCATTTGAATTGCTCATGGAATCTTTGCAATTGAAATTGATGAAAACAATAATTAATAATTAATTGACTCAATGACTTAATTTCAACATGTAAACAAATATTTTGGAAGCTGGTCTATGCCCCCATTGGGTTAATGGAAGCTGAATGTGGATGGTAGCTCATGGGGAATCTAGGAAGAACAAGTTTTGGGGGTTTAGTGAGCAGAAATGATGGCTTTTGGGTAACTGGATTTTCTGGGTTTGTTGGGATATCTAAGATTTTCCATGTTGAGCTCATTGCTATTTTTCATGGGCACAGGTTGTCTAGCAGCAGGGGGTCATTTACAAATCTCACGCTTACTGCAGCGGGCAGCGGCCGCTCGCAAGGTAACAAGAATGAGAAAGAAGTCCAAGTACACACGACAAAGAAGGAAAAGACCAAGCTAGTATGTAGTGTTCGTATTCTTCTTTTGTGGGTTTCATTGGGACAAGACTCTCTCAACTTCAGAGTTTTCGAATAATTTTTTGGATCTCAAATAGTTGGTAAACATGGGTACCTGCGAGAAGAATAAAATGAAGACCAAGGTTAAAGGTTTTAAACATGCTGAATTGAACCTGCTCTCATTGATGTTCCCAATGATACCCAAGGCGGCACCCATGAGAAGACCAAGCTATAGGCTTAGAGCATGTTTGATTTCTTTCTCATTTTAATTGAGTTCTTTATTTCTCTTGTAATTTTATTTTTTCATTTTGTTCTTAGATGATTATATTATTTTTTAATTTTATTGCTTTTTATATGATTATGGAGTGTTTTTATTTACTTATATGACAAGAATTTTAACATTTAACGATACATATATACATTCTTTTTAAATTATCGCATTGGATGTTACATGATCAATTGTTTCACAAATAAACTTTATTATGTGAGGACAATAGATATTAAAAACATACATGGCAAATTTATAAACATGTAGTGCCATGTCATACTAACACATGTCATCATTTGAAGTCATGTACCTAATTTTTTTTTTATATATTATACTAGTAATTGTACTCATGCGTTGTACAAGAAAAATTAAGAGGAAAATAATAATTAATAAAATAGAATAAAAATTTTACAATTTAACTTCAAAAAATTATTGATACTGATTTGATAAAATTTACGAGTACAAAAATATAGTTTCAATCATATATAATGATTCTAAATATGTGAAGTATAATGTTGTTTCATCAATAATTGAAACCTGCATATATGTAAAATGAATTATATAACTATTAGTGAACAAAATATAAATAATATTACGATAAGAAATTCAATAGTAAAGACTAAATGAATATCAATATTTTTAATATTTTTAAATCACTCTTTGATTTTACTAAATCAACAATCAATATTTTTAAACCACTCTTTGATTTAACTCTTGAAATTACAACATAAAATTGACCAGTAAAAACAAGTCTTGGTAAAAAGAATAACTCTATATGAAATAGATTGTTCTTAATTCTTATTTATATTTTCATTGCAAAGCATAGAGTTAATGAGAATTGTCTTTTTTAAAACTTTAAAGGGATTCAAATATCTGAAGGTATTAAACTCAATTTAGGAATATAAATATTGTCACCATTGGTGTCAATTCATTCACAATTAGTCTTGTTTCATTACACAATTCTATTACTTAGTCAATATTTCTAAAAAGCACAATTAGAACTCATTTTTGTAGTATCAATATGTGATTTTGGATTCTATAACTTTTAATCTCATGTAAAAATTAAATTGTAAATCATTGATTCAATACCAACATCTTCATCTGCTTTGCAATTATAAAAATTGAATCTGAATTAAGATATTATTTTTATTCTTATGAAATAATGAATTCGTTTATTGACTTTCTTAACATGATTTTCCATGTTGAGCTCATTGCTATTTTTCATGGGCACAGGTTGTCTAGCAGCAGGGGGTCATTTACGTTTCAAGAGTTTTCAAGAGTTGAAACAAGAACTACTATATCCTTAAAGAACTTGAAATCTTTCATATTTGCAAAAGTTGGTCATGGGTACCTGCGAGAAAATCGGGATATGCAAAATCAACAATATCTGAAATATAATTGTTAGAATTCAAAATCAAAAGATCTTTTGGGATTTTAATTTAAACTTCACCATCATTATCATTTCTCAAATTATCGTCGCCAATGTTAATAATCCAATCTATAAAATGGACTTAATTTCATATAAGTTGGATGTGATATATGCAGATTGTAATATCATATTCTTAGTTAATCTCAAGACTTTGGAGTGATTTCATAATTTCAATAAATTAAGAATATCAATATTTTTAATATTTTTAAATCACTCTGTTACCATAACAACATATTATTTACTTGATTTTGTAATTACTAATATTGACAATATTTGTGTGAAATTTCCTTTAAGAACAACTATTTTTCCTCCAAACTGTTGTTCAACATTTTTGTCATTAGAAAACCTCTAAATTTCTCCTAAAGCTATACCAAATGCCTCAAAAACTTATTTGTTTATTATTGGTGCTTCTTCTTAAGGAGATTCAGATAAATTCACAAAGGGATTCAAAATCTTAAATAGGAAAGTCTAACATTCAAAGAATCTTGTCGTTTGTGATCCTCAAATAAATAAATTAAAATCATATGAACTGGCAAACATCTTCTTTGAAGGATTATGATAATGGAAACAACTGGAGGGATATATTTTGTTGAGTACATAAGTTAGCACAGCATAAGAAGCATTTGTTGAAAAGTCTAAAAACTAGAACATTACAGTTAATTTAATAAATAAATACTCAATAAATGACTTTTATCATCATTATCACAAAAAAAGTTATAAAAGCATTATATGAGATTTTAAAATTTGAAAGGAATATTTTATTTTATAAATATACATTTCATAAATATTCATATATAAGGAATCTTTACAATTTTTTTATTAATTACCTTATATATTTTACAAAAATTTAAATTATAATGAACGGTTAAGAATTTTAAAATAAAGATCTAACGAAAAATTATTTACTAAATATTAATACACTAAATTCATAAAATATTTTTTTATAACCTTAATTGGATTATTGATTTTATTACATTTAGATAATTAATTCTTTGTATAAATAAATAGTTGGTGTATGAATTATTTGAATAAAAGAATTATAATTAAACAACAAATTGAAATACTTAATATATAATTCACTTAACCAATGAAAAATGATTAAAATATCAATTAATACAAATTAATAAGATAATTTTAAAATTTACAAATTTAAAAGTAATAAGACAAATTAAACATTTATTAATTAATTTAATGTGAATGTCTTAATTGAATGAATAACATGGAAAAATTTAAAACATAACGATTGACTTTTTTAGATTATTAAAAAAATTATTACAAAGTGAAACAAACTATTAAACATTCATTATTAATGGCTTAAACAACATAACCAAAATATAAAAAAGATAAATAAAGATTATTTTACTCAAATACACATGAAATAAAATTTAAAAAATGACCATAATCAATCCAATAGTTGCCAATAACATTATTATTACTTACAATTGTTATCTTTTTAGCAATAATATTTATTGATAATTAATTATTCATTATCTTCTATAAATATTCTTTTTTGTGTGTGTTTGTATTGTCCATTTTTTCTTTTAAGATGAACTTTCAGATATTTATTTTGATCTTACTATATTATTATTATTATTAAAAGTTTTTTAATTACTTGATTGGTAATATTATTCATAGAAGATAATGAATAATTAATATATTAATTCATTAAGGCAATTAATCAAATGTACATAAATGATATTTAATTAACAAGAAAATTCAAATTTTAAATTTTTTATTCTTTTATTGTTTGGGTTTTTAAATGTAAATTTTATTAGTGGAAATTAGTGCAAAATTAAAATATTAATTAGTTTAGGCAATTAATTAATTATATATAAATTGTTTAATAGTAAATAAATGACATTCATTAAGGGTGAGTTTTGAAATTTAAAATTTTAATTATATTATTATTTAATTATTTGAATTAGAATAGTAATATTATTCATATAAGATAATTTTGGTAGAGATACATAAAATATAATGAATAATAATTAATAAATTAAATTATTAATGCAATTAATTAATTAGTTGTACATAAATGTTATTCAATTATGATAGGAATTTGAATTTAAATTATGCTCATTAGTTATTTTTGTAGTTCCAATTGCCCTTATGAAAAATGATCACATCAGATCATATGTAATAGAAAATATCACATAAGATGACATATGGTAGAATATTTGCTATTCTACTTAACATATGTCAAGAAAATAATGCACTTACTTGATGACAGAGAAAACACATGTTTAAATTCTAAGGCATATACTTTTTTTATATATTATATAATATAATTATATGATTGAAAAGTCTAGAAATTAAAATATTGCAGATGATTTAATAAATAAATATTCAATAAATGACTTCTATCATTAGGGGTGTAGTTGGGTTAATTTGGTTTAATTTTTAGAAAAAAATAAATTTAAATTAATCAAAATCAATTGATTCAGTTTGGTTCGATTTTCTTTTTTTTATATAGCCAAAACTAAACCGAACATTTACGAATTGATTCAGTTCGAGTGGTCGAGTTAGTCATATTTCTACACAAAAATCAGCCTAATAAACATATGAAAAAAATGCATAATAAACTTATGAAAAAATTTCTAGAAATGGAATCAAACCTACTTATCTCAATAAGCACACTACAAAGTACAAACACCAAAATTAAAGAAAACATAATTACAAAAAATAGTTAAAGGAAATACAGTCCAACAATACATAATTATCCAAAGTCTAAATAGACAAATATAATTAAAGGAAACACGACAACGGATACTAGCACAAACACGATGGCACCCAAGCTCAGTCCAAACATAATTAAAAGGAAACACAAGTACACAACATAACAGTGTGCAACACCCAAACTCAATCTAAACTCAATACCTCTTGTTGTGATGGTGAAGCATCTTGTCTTTTTGACGACGTTTCTTGTCCTTGTGTTGGAACTTGTGTTGGAGCCTCTGCTAGTTGCGTGTCACTAGTTGTCAGTTGATGTTACAGTGGTAGCACTCTTAACTTGAGTTTCACTACCACTAGTGTTTAGAGTCCCACTAGTTCCAAATGGATTACTTGTCATTTGTTGGTGTCAAGTAGCTTTCAAAAAAGATAAAAATATAACTATTAGTTAAATAAGAATGGGAAATTGAATAAGAAGAGTAGCAAAAACAGCAGGAGTGACATGCAATTGCTGCCATCTCGGTCAAGGAGAATATTTGATAAGTTATGGATTGTAGGTAAAGGACAAGGAGAGAATAGGAGCTCAGAGACTTTAGGGAGTTCTAATGGCCCAACTTCTTTAGTTCCTGGAGATACCAAATCATCTGGTTCATCCTTAAGACGCTAGAGGCATTCTGTCTCTTAGGGAGTTTCATAGATTATTAAACAGGTGAATGAGAATTCAAATTGTTGTGAAATGTAAATTGGTAGGATGTTAATGTCGTATTTGCAGTGCATGCATAGAATCAGGTAAAGGGTCTCACTAGCATTGCTAAAAAATGTAATGAAATTTTTATATCTTATCTGGTTATCTTTCTAGCAAGTGTAAGATCTTCCTTCTATCTTAGAAAAAATCTTCATTGGGGTAGGGATCTTTAGGTTCTATTAAATGTTGGCCTCTTGTATATAATTATGATCCTTAATTACAAGGGATGATTTATGGCTTTTCATACGCATTCTTTTCTGCCATTTAGCCACACTACAATAATTATATATTGCTAATATTTTGACAAAGTCTAAAATTAAAGCTTCATCCCTAGTATATAACACATCAGTATAGCCTTGTGCGCATATATGTTGGGTAAATTTTTATGAATTATGTAATGAAATTCATAATTTTTATGTAAACCCTCAAGCAAAGGGTCTCACTAGCATTGCTGAAAAATGTAATGAAATTTTTATATCTTATCTGGATATCTTTCTAGCAAGTATAAGATCTTACTTCTATCTTAGAAAAAATCTTCATTGGGGTAGGGATCTTTAGGTTCTATTAAATGTTAGCCCCTTGTATATAATTATGATCCTTAATTACAAGGGATGATTTATGGCTTTTCATACGCATTCTTTTCTGCCATTTAGCCACACTACAATAATTATATACTGCTGATATTTTGACAAAGTCTAAAATTAAAGCCTATTCCCTAGTATATAACACTTCACTATAGTCTTGTGTGCATAAATGTTGGGTAAATTTTTATGAATTATGTTGAGAAAATCTAAGGCCTAGACCTTGAATATCAATAAACATGCTCTATTTAACCTCTTATAGATCCATCGGATTTTGGTAGTATTTAGGAAAGGTGAGTAAGTGGCCAATCATGTGATTTTCCAGTTATTTTCCTGTTGTTCTCTTAAGTACTTCTTGAGATTCCAAGTTCATTTTGTGAACCCATTGCTTGAGGAACAATTAGTGGATGTCCCGCAAGTCTGCAACCATGGTTCAGACAACCATAGCTTCTTTTTCTCCCACTTAACAAAGTCCTTTCTCAACTTCACTCAATGTGAGAATTCTAACAAGGGAAAGTTCACGCAAGGACAGAGACGTCCATCTTCGTCAACCACGAAAAGTAGTTCATACTTTAATGGGTGAAAACCCTATGAATCTGCCACATTGGAGAACAAAATTCAGCTGTCAGATTTTCTCAATCAACAACCCAGAAAAATGAGACTTACCAGATAAAAGACCCAAATTAGAATAAGACTATGGGATGAATGTCAGATCTATAGGAGAAAGAAGACTTACTGAGCGGTGAGTGCTGCTTGCGAGCATTGAGCAGAGAGAGGCGAGCAACAATGAACGGGGAGCAGCAGTAGGGAGTGACAGAAAAGAAATAGTTACGAGGGAAACCAGAATAGGCCTGAAAGAGAACTAAAATGCAAGGTACACTTGCAAAACCAACATTTCTGATCAAACCACATTCAGAACCAAAACATATATAAAAGAAAAGCAAAGATCTTCCTTACTCATGTTCTTGTTCTCGTTATTTTCTTACAAAAGTAAAAGCAAAAACGAACCTTTTTGCAAACTTGAGGTAGAAGAAGTGCTTCCCGCCTCCTCAGAATGATGGCAAACTAGCATTAAAAAGCAACAGGGGAATGAAGGAAAACTATAAGATTGATGGAACCCAGTTGGCAGTAGCCTACTATTGCAAGCTAACTTAAATAATGAGATAAAGCAAAAGAACAGAACAGAATTAGATGCCCATTACCAAAACTAAAAATTTATGTACGGTTAAAATGCACCATGGAACAACAATAGCTCTCCAAACCCAAAAAGTTGGTTTAATAGTGAACTAGCATATAATGTATGGCAGTTTACAATCTTAATTATCTCAATTATTTGGGATAAATTATAAAAAATATCTTTATAAATTCTTTACTCTAAATATAGATGGATTATCTGAAAAATAAATTATTTAAGATACGCATAAACTGTCATGCACTGATCACAATGAAAAAAAAATTATGAAAAATTCATAATATACACGAGAGTATTATACTCAAACCACTAAAAACATAACACGTGGAGAGCATACATATTGTTAGATTAAATTCAAAATATTATATAATAAAATTTACATCAAATTTCAACCACTACAGATATTACTCTTAGACTATTAAGAATTCTTCCTATGATATATGCCACTTTATTGTTTATATGCTAGAAAGTACGGACACACTATTCTACTGACGTGTTTATATGTCAGACACATGTTCGACACATATATACTATGACACGCATATGACATGCGTGTTTCATGTGTCCAATTACAAAATTTATTTTTTTTTGTTCGGACACATTGCAAACACGGTTAGGACACACCCAGACACAGTCAGGACACACCGCAGACACATATTAGACACAGTCCATTAAAATTTAAAAAAAAATTATTGTGTGATAGTGCACTAATATCACGGCTCACAAGCCCAATATCACCCAACTCACCCTCAGAAAAAATCTTCTATTCTTCCTCAATATATTGTGTTTACTGTGTATTAATGGTTCAAGTTTCAAGTGAGTTTTATTCTGATATGGTGGTTTAATTTTTAATTATTGTTAATTTTTTTTTCTAATTATAAAAGAAGATACTTGTGTTGTCATTGAGGAGTTGTATTTGAAATGTTTATAATCAAAATATATATATATATATATATGTCGTATCCGTGTCCTAAATTTTTTAAATTTAGTGTGTCTTAAATACGTATCAGTATCAGTATACGTCCCGTAATAAAGTCTACGTCCATTTTCCGTGCTGCATAGGTTATATGGTCCTCGTGGGTTAGTGAAGTAGGTGTCCTTCCGGACATGATTCTCT
This sequence comes from Ormosia semicastrata, assembly GCA_029884595.1. Classification (NCBI taxonomy): domain Eukaryota; kingdom Viridiplantae; phylum Streptophyta; class Magnoliopsida; order Fabales; family Fabaceae; genus Ormosia; species Ormosia semicastrata. Next base: position 26,973,363 of record JAQQTO010000043.1, read on the forward strand.
TTACAAAATATGGTTAAATAAGTCTTATGTTGAATTTGAAAGTTGAAACTCTAAATTCGTTAATTAAAACATTAGCTATTTAAGTTAGAAATGAAAAAACAAAAAAATATGTTCGCCTAAACAAATGGATTTTTCATTAAATTTGAACTTATGATTATTAACCAAAGAATTTACTGACTTTATTCCTGAACCACTAACTACTGAAAATGCTTACTTTTACTTTTGATCTTCAAGACATATATCACTATGATATATGAGTCTGCAGAAAAATTTTATTTAAACAAAGCTCATCAATAACAAAGTTAGAACTCTATTACCATTATTATGGCTGCTTAGGTTGAATTTTAGCAACGTAAGAAACAAATTTTTTCTCTCTTTAGCTGTAAATAATCTTTACACAAGATTAGACCAAGTAAAATTTGATCTTCCAGTAAAAACCAAAAGCCTTTGTTGACCTATTTGCTAAGATGTTTGTGCGTGCACAAATATTGAATTGAAACTTGACATTGCTAACTCAGGTTGAATTTTTTTTTGTGCCCATATTTTTTTCCCTTATCTTTCTTTAAATGTTGGTGGAATACTGAGAAACCTACATTATGTATGTATACCTAAGCAGAATCTCTAAGATAATTGCAGCTTAACCTCCATTGCCTCAGTACCCATTTGTTTATGCTTCAGGTTAATAATTGAATAACGTCCCAATGAATGGACAAACGCATTATTTGTTGAGCAACTCATGAATATAATCTCCAGTTTTACCTCCTCCTTTTGTTTTTATTTTTGTCCTCTGCTACTCTATCCTTATGCTACTGCTTACTGATTTGACTCAAGAAACTTCGGGACCACGTGATGTTTGCTAATCAGAATAATAATGATCATCTTTTACTTTTAAAAAGAGATATAAAATTATTTATATTTTTTTAAAAAACATAATTGAGTAAGATAAAGTAATAAAAATATATATATATAATAAATAATATTAAATAAAATATAAAAAGAATATATATGTCTTTTTGATGTAAGTATATAAGTATTGTAATTAGAATTAGGCCTGCTCATTCTGAGTGTATCATACACCTTTCATTTTACTTGATGTTATAAGTTTTTTATAGGTTACTTTTATTTTATAGATTAATTTTTTTTTTTTTTTAGGCTACTGTTCACCGGCTACCAATAACTAGCCACCTGTCATCAGCCACCACCGACCTACCTCTAATTGTATATTATTTATTTTTTTAAAATTACACAATTATATAAATAATATCAATTAAAATTATATCAATTTTATATTTTTTCATAAATAATTATACATACTGAAAAAAATTTCTTATAATTATAATCTGTTAAATTTTTTTATAAATTTTAAGCGATAATATTTATACTGATTATATAACTTAAAAAAATTGAAGTTCGTCAATTTTCCTAAAAGCAGTAATCTGTAGTTGTTAAAAATTTTTATAAATTTTAATTAATAATATTTATACGAGTTATGTAACTTTAAAAAAATTAGAAGTGATCAGTGGTATCGACAAGTAAGTAGGGTACAAAAACTGTCAATCGATGATAGTGGTGGTAGTAATATGTAAAAAAAAATATAAAACTAAAAAAAACTTGAAAAAAAAACTTACAAAAAGGAAACATGCTAAGCATATTTATTGTAATTGATTTAAGTTATTAATTTATTTTATAAATAAATTAATAACTTAAATTTTAAGGTGTATCATACACTATAAAAAAGGTGTACATTAGACTCTAGCTTATTATCTCTCTCATGACTTTTCTAAATAGAAAATGATCATCTTAAAAAGATGTAAGTACTATTTATATTTTTTTTTTAAATGTGATTAAGTAAAAGAAAGTGATAAAAAATATATATATAATAAATAATATTAAATAAGATATAAAAAGATATATATATATTATTTGATGTAAAAATATAAAATTGTTTCCAAATGTTATTATCCTAATCATCAGGACCAATTTTCCTGATCATACATGCATATATGTATATATATATATATATAATACAGATTTATATTCTACGATCTTTGTTCTGAATTGATATAATATTTGTTTGGACAATTTAGTATTACTTTAACGGGTACGGGTAGCATCTTTAAAGGGGAGAAAAGCAGGAAGCTCACAAAGAAAAAACACTAGAACCGGGCAATAAAAATATACAATATGACAGCTAGGAGTTTTACATTAGTCAACACTAAATTTTACATTCGTACTTAAGAATTAAATGATAAAAAAATAAAATATATGTAATAATTTATAAAAAAGATAATATTTATAAATTTACTTTGAAAATACATAAAATATTTTTTATTTTTTATAAAAGGATATTACTTAAAATATAAATATTAAAGAATTTAAATATAAAATGTTATAAAACAATTTATATGCCTAAAAAAATATTTATAATATAAATAAAAATATTTGTCTTTTAAATGTACAATTTAATTCAATAATTTTATAAAAAATATTTTAATAAATTAGTTTTATTAAAAATTACATATAAATTATTTCAATTTATGTTCATATAATTTAACATGAGTAAATCAAGTGATAAGCAATATATAGATGACAAAATCTCTCTACATTTGAGGATTATCGTATGGATTCGAGTTGAAGAATTTTGCCTAAGAGGATGGAAACATGAATAAAGAAAGAATATTGAGTTAACTTTCGTGTAATCTATGAGTAGATTAGGTCTCAGGTTTAAGGTAATATCAGGACACCTATAAAAAATTTAAAATTTTAAGATTAATTATCAATGAAAATAATTAATAACGTAATCAACTAAAAATATGTGAGATTTTTTAAATTTTTTTGAATATGAATTAATATGCAAAACTATATATGTCAAGGTAATTAATGTAATTATAAATTTTTATATTTATATGTATAAATAATAAATTTAATTTAGATCTAACGATACATGTATACTTTTTTTTTAAATTATAACATAAAATATTACATACTTGATTATTAAGATCATATATTTGTCGCATGATATATTTTTAAACATATTTTATATTAGAATGAGACATTTTTTATATATTATTATATAATGATTATATGATTATGTCAATAAAAAATAAATATATAATTAGTATACATTATGATGGACGGGGATGTGCTGCGCAAGCGCAAGCACTGACGGAAGAGTTGTAGTTGTAGACTGTCTCCACTCTCCAGTAGGTTCTCCTCATGCCATTAGCCCAGAAACTTGGATACAGATTCGTTTCTGCAGAAGGTGATTTACAACAAAGATTGATGTGCTCACTGAATGAAATTGTACACTGACTGACTCAGTGACTGCTAAATAATTGTTTTAGCATTACCCAAGTAAGGTATATATAATTGATTGACATAAAAGTTATTTTAGCATCTAATGTATTTATTAGAGAAAAAATGATTCTATAGTTAAATAATTTAATTAGAAAATGAACAAATCATTTTAAACAGAATGTGGTCCTAATTGAGGATAAACAAGTAATCAATTTTAATTTTGGTCCCTATACAGTATGATTCTGTCACAATTCAAGTAAAAAGCAATAATCTCCTATCGACCTATCCAATTTGCTTTATATAATGACAAAGATTTTTTTTTTAATTTGTCCTTGTTTTTCAATTTGGCCTTTCTGAGAAACGCACAAAAGGAAAAATATTGATCACCTTTAGTTTTTCTTTAATGCATCAGCAAGATTATTTTTAGGACAAACTGCAAGACAGTAATTTATTTACTCTTTTTTTTTTCCTCATTATCTGTTTTTCAGTTTTCTTCCTTAATCAGGTAGGTCAGTAATTGTTCTGAGCACAATGAGGTATTAGAGGGAAACACTCATTTATCCTCCTTTTCAATAGTTCATCTGCAGCGTATCAACTCCAACTCCAACCACGTTAGCATTTGTATCTGTTGTCTTCGTCTCTTTGTTGCTTACTGGTTAGAACTAAGGATTAAGATCTTTGTCAGGATGTTTTCAATCTTTAACAACTACATTCATTTAAAATGTTAAAGAGTCTGAGACCCATTAGGGAATCAGTTCTAGAGAAGGGATAAATTGGTACGAAATAAAAAGAGCTTGATATTTGCACATCATATGTTTTTATACAAAAAAGAATCATTTCCTGAATCAAAAAGAGAAGAAACAAAGGAAACATTTTTTATGTCACTATTTCTTTCAAGAAAAAACATTACATATTACACGTAAATAATGCCATAAGAGATAGAGAGAGAGAGAGAGAGAGAGAGAGAATGGTATTTAAACTTGGTTTAGTCATTGGGAAAGACAAAAATCCCGAGCATCTGATTTTACTCAGATGAAAGCAGCAACGAGCTCACCTCAAAGGTGTCTAGTCTAGGATGAAGAAGCACTTGTGTGCAGTGCTGCTAAGGAAGCATAGTTACCTCCCTTATTGAGCAATGCTTCATGCTTTCCCTTCTCTGCTATGACCCCATTCTTAACTACTGCAATTAAATCTGCACCCTTAATAGTGGATAACCTGTGGGCCACCACTATTGTGGTTCGGTCCACCATAACTCGGTCTAGTGCATCCTGAACCACTTTTTCAGATTCAGCATCAAGTGCACTGGTGGCTTCATCAAGTAGTAATATTTTTGGATTCTTCACTATGGCTCTTGCAATTGCCACCCGCTGCTTCTGTCCCCCAGATAACTGAACTCCTCGCTCCCCTACTATCGTGTCATAACCCTGCATTATAAATATAATAATAATATATTGTTCTCAACAATTCAGTTCAGACCTATGTTCATATGGTGTCTAAATAACTTGTACTAATTCAGAATTTTGAAGTTACAGTAGTTGCACTAGATAGGACACTATGCAATTTACCTTCTGCAAACTACTAATGAACTTGTGGGCATTTGCCAGTTCTGCAGCAGCTATAATTTCTGCCTCTGTTGCATCTCCTCCCTTTCCATATGCAATGTTGGCTCGGATGGTGTCATTAAACAACACAGGCTCTTGGCTTACCAGGCCCATCTGTTGTCTTACCCATTTAATTTGCACCTTTTGGATTTCTTTTCCATCCAGTGTAATGTGACCTGAATCTGGGTCATAAAATCTTTGTAATAATGAGATCACTGTTGATTTTCCACTTCCACTTTCTCCAACCAGTGCAAATGTCTGATTTTTTTTATCAGTATAATCAATCAGTTAGTTTCTTCCTTTTGGAATAATAATTTATACTAGTCTATGGTAACCAATAACCATAATCATTTGCTACTGGATAGGATGTGTAAATAATTATCTGCGCAAAAAAATAAATGTACAAATTAGAAAATTACCTTGCCACTATGAATGGTCAAGCAAAGATCCCTGAATATTTGAACATCAGGTCTGGTTGGATACTTGAAACTGACATGGTGAAACTCAAGTTCTCCCTTGACTTGGTCCAATGTCATTCCAGAGTCATCACTGGGGTCTATTTGTGATTTCCGATCAAGAATAGCAAATATAGAAGCAGCAGCACTTTTTGCTTTAGTTGAATCAGTGACCAAGGAGCCAGATTGAGAGACTCCCACAGCTGCCATGCTGAGAGCAAAGAAGACCTGCAAATCAGGAAACAAACTCATCAATGCTAGAACTATGGTAGAAACCTTGTGCACTGGGCCACCTTATCTTGGTGAATAATAACTGATACTAAATCACCAATAACTGTGACAAGAAATAAGTGATAAAATGTCTGACATGGTGAACAAGTTAGGACTTAGGATGTAACCTACACGGAAAACATCTGAGAATGTTGATTTGCCATCCTCTACAAGTCGAGCCCCAGCATAAAAACTGCATGCATAAACTGAATACAGCATGAAGAATGACAACCCAAAACCAATTCCACTTATTATCCCTCGCCTTATGCCCGTCTTAATTGGCCCTTCACATTTTTCCTGGTATAATTCCATTACCTTCTCTTCAGCACAGAAAGAAGCAACTGTTCTAATACTCCCTACAGCATCATTTGCCACTTGACTTGCTTCCTCATACAATTTCTGTTAAGCAAATAGAATATCAGTATTGATAACATATAGCTAAGTCAAAAATGTATTCAGCGCACATACTTAAAGCGCCATTGATCCATGCTCATAAAGTAATTTTTGATCTCCTTAGTATGATACTATGATGTCAAAAATGTACAAAGAAATGGATTTGATTACTTTCATTCAGATTAATCACTCCAATTCACCTTATGTTGAAAATTTAGATATTTTCACATTCATTCACATCACAATATTAGTTGGTTGCTTAACGGAAGTCAAGAACAAACCTTAGCATCTGCACTGGATCCTGTCAAGAACTTGAATTGCACATATCCAATTAGAGCTAATAGAGGCACCAAAGCAAGAATTATAAGAGCAAGCTGCCAGCTCGCTGTAAAAGCAATTACCAATCCAGCAACTGCTGTAGCAATATTTTGAACCAGCAAACCAAGTGCATCCCCAACCAAAGCTCGAACAGAAGCTGCATCAGTAGAGAGCCTTGCTCCAAGTGCTCCGCTTGAATGCTCAGCTTCATCAAACCAACTTACTTCCATATGAACTACTTTCTCAAAACACATTTTCCGGATCCTTTTGATCAACTTACCACCAGCAACAGCAAAAAGGTAGAATCTACATGGAAAAATAAGTAATGATGCCACACCAAGCGCAACAAATATTAATGCCCAAACTTTTGAATCTTTACGAAGTTCATCAGCTGGCTCATAGAAAATATTTATCATTTTGGAAAGCATGAACCCAAACATGGGCATTATTACTCCATCTGCCACTGCAGCTATAGTCCCTAACAGTAAGACTGGAATCTCAGGCTTGTTTAAATAAGCAACACGATAAAGTGGCACTTCTTGTGGTGGTGGTGAAACTGTTGAAGGAGGAGCTTCGGCTCCTCCACCAGCAGGCACACCATATGATGCTGAGAATGAGTGATGACCACTGTTTCCAACTCCAGATGACCCTTGGCTTATAGATCTTAAGGAAGAAGATCTTTGACTTGATTGTCTTCCAGAATGCACAATACTTTCTGGCTTGTCTATGTCATTTGCACCATTCTGTTCTGACCCCTTAATTTCTTGCAGTCTAATGAGCTGGCTATATGCTCCATCAGGATCCTTGGTGAGCTCAGCATGTGAACCTGATCAATTGAAAAATATAAGAATGCAATAAGGTATATTGTGAACCTTCTAAGAATTATGATTATAAAACCACATTGTTATGGAGAATTTTGATTTCTATTACAAGATAATATGTCTACCTCTTTCTACTATTTTTCCTTGATGAATAACAGCAATGGTATCAGCATTCCTTATAGTACTTAAGCGGTGGGCTACAATTACAGTTGTTCGGTTTATCATTATTCTGTCCAATGCCTCCTGTACAATTCTCTCAGATTCAGCGTCAAGGGCGCTTGTAGCTTCATCAAGAAGTAGGATTCTTGGGTCTTTCAAAATTGCTCTTGCTATTGCAACTCTCTGCTTTTGACCCCCAGAGAGCTGAGTTCCATGCTCACCAACCATTGTGTCCAGTCCCTAAGTTCATAAGTCATAGTTTTACAAAACTATAATGTAAGAAAGTTTTTCTTTTGTCTTTTATACGTTGTGCAGATAAAGATAATCCTAACATAGGAAGAGAACATTCCAAACCGTAAAGCAGGAGAAATGCAGTTTCTACATTTAAATGAAGATTTGAGAGTTCACCTGAGGAAGTTTATCTATGAATTTGGCAGCATTAGCAAGTTCTACTGCAGCTCTGATTTCTTCATCGGTTGCACCACCCTTGCCATAGGCAATATTCTCTTTAATACTACAAGTAAAGAGAACTGGTTCCTGGCTGACAAGGCCTATTTTCTGTCTGATCCATTTCAGTTGAAATTCTCTGAGGCTGATACCGTCAATGAGAACTTCACCAGCCTGTGGATCATAAAATCTCTCTATCAAACTAACAACTGTGGATTTCCCACTCCCACTTTGCCCTACCAAAGCTGCAGTAGTGCCACTTGGTATTGAAAGACAAAATCCATTGAATATCAGTTCATCTGGTCTTGTAGGATAACTAAAGCAAACCTCCCTTAGTTCTATATCTCCACGAATGTCATCAAGCTGCAGACCAGTAGTGTCATAAGCATCAATTTCTGGCTTCCTTTTAATCGTTTCAAACATCTTAAAGGCTGCAGCTTGTCCTGCAGCAATAGCACTCAAGCTTGGAGATGCCTGCACAAGAGACCTGGGATTGGAAAATATATATAGTTAGGCAAGACAACATAATATATGTTCATATCTTTTGAGTTACAGACTATTGTCTCCAATGGGGGGAGGGGATCAATTTTAAAAATTATATGCTAATATTAAGAAAGAAAAAGCAACATACGACTTACATGGAGCCAGTCAATACAGCAACGATTACAGTCACAACCTCCCCTCCTGTATATCCTTTCTCTACTATCATTTTCCCACCAAACCATACAGCCAAACCATAAGAGGAGATGATAACAAAAAAGAGTGAACCAAACCCCAAACCAGAAGCCAGGGCCTCTTGCACTCCAGTCTTGTAAGCTTTGATTAAGGACTGATTATATTCAGCTATAGCTTGCTTCTCCCCAGTGAATGATGCAACCTGCATTGGAGGAATGGAAGTCATTGTATATATTCTGCAATTACAAAAAGGAAAGTCAGGAGTTCTTTTTGCCAGTGTGCATACAGTTCGGATAGAACCTATTGTCTGCTCTACTACACTTGCTGCTGTAGAATAAGCTGCTTGTCCACGGGAAGATGCTTTTGCAATAACCATGCTCATTATAGCACCAGACACGACAACAAGTGGAATACAAGATAGCATGACAACAGTTAGAAGCCATCCCCTGATGAATGCTATGATAAAACCTCCAAAGAAAGTTGCCACTAACTGTATAAACTGTCCCACCTGAAATGAAAAGGGGAAAAAAAACAATAAAGAAAGAAAATTTACCTTAAACTCCTTTTGTGTGTGTGTGTGTGTGTGTAGTTAGAGTAAATGGTGATGATTTAAGACTTGTATGGTGGTTCAGTAATACCTTCTCACCCATGGCATCTTGAAGAAGAACAGTATCACCTGACATCCTTCCAACAACCTCCCCAGTATTAATTTCCTTATCAAAGAAGCTGACATCTTGCCTCATAATTGTTTGAAGGTATAAGGCTCTAATTCTTGCGGCTTGTCTTTCCCCAGTGACCATCCAGCTAGTCACCTCTGGTACATAGCAAACATGGTTTCTTTTAGTGTCATAATGAGCCATACTAATTAGTTAGATGGTAAGAACTAACAGAGAAACTGATGTACTTACGCAAAAATGACGCAATAAAGGAACCCGCTGCCAAGTATACAAATTTCAGAGACACCTGAACAACACAGAATAATTCATTGTGACGTGAAGAGCCTGAGAATTTTAAGTTCTAAAAGTTCACTTCAGACTAGTATTCCTGCCGGAAATATATGGCATGAAGGATATTGCATACCAGAACTCCCCTCTCTAGCTAGATATTTAACAAATATGGATTAGTAGTGAAAGGGGTTAGTGGAAGAATTACCTTGGAAACTTCATCAACAACTTCTTTGGAGCTTGTGGATCCTCCAAATGCATCAATCATATTTCCAAATATTAAAGTCATTAAGGGCATGGAGATTCCATTCCCAATAGCACCAACTGTCCCCACAAACATCAATAAATGATCCAAAGGATCAGCAAATGAGAAAAGCTTGTATAAGGGCACTGTGTTGGTGGTTTCATCTTTGGCCTTGCTCTTCTTTGAATCTTCCTTCCTGTAAGGATCTTCAACTGGTTGACGACTCCCTATATCTCCATTCAAACTGACATCCTCTGCCATTTGCTTGGAGGAAGACTTCTTTTGCTTACAAACCCCTCTTCCAATGCTGGCAAATGGAAAACAGCAGCAGGAAAAGCATTACAGGTTCAAATCAGTTACACACAACAACATTGTGCTCACCAAACTGTAACTTCGTCATGAAATTTTTCTTTTTTTTTTTCCTGGTTAGTTGTGTGTGCATTGAGTTTGTGAAGAAGATGATGGTTTCATGTTATTTTTACACTGGGGTTCAGAAATTCAAACTTAGTTGAACTACTTTAGTAAAAACCATGAGTGAACTTTGTCAAAATTTCAGCAAAAGAGAAGGCACGTAAACGGCAAAAAGTTAACTAACAAGAACCAGTGGTGAGAATCAGAGTCGACAGAGAGAGAGAGTTTGGAGTTACGCTTTAAAAGAATTAAAACCAACAAGAATGATCAGAACGTACGTATTCAAAACCAAAAAGATGAAATGAAGCTCTTACAAACCAAAAGCTGAAGCACAGAAGATGGAAAACTACCAGTCGGAAGCAATAGAGGAATGAATGGAAAACAAATTGTTAGTTGGAAAGTGGAAACCAGTTGACAACTAATGCAATGTAATAAAACAAGTCATGCAGCAGGTCTACTCCTTGGCAACTTTTATAGTCCAAATTATTCGTTTTTAAGAGTGTTTTGTCATTTTTAATTAACATGTTTTTATTAATAATTATAAAATTGTTATTTTATTTTTATTTTTAAAAATTTGTAATGAATATATTGAATTTTTATAATTATTAATAAAACATATCAATTTAAAATAAAAATAAAACATATACTAAATACCCTCTTAGTTGTCTAGTCCAAATTAATTGGTTTTATGTTTTGTATGAAATTATGATTATTTAATAAAAAAAAGTTAATGACTTTTCATTTTCTTGCCTTCTAGACATAAATCACTGTGATAGTCAAATTAGAACTTTTTTTTAAAAAAAAAATTTCAAAAGACAAAAGAACATTTTATTTTAAAAAAATACCCAATTCTATTTCAGTCATTATATATATGCAGAAAGATTATCCAATTCAATATTAAAATCCAAAGATCCATTGCGTGATCACCAAATAACGTTCTTTCGATGGACCCAAATAAAAGCTTCCTTGTTCAAATGCTTTACATCCTAGCAATTACGAAGAGCCATCATGATATATATAATTCCACTGAAAATTCTTAACCAGATAGACATCAAATTGGAACTTTTGAAAAAGAGTCCTGTTCTGGACCGTGATTCAGGATCTCAGTACATGGGATTAACCGACATGCACATTATTAGACTCCTCCAAGGTTGATATAGAGGGAGATTCACAATGTATTTCGAATCTCGAAAGACGGCACCTCAAACGGTGTTAGGTCATGATATCATAATTGATAGATTCATGCAGAGAATAAATTCTTAAATATTCGTAATTACCAATCATCAACTTACGATATTATAAGACCCATAATTATCTTTGATGGCTAAATACTTTTCATATCTTAAGTCTCAGATTTACAGGGATATATCTTATAATAATAGAAATGTGATCCTCATCAGAATACTAATCCAAAATTACCTGCATTCAATAAGGATCCCATTAGGATTCTGTATACACTCTATAAATACAAGGCTAAGTCATCTTAATAAGGTAACTCTGAACCCAATCTCATAAGCTTACTTGGGCACTGTCTGACTTGAGCGTTGGAGTCTCTTTGCAGGTACTCACCCCCCAGTGCAATACGCTTAGCTACTGCTCAAAGAGAAAACCACCGTACCGTGCCTACTTCAGGTACCCTCTGAATTCACTTCAGAGTATTGGCGCCGACTGTGGGGACCTTAAATTTCTAATCTCACCCAATCATGGTGAATACGAGGCAAAACTCGAGAAGAGACACTGCACAAACCTCTGTCAACCAGAGGTAAGATCCTGATGTGCAACGTCCACCACTACCACCGCCTCCACCCGCGGCTCAAACTTCATTGTGAGAAATCGGGCACCGAATCGAAGCCGACGTGATGGGCACTCCACCTCCTTCTCGAGAGGAGTCTCCTAACCCATCACGTAGGATTTTTGTCGGGAAAGACTTGAATTCTCGGTCCAAAGAGGTGACGAGCCATCGAGTGCAGGATCCCGATGCACCAGCGTCTGGGAATGCCAAACAATGAGATTGATGACCGCGCGGCTCGCTCTGAACGCACACATCCATCTCGGGCTTCTCAATGCCAGTTTCAAGATATGTTACAACAACATATGAATTTGCTCAACAACCAATTCAGGAGGTTGAAAGACATGCAGCGCGCTATGCATGAAAACCAACCTAGGCCACATTGACGTGACAGACAAACCGAAGTGGAAAATAATCAAAGAAGGGCTCACGTCGGCAATGGAATTCCCAATACTGTGAATAATAACCAGAACCGCGAAACAATAGAACAACCCTTCTCCGATCAACTCATGGAGTTCCTGGTTCCTAGGAATTTCAAGTTTCCCCCAAACTTGGAAATTTACGATGGGACCACGGACCCCCAAGAACACATAAATGTCTACGAACAGTCCTTATATTTCTATAGCGGATCCATGGAGTTACTGTGCCAAGCATTCCCCTTCTCCCTCAAAAAATGAGCCCTTAAGTAGTTCACCAACCAACCACGGGGGACCGTCGTAGATTGGTCGGATCTTAAACAACATTTTCTACTGTAATACACCACCAGCAAGGAGTAACCTAAATCCATCGAATCCCTGGCTAAAATTTGCCAGGGAAAGGACGAGACCCTCCGTGACTATGTCAGGTGGTTCATGGATGCCTGCACTAATGTAAAAAATTTTGAAGACAGAATAGCCTTGCATTATGCTAGAAGCGGTCTCCGGGTAGGTTCTGAGTTCTTCAAGTCCTTGGCAAAGAAGAAACCGAGATAATCTGACCGACTTCCAGAAATGATCCGAGAAGTATGTCTACTTGGAGGAGGCAACAGAAGACCATAGGAGGTGGGACAAGGCGAGCCTTCTCACCGAAGCCTTGACTAGAATTCCTCGAGGTCACGACCTCCAAAGGGTAGCCCGCCCCGGAGGAACTACTCTGACTATACTCCTTTGAACACGCCTTGGGAAACAATCCTGAGGGAAGTGATGCACACAGAGTTTCAGAATGTCCGGAGACCGCCCCCTATCAAGAAACACAAACAAAAAGATCACTCTAAGCGTTGCACATGGCATAAGGCCTATGGCCATGATACAGAAGATTGTTACCAGTTACGCGATCCATCGAATTCTTAATCAAAGCCGGAAGCTTACAATAGTATATCCTTCATGTACAAAATAACGAGGGGAACAATAGATGCAGAGATAATAGACGCACCCCACGTCGGAGTCCGTCCCCTCCGCGCAGAAGAAGGACAAGAAGTCCTAGGAGAAGATCCCGGACTCCACCTCGCCAAGATAACAACGATCGACAGGATAGGACTAGGGACGCTCCCCCCGGTGATGACGACGACCATTGTTCCGAGCCCAATAGAACGATCCATACCATTGCCAGTGGCTTTGCCGGAGGAGGATCTTCCAATGAAGCTCGAAAGAAAGCCCTTAGAATGGCCATTTTTAGCGTGGTCCACTCAGAACCTAGGACACAAGCAGAGGGCAGAAAGGTGCCTCTCATTACTGTTCGCTCTTTTGCTACCGCAAGTGCACGGATCGCACTTGTAGTTTAGCCAGGAGTCAGATATCGTTCCCACGAGGAAACAACGTTAAATTAAGAGCTAAGTATAAACCAATAATTCAAATACTTCTATTCAAGGGTATATAAATTGGAGTGTTCATGTACTTGTTAATTTTACGAACTTAAAACTATGAGAGTAATGTGAGAGTCAATAATTCAAGAATAGGGATTCCTTTTTCACTTCCTATTTTAATTGATAACAAGTAATCCTTAAGAGCAATATAAACGAATTGTCTAAGTTAGCTTGGGAATCACTGATTAGTTAAAAGCCTATGTCTAGGTCAATTAACCCGCTTCCATTACTTAGTTCACTATGTTTCCATGAGAACTAGAGTAAATCCACTCATTAAGATCTATTCCCAATTAATTACTATGCATGGTCAATAGGTATATTTCTATCCTATTAACGAATCATCGCATCCAACCCGATTGAATGAAATAGAACATGCATCAATCATACACTTGATCTTAAATCCAAATTCTATGTCTAGGTTCATTAGATTTAAACAAATCAATTGAAAGATGATCAGACTAACAAAGCATGAAGCACTATATAACTGAACAGAGATCAAATCATATATATAACTCAAGGGATTACAAGTTTAATCAACATCCATAGGAAGATCCAAAGAAAAACCCTATATGACCTAGCAACCATGACAAATGAAAATACAACAAGATTAATCAGAGTCATGGAGATAGAGATAAGAGAGGAGAAGAAAAAGGAAGAACAAAGCTTAGGGAGATGGTCCTTTAAGCTTCAATCCTCCACCAAGGTGAAGAAGGCCTCCAATCTTGGCTATTTCTGCTTCTTTTCTACCAAAAATCGTAACCCTAGCAGCTGGAATCTATTCTTCTGTAATCTCCTTAAGAAAAACTAATGAAACAGTATTTATAGACGAAAATAACTTCTGCGCGCCGCGGCCCTGACATTGCGCGCCGTGGCCCTCCTCGGTTAGGATTCTGCGGGGCCGCGGCCCCTCACTACATGTGCTTGTACGCGGCCCGAAGCCTCGGGTTGAAATCTTGAATTGTTGTTGATGCACCAGCGCCGCGGCCCCAGTATGTGTGCGCCTTGCGCGACCCTCCATCTTGAAATGCTCCATAGGCTTCTCCACCCTATGCTGGGTCTATCCTTGCATCAAACCATCGATTTTGAGCTTATCACATTTAAGATTTCACCCAGTTAAGCATATGTGCACAATCTACTCAATTCAACAACAAAATGGAAAGATTTTCTCAAAAGCAGAACGGACAACATCAATCATGGAATTGAGTGAAAATCAAACTAAAGTCTTCCAGTCTTGCCTCAAAACAAGGACTAAGCAATCAAAACACACACATATTGGAGCAGAAATAACTACATTTCAAGGAGTTATCAATTACCTTCTCAGATGAAGACTACGGCGGAATAATCCCGGATCACGACGATGCACTCGTCATCTCTGGGGTAATTTCCAATGCCGAGGTCCGCCAAATTTTCGTCGACCAAGGGAGCTTAGCAGACATTATGTTCCTAGATCTCTATCAGAAGCTAGAGCTCCTGCAATCAGACTTGACTCCCTATGTAGAGAATTGATGGGTTTCACGGGTAAGAAAATCACCTCGGTCGGATACTACGAAACCCACCTGACCCTCGGATCATCTAAACTCTTCAGGACTATCAAGGTAAAGTTCCTGATTGTGGACTGCCCTTCGGCTTATAACATTATCCTGGGCCATCCTTCTCTCAACACGCTTGGAGTAGTGGTATCTACCACCCACCTCTTAATAAAGTTCCTCAATAAGAACAATGACGTCGTCACTATAAAAGGCGACCAAATTATCGCCAGAAAATGCTACAATAAAAGCCTGAAAATTTGTAGAGTATCCTGGAAGGAGAGACCTGCCATTTCCACCCCGGCCCTCGACCAGGTCAACATTTTAATGACCGAGTTGGATGTTAGGGAAGAAATCTGGGATACTCGGCCCCAGCCCGAAGGCGAACTACAATCTCTTCAACTCGGGACCAACCCAGAACAGGTTACCAAGATCGGAGCTCGTCTGGGTGAAAAAGAAAAACAACAACTGTCAAAACTCTTGTTAAAAAGTATAGACCTTTTTGCATGGACTTCTTCTGACATGCCCGGACTCGACCCCACCTTTATCTGCCACCGTTTGTCAATTAAAGAAGGCGCCAGGCTAGTCGCACAAAAGAAAAGGAAGGTCAGACCCGAGAGGTAGCAAGTCGTTGAAAACCAGGTCAAAGAGCTATTAAATGGCAACTTCATCAGAGAAATCTCCTACACCACATGGCTTTCCAACGTGGTCCTGGTAAAAAAATCCAATGGAAAGTGAAAAATGTGTGTAGACTATACTGATCTGAATAAAGCCTGTCCCAAGGACTCATACCCACTCCCCAACGTGGACAAACTAGTGGATGGCTCCTCGGGATTCAGATGGCTCTCGTTCATGGATGCATATTCACAATCAGATTCCCATGTACACAGGAGACAAGGATAAAATCGCCTTCATCACTGATAGGGTGAGCTACTGCTACAAGGTCATGCCCTTTGGCCTAAAGAATGCAGGGGCCACCTATTAGAGGATGATGAATAAGGTTTTTGAAAACCAAGTAGGAAAGATGCTAGAAGTCTATATAGATGACATGATAGTGAAAACTCCACATGGCGGATCACACACGGTAGACCTCGAGGAAGTATTCGCACAAGTCAGAGTACAACATGAGGTTGAACCCGGAGAAGTGCACCTTCGGGGTCCAGGCCGAAAAATTTTTAGGGTTCATACTAACTCACCGAGGAATCAAAGCTAATCTTGACAAGTGTCAGGCCGTCCTCAACATGAGAAGCCCCCGAAATGTCAAAGAGGTACAACAACTTACTGGGCGCATAGCGGCCCTCACAAGATTCTTAGCCAAGGCCGCTCACAAGTTTCTCCCCCTATTTAAACTACTTAAGAAGGGAAAAAGTTTCGAATGGACCCCAGAATGTGAGGATGTCTTTGTATCTTTAAAAAATCTCCTGTCTTCCCATCCTATTTTAACAAGGCCTGACACCGGTGAGATACTCTATTTGTATTTATCCATCCATGATGAGGTCGTAAGCTCAGTTTTGATCTAGGAAACTGAAAAAGGACAGAAGCTTGTCTACTTCGTAAGTAAGGTCCTTCAAGGCCCCAAGCTTTGATATCAAAAGATAGAGAAAGTCACTTTTGCAGTCATTATTACAGTAAGAAAGGATCAACCCATCCAGCAGGTACTACATAAACCAGATCTGGCCGGACGAATGATTGCTTGGTCGATCGAGCTCTTAGAATTTGGGATCGCATATGAGCCACGACTTGCAATAAAAGCCCAAGCATTGTCCGACTTCCTAGTGGAGCTCACATCGGACAACGGAAACCTTGAAAGGGTCTCTTATACCATTCTCGTCGACGGGTCATCAAATCCAAAGGGAGGCAGGGCCAGGGTGATATTGGAGAGTTCAGAGGGATTGACCCTGGAACACTCCCTGAAGTTTGAATTCCCGACCTCGAACAATCAGGCCGAGTATGAGGCCTGCATCGCTGGTTTGCTAATGGCAAAGGATATGGAGGCAACGCGGATCACACTTTGCAGTGATTCCCAGCTAGTAACCTCCCAAATCCGAGGTGGATATCAAGCTAAAGAACCTCTCCTACAGAAATACTTGAATAAGATCCAGGAACTCTTGAGGGGCTTTGAGGAGGTCAAGATAGAACACATTCCAAAAGAACAGAACTCAGAAAGCGAGACCTTACGTCTAAGCTAGGCAGATCTGAAGAGCCACGACAATAACCGATTTGTAATCCAAGAAACTCTTTCTCAACCCTCCAACACGGATCATAACATATTCCAAGTGGAGGACCATCAGTCATCTTGGATCACCCCTATACTGGGTTATTTGTAGCATGGACATTTACCATCGGACCTAAAAGAAGTTTCCAAAGATTGTGGTCAGGTATACTATTTACAACGGCCGTCTATACCGATGTGATTTTTCATCCCCCCTTCTAAAATGCTTAACCTCAAAAGAAGCAGAATACGCCCTAGCTAAAGTTCATGAAGGAAACTGCGGTCACCATTTAGGAGGCAAAGCCCTAGCCCAAAAAGTATTAAGGACAGGATACTATTGGCCGACAATGGAAGCTGACTCTCAAACACACGTTAAGATTTGCGACAAGTGTCAGCGCCATGCAAATCATTATCAGACTCCCCCTGAAGAACTATTCACAACCTCGGTTCCATGGCCCTTTTATAGGTGGAGTATAGACATCTTGGGTCCGTTCTCCCAAGCCTCAGGACAATTTAAGTACTTGGTGGTAGCGGTAGATTATTTTACTAAATGGATCGAGGCCGAACCCTTGGTCACTATCACCTCAGCGCAAATCCAGAAGTTTACTTGGCGCCATCTTATCACCAGGTTTGGCGTGTCAGAATCCATCGTTATGAATAACGGCACCCAGTTTAAAGATAAAAGCTTTGAAGAGCTACTGGCCGGATTAAAAATAAAGCACCATTGCAGCTCTATTGAGAACCCTAGGACAAACGGACAAGCCGAAGCCGCCAATAGGATCATCGTACGGGGCTTAAAAATGAAGTTAGATGAAGCCAAAGGGAACTGGGTCGAGCAGCTTGATCATGTCCTCTAGGCATACTGGGACTACTCCTCATTCCACCAGGTGAAGTGAATCTCCTATGGTGAAGCCATGATCTGGTAGAGATCGAAAGCCCGGTGGAGTTACCAACGGATTCTCGTCGACAAACAATCCGGTCGATCGAGAGAAGACACTGGACCTCTTGGAGGAAAGAAGAAATGTGGCTCACATACGGGATGCCGCTCTTAAACAAAAGACAGCGACCAGGTACAACAAGAAAATGGTCCCAAGAAAATTCCAGTAGGGTGACCTAGTGCTCGGAGAGAGCCGACATGGGAGGAAAAATGCCTCTCAAGGAAATTAGCC
Source organism: Ormosia semicastrata (assembly GCA_029884595.1). Taxonomy (NCBI): domain Eukaryota; kingdom Viridiplantae; phylum Streptophyta; class Magnoliopsida; order Fabales; family Fabaceae; genus Ormosia; species Ormosia semicastrata. The sequence goes on from JAQQTO010000043.1 coordinate 26,991,934, forward strand.
CATGCGGGAAGGCCCTTAGTGTCATCACCGTACGGGTAAGGAAGCTTACACCACGGAAACGTTATCTAGCATCCCGATCAAGAAATCTTGGAATGCGGATAAACTAAGAAAATACTATAGCTAAATGCCGTAGTGGCTAGCCCTCTAGTAGAATTATGTTTGATCTGTCCTAATTGAAATACTATGCTCATGCGGACTTGTTCCCCACGATGTCATCAATAAAACGAGTTATTCGGATATTAAATTTGGCTCAATGCGTGGCACTGACTGTTAAAAGTCAAATGAACAGGAGGTAGTACGGATCATATGTACACACTCCTTCTTTATACCTAAGCCAAGAAGGGATCCCAAAAATCTAAATGGTTATCAGGGTACCCCGGCTAAGGCTAAATAAGGTTCATGCCTAAGGTAAAAGGGTTTTCGCACAATATACCCTAAATCAAGGCGTCATTTTTACCTATGTCTTCAACTCCAAATGATTCTCATAATAAGCGCTGGAATATGGATTAAGGTATTATTTTGCCTAAGTCTCAAATTTAACAACGTTTAATTGTTATAAACGTTAGATTACAGACTAAGGCGTTACTTCTACCAAGTCAAGTGGAATGTCATTCACTCAACGGTATGAGCGAAGGATCCCGGACCATGGTTTCCTATGACAAAAAGATTTGTCCAAGTCCATTAAAACAACTATAAAGATGGGCGTTAGACCCAAGTCGGACCATGAAAAATAAGAGAATAAACGACAAAATAAAGTAATTAATTATAAAACCCCAATCACGGGATAATTATCCTTACAAATAACAAAACCCCACGTAGGGGGCAAAAAGAAAGATAAAGGAAAAAGCGAGATAAAACTCAAACACCGGCCTCTCCTTCCTCCGGGATCTGAATAACTTCTAGGTTGGCGCCATGAGCACTCGTGACCAGTTCCTTTGCGAAGACAAGTTGGCCGTTATGGAAGATTTTATCGGGGTAACACCCTCCAAGACAAGAGAGCAACCCGGGATTGAAATCTTGGATTTGCACCACGGTGATGCGGAATTGCTCTGCCCGATTTTTCCGGATATCGCGTCCATCTCATCTACTTCCTTCTCGATTTGAACTATTTTGGCCTCCAGTGACGCCAATGCTCTTGTTGGCCTCGAGCTTCTCGATTTTCTGGAAGACTCGAGAATCCGCCAACGCCTTCTCCGGTTCGACGACTCTCGCCCGAGTATCTTCGTTCAATTTTATGGACGCGTTCAGCTTCTGGCTAACTTCCTCATTTACCTTCTTCAGAGTCTTCAGCTTTTTCGACGTCCTCCTGTCAGCATCCTCGATAGTCTCTTTGATTACATTGATCTCGGCAGCCGCTCGGAGAGCTTGCCTCTGAAGTGTAACCAAGGTTTGGGCCAGACCTTGCTTGGTAATATGCTGTCTGACCTTGTCGCTTAAAAATCATCCAGCAATGAAATGACCGGGCTCGGAGCACCCTGTAATGATCGACAAGAAATCATCCCCTTCTTTATCATCACCCTCCGACGACCTCCCATCATGTTCAAGAGGTCCTTTGATTGACCTTTTTTTCTCCCCAGGAATTGTGGGTAGAGGGAGCCGGTGATCATTCTCTCCGATAATAACGCCTTGGCCGGAGGATGCCAGGGCGACAGCGGAAAAAGAGGTAGCGAACTTCTTCCCCTTTCTCCAGGTTCTTGCAGCATGCAGGGCGATCACGGAAGAACCAGAAGTCATGTTGCTAACTGAAACAAAATAAAAACAAGTACACAGTTAGTACACCACAAAATATTGATACATGAAGACAAAGTGCAAACACTAGGGATACTATGGGTAATAACGCCCTAATTCTTACCTAATAAAGTATAAAGAAGATCATCACCGAGTACAGAGAACATCTCTAATATTGATGTTCTCGTGTTGCTCTGGCATACCTGGGGCTATGAATCGATAGACACTGAGCTCCTCGGGGTCGAGATCCCCTCCTCTTTTTCAATTAAGGCGAGGGCACACCTAGTGACCTTGCGTCCAAGTAAAGCAAAAATTCGGCTCCCGTCCGATTTGAGGAAAAATGGTTGACATCCTCCAGTGGCTTTGACCTTGAAAAATGTAGTCTTAAACCCTCTAAAGCTTTCTTGAAAACATCAAAGAATTTACGACCGGGACGAGGCGGATGACAAGCCAACTTGTTTGCTTTACCATCCCCTGAGTGTTTATTCGTGTATAAAAATAAAAAAATGTATTAACCGAGCACTTAAGGCTCATTAACTGGTAAAATCTCTCGAAGGAAATGATGTAACCCCAGCCATTAGGATGGATCTACGATGGGGCCACATGTAGAGTATAGAGGATGACCATTTGAAAGTCAAAAAATGGCATTCGAAGTCCCAACTTGAGAAAAAGGGGCTCATACAGGAACATAAAATGTGAACTAGCTTCTCGACAGGAACACACTCTCTCACTCCAGTCCGGACAAACGACTTGGAATTCGTTGTCCCGAGCTTTGTTCACGGTTAACTCTAAGGCAAATAACAATTCTCGGAGTACGATTTCGCTTGAAAACTTGGACGGACAATTCCATACGTCATCCACCACCCATGGATATACCAGTTCGGGACCTCACTGAATTCGAATCAGCTCGTCCTCTACTAGATCACGGACGTCGTGGAGCGGGGGCTGGACTCTAGCCTTTTTTCCTCTGGTCATGGAAATCCTGAGAACATCCAAAGAAGTCGGTAAGCAACTATCAGAATTAATAATCTCATAGATTCGGAGACAAGGAGAGCGAAATAATTCAAACCCCCCTACCGACCTCTGTCCCACCAAAAATAAGGTTTTCAGGGGAACTCCTCGCCGCGCATGGCGCGGCGAGAGATGGTGTTTCAGGGAGGTGACGAAGTTTATGTAAAGTTCAAAAATCACTAAAGTCTACTTAACGAAAAGCAAAATTAGAAATGCACTACTACTCTACTTTTCAAAAGCAATGAGCATTCTGAAAACGCAAATGATGGGAGGGTTAAAAGAAATCTACTTATTATGTAAAGACAGAATGCTTGAGCAATGGAGAAGTTACGAACGGCTGGAAAATATCCAAAAGAGCCAAAGCTTTTGTCGCGCGGTGTTCTCAGTAAGTTAGTCAAAAATAGTAAGGTGAAGAAGACAAGCCCTTGATTCTTATTTATAAAGGGTTGAACGGATAGGGGACATTTCTGTCCTCTCCTTCGCAAGTTCAAAAGGTGCTCATCATGGCGCACGGAGCTCTAGGCACATCCTCGGTAAAATCACACCACGTGGCCCATACAACTGTAATAACAGTTGAAAAGACGGTTACGCAGTGAATCAAAGCGTCATATGAATATTAAAAGAGGACCCCAGACTTGTTCAATGGATCCTGGCTTCAATTATTGTTGACAGTATAGACTACGAACTGATGCCGAGATGCAATTACTATGGCGTCATGCTAAGGTGAGCATTGGACCTACCTCGGCAATGTCATTACGGTGTTATACCAGAATAGACATTGGACTTATCCCGACAGTGTTACTTCTGCGAAAAAATAGGAAAATACAGAGCAAATACAGAATGCAAAGTCTTTATCGAATCACCTTCATTCCATACATCGTCATACATCCAAAAAAGAAGAAAAAGAAAATATTGAGACATGGAATGTAAAAAAAGCGACCTAGGAAATGAGCAAACATCTCCAATGACTGAATCATGCCCGTCCACATCTCTAAACCCTAGGTCTCTTGAAAAAGTGAATTGGCTTTGAAGAATGTTGGCAAAGCAGGGATCATGATGCGAAACGAATGCCAATGTTCTTTGCAATGCCTCCTCCGCGATGCAACTAAAGACCAAGGCACATTCTCTCTTTTGGACGGAACACTACCTTTCATATAGACGGTGTCCACCGGCCTCAACCATTCCAAGTTGCCTCGAGTCACAGAGCCGCTCTAGTAGTCTTTCCACCCTGGAATAGAGTGAAGCCACTCCGAAACAGAATCACTCTGCCAACTTTTTTCCCTTACCTTCTTAGTGGAAGATGGTAGAGAAGGATACTCGCTGCTTCCTTAAAAGCAAGTCAAAGAAAGCAGACTACCCCAAGTCGTCCCCTTGGCTTTTTCCTTCCCAGAAGAACAATCCTTCACTATATCAGCCCGGTCAGGCACTGGAAATCACTTGGAGAAGGAAAAAGTGGTTGGTCAGAGTATTCTACAAGCTCGCCATGCATTGGATCATGGGTATACTGCTCCACGCTAGCGAGTGGGGTTAGACACTCCCATGTACGCCGGGAGAGAAAAGTTTCAGCCTTCCTAAATGTATAGCAACCCAATTTTACGCCAAGAAAGAAAGGCTCCCATAAAAAAAAGAACGTTCGAGGAAAATCAAACATCTTCAAGAACTTTGGAAAAAAATAAGAGTATAATATCTATAAACGATGAAGCTCTTTTCACAAATATGGAAAATGAAAAAAAGAGCTACACTCATTCTCCTAGAAGAAACCATTTCTACATGAGAATGTAAAAGAAGGGAATGCTAGCTCACGAGGAAGTATTCTCTACTTATAACATGCACGAGAGATTCTGATTGGTCCCGAAAAAGGTGACCTGACCTCGTGAAGTCAGCTAAAATAAATGCTTCTAATCTCTGATTGGTCACAAAGATAGGAGGCAGTTGAGAAAATTCGAATGAAACTAACTTTCTTTTCAAGGGATCACTAATTCCCAATAAAGTCCAAGTGTCAGTTTCCAGAGAATCTCAAACTGTTACCACCAGTTGATTCAGAGATCACGCCCAGAGTCTGTGTTGAAGATATCTTGAAGAATCCCCAGTACTCTTACTTGGGGGCAGTGATCTTTGACCATATCAGAATAGGTTACGAACGCCGGCAGTAGCCTGGAATCAAACTCCTACACACCGAACCACTGTGTCAGCCATATGACAGTTGATCCGTTCATAACTTGACTCTAGTCTGTCTCATCCAAGAGCCAAGCTGGGGGCAATTGTTCTGGACCGTAATCCGGGATCTCGGTTCATGGGATCAATCGGCATGCACACTTGATAATCACATATTTTATTCATTAAGAAACCCTTATGTTTAGTCATTTACACTCTCCATATTCTTAATTGATTGAGTTTAGTATGATTTTGTGAGTTTGAGCTCAATTGGTCTAATTGAATATTTTCAGCATTATTGAGATTTTATACTATTTCTGTATTTTGATCATAACTTGAGTTCTGATATCGACAATCATGAATTTTATCTTGTAGGAAAGCTAAGAGGAAGCTCTACAACTTTGATGAAGAGCTCGAAGTCCTACACAGATGTCTAAAGGACCTAAGTTTACATGGAAGTCAGAATACGGGTTCTGTCACTAGAATCCGAACGGTGTGCACTCATAAAATCATATGTCAAGCTGTAATAATGGGGATGGGCTGAAATTTGGATATATGATAGTCAAGACCCAAATAAACAACTTTCATGAAGAACACATTTTGAAATAATGAAGTCTAATGGGTCAGTTTGGGCTTGCAAGTCGGAACAGAGGTGCTGAAGTTGGGTTTGAGCAACCTGTGGTATTTGGGTCATATCTTGGGCTGTAGGAAGCCAAATTGGACGATCCAGATATGCATGTTATAGCCAAGACAAAGATCTACAACTTTCATGAAGAGCACTTTTCATGAATCTGAATTATAATCAGTCGTTTTTGGCTTCCAAGTCAGACCAAGGAATTTTCGCACTCAACCACTCATCCACTCAACCAAATCACTCCACTCATCCACTCAACCACTCCACTCATCCACTCAACCAAATCATCCACTCAACCACTCCACTCTACTCAACCAAATCACTCCACTCAATCAACCCACTCACTCCACTCATCCACTCAACCACTCCTCCACTCATCCACTCAACTAACCCACTCAACCAAACCACTTAATCAGCTCCACTCATCCACTCAACTACTCAACCACTCCACTCCACTTACCTACTCAACCACTCCACTCCACTCATCCACTAAATTAATCCACTCCACTCAACCACTCATCCACTCATACACTCAACTAACCCACTCAACCAATATTTAAACCAAACCACTCAACCACTCCAATCCACTAACCCACTCATCCATCCACTCACCTTTGTCATTTTGTTACCTTAGACTTCTATAAAAGGGCACCATTGGTTATCATGTAGGGGGTTGGGAGTTGGACTCTCCTTCATTTTTCTCTCAGTTTTTCTTGTGATTTCCTTCTAACTATGTGTAACTAAACCTCCCTTGGTTAAGGGGGTGATGAAACCGCTAGTATTGATGTTGTAAACTTTGCATATTTGATTATTTCAACACAGTTATGTTTTTATTCATATATTTCTGAATCTATTGTTGGTATTGATAAGCCTATATTTTATAACATTTAATTGAACAAATGATGGTGATTTGCTTGTAATTATGAAATAATTTTAATTGAATCCTTATCATTATCTTTGTTTGGCATATCTAGAAAGATTTAAGGCATTTGGAGAGAAATAGTGGATCATTGAAGGAATTATTGCCTAATTTATCTCTTTGACAATGTTCAGTAAACTAGCTATAATTTGAGTTTCAAATATCTGATTGATGTGATTTTGGTCTTGTAGGAAAGTTAAGACAATTATCTACAACTTTCATGAAGACCTCAAAGGCCCAATCACACGTTTGGATAACTCAAATTGGAGTTGAAGTAAGAACTAGGGTGCTGATCCTGTCAGCTTGACCTTTGCATATTGTTCATGGAATATCTCGAGCTACAAGTTGTCAAATGGGCTGAAAGTTGGATAGTTGATAGTCAAGACCCAAATAAACAACTTTCATGAAGAACACCTTTTGAAAAAATGAAGTCTAATGGGTCATTTTGGGCTTGCAAGTCGGAACAGAGGTGCTGAAGTTGGGTTTGAGCAACCCGTGGTATTTGGGTCATATCTTGGGCTGTAGGAAGCCAAATTGGACGATCCAGATATGCATGTTATAGCCAAGACAAAGATCTACAACTTTCATGAAGAGTACTTTTCATGGATCTGAAGTCTAATCGGTCGTTTTTGGCTTCCAAGTCAGACACAAGATTTTCGCACTCAACCACTCCACTCCACTCAACCAAATCACTCCACTCATCCACTCAACCACTCATCCACTCCACTCCACTCAACCACTCAACCACTTCACTCATCCACTCAACCAAATCACTCCACTCAACCACTCCACCCATCCACTCAACTAACCCACTCAACCAATATTTAATCCAATCCACTCAAATACTTAACCTAATCAACCAATACTTAATCCATTCCACTCAACCACTCATCCACTCATCCACTCAACTAACCCACTCAACCAATATTTAATCCACTGCACTCAAACCAACCCACTCATCCACTCACCCACTCAACCAATCCACTCAACCACTCCACTCCACTAACCCACTCATCCATCCACTCACCTTTGTCATTTTATTACCCTAGACTTCTATAAAAGGGCACCATTGGTTATCATGTGGAGGGTTGGACTCTCCTTCATTTCTCTCATAGTTTCTTCTTGTTTCTTCATTTCTCTCATAGGCAAAAGGCAGCCGTGGGAGTTTTCCTAATTCTTGGAGAGGAATTCTCAAAGGAGGAAGACAACAACGCGCAAATGAGCAAAATTCTTATGGTTTATTCTCTCTTTGTATTTGTCATTTTTTTACCATGAGTAGTTAAACTCATAGCTAGGGCTATGTGGGATCTTGTGTTCTTAGTTATTTGGATCTGATTTCTAAATTGATTATGGTAATTTCTTTGTGGGTTTACTATATTACTTGAATTCTTGTCATAACTTGATCACTTGTGACATTCATTAATTCATTGTTTGACCGGTGACCATCCGCACTCAATGAGTGGATCTATATGGTAAGCTTAGGATTATATTGGTGAATGACCAAACATCAATTTTTCCTACCAATGGAATTGACGGGTTGTTAGTTCATATCTTGAAATTGGAACTTAATGCATTCTTGATTAATTCAACTAAATGACCAAATAGGTGGATTAAATTAAGAATAGAATATTGTTTCATCCATGACCATTGGGATTCAATAGCTTATAAGATAATATTGGCAAAAGAATTACTGTATCATAATTGAAAGAAGATCCAGAATAATGAGACTCAAGTGAACCTTGCTACCTAGCATCTCTTTATCTTTGTTTATCTTTTCTTTAATTAATTGTTCTTTTTATTTTTCTCCATTAGTTTTTTATTTTAAATTTGGATCTTGCATACACTTCTGATTTTCTAAATAACATTAGAATATTACAACTTTAGTAATTATCACTTATTTCTCGTGGGATCGATAACTTGGACTCCAAAGTCCTATATTACTTGGCGATAGAGTGCACTTGCTCTTAGTGTATTTTACACGCACCAAGTTTTTTGGCGCCGTTACTACGGGAATAATTTTGGTAATATTAGAGGCGTAAAATTCTAGTTAATTTAGATGAAATTTTATTTTAATTTATTTTATCTATTTTTATTATTGTGTTTTGCTTTTGTTTATCTTTATTTGCTTTTATTTTTATTTAACCTTATTTGTATTTATTTTCTTATTTTGTATATTTTTGTTTTGTTTTTATTGTCATTTATTTTATTTTATTTTATTTTTTTTTCTTTCTTTTCTTTTATTTTTGTTTATTACTTTTGTTCATGTATTTTAATTAATTTTTCTTTGCAATTTTCACTTGTTCATTTTTCTTGTTTATGTTCACTCGCTCTCGGTTTCCGATTTGACATTTGATCCAGAAATTGAGAAAAAAGCGATTCGTAGGTTAAGAAAGCAAACTCAAATTTCGGTTGTGAAGGAAACGTAAAAGAATGGAAGGACCAAAACAATTGAAGGGAATCGTGACGAAATAGCTAATCCGGCAGAGCGAACCATGCTTGAGTACTCTATGCCCCTTCTTGAAGGGTATGGAGGAAGTATTATAAGACCGGTGTGGCGGCTAACAATTTTGAGATCAAACCCGCATTGATCTCCATGATTGAAGTGCATACGGTTTGGTGGATTACCTTCGGATGATCCAAATCGGCATTTGGCTAGATTCTTGCGGTTGTGTGACACTATCAAGTACAATGGAGTGACGGATGATGCAATCAGATTGCGACCTCTTCCCTTTCTCTCTTAGAGACGAGACGGGGCGAGTCAATGGTTAACGTCACTTCCGAGGGGTTCCATCACTACATGGGATCAATTGACACAACAGTTTACGGCTAAGTATTTTCCTCCTTCTAAATCTGCTAAGTTAAGAAATGATATATCTTCTTTTATGCGAGTTTGAAATGGACACTCTTTATGAAGCTTGGGAGCGCTTTCAAGAGTTATTGAGGAGATGTCCACACCATGGATTTCCGTGTGGCAGCGAGTCCAGAACTTTTTATAACGGTTTATCTTCTATAAACCGTTCCTCATTGATCCTTTGCAGGAGGTACTATATGGAGGAAAACACCTGCGAAAGCCAAGCATTGATTGAAGAAATGGCGGCGAATAGTTATCAATGGCAAAATGAGCGCCAAATTCTTAAGAAACCGGTAGGAGTGCATCTTTGTGGACGCTTCTACTACCATTACGAATCAATTGGAAGCTTTGACAAAGAAGGTGGAAACCTTGATGGTAACAAGTAGTGCAGCCCCACCAACTATTTGCGACGCATGTGGAGGACGAGGGGTCATACAAGTTCAAAGCTGTCAAGTTGGTAGTCCCTTTGCCCTAGAACACTGAAGCGGTAAATTTTGTTGGAAATCCCAACCGGCCGTGGCGGTGACAATCCTTATGCCAACACCTACAATCTGGTTGGAGGGATCACCCTAATTTCAAATGGGGAAATCAACAAGGCTATCACAAAATCAGCGAGAATCAACGAGAGAGCCCCACAACCACCTCCAGGGTTTTCAAGCACTGCAGAGAAGCCAAGCTTTGAAAATCTTGTAGTAAAGTACATGCAAAATTCGTGAAAGCTAGAGAATGAAGACTATGGAGACTCAAATCGGTCGGTTGACCACTCGATGTCGAAAGAGCACCGGGGACATTGCCTAGCACTTCGAGACTAATCCTAGGGAATAGGCCCATGCAATTTTCTGAGAAGTGGTAAGGAACTTGGGGAGTCTCCAGGAGAAGAAAGAAATGTCGAGCCTAGAGATACTCTTGTTCGGTCGGTGCAAGAAGATGAGAAGGCAGCGACGATGTCCTTATCGAAGATGTCAACAAGAGAGAAAGGTTGAGAAGAAAGCACTAAAGTGGCGAGAGAGCTAAGAAGGATCGTGAGCGAGTACGGTTTATGAACCATCCCATATGCCAAGATCTCATTCCCTCGGAGGCTCGAGAAGCAATCGGCCGGATCAATGATTTGCCAAATTCTTGGAGATATTCAAGAAATTACAAATTAATATTCCGTTCGTTGAAGCCATATCTCAAATGCCCAAGTATGCGAAGTTTCGAAGGAAATACTTACAAAGAAACGTAAGCTTGAGGAATTTGAGGCGTATGTCTTATTGAGGAGTGTTCGCCATTCTTTTGAAGAAGTTACCTCTAAAATTGAAAGATCCGGGGAGTTTTACTATTTCTTGCACTATTGGTAACTCTTATTTTGATAAGGCATTATGTGATTTGGGTGCTAGTATTAATTTGATGCCTTTTACGTGTTTAAGAAATTAGGAATGCGAGGAAGAAGCCCACCAACATTTCACTACAGTTGGTGATAGATCCTTCACTTACCGCGTGGTGTGGTGGAGGATGTTTTAGTGAAGGTGGATAAATTCATTTTCCCAGTTGATTTTGTGGTGCTAGATATGGAAGAGGATGTTGATATTCCTCTCATTCTTGGAAGACCGTTTTTGGCCACTTGATTTGTGATTGATGTACCTCGGGGTGAGCTCATCTTGAGAGTGGATGGAGATCATGTGTCCATCAATGTCTTTAGGGAAGCTAAATCTTCTCCAATGTCAAATCTTCATGCCCCGATTAATTTTGTTCAAGCTAAGAAGCGGAAATCTTAGCTATCAAAGACCCCCGCCATCATACGGTGTTGATGTTGATCTTTTAGAAAGTCAATTTCTTGCAAAACAGATAAAGGTCCTCCTCGGATCCATGCTTCTTCACGCAGATTGGTCTTTCATCCGTTGATCGAGTGCAACCACCTTGGCTAGTGGAGTTAAGGAGCAATTGGGACAGTCAAGCTCTTGTCAAGTTCATAATTCTATTGGAAGCAGTCCAAAGCCATTGTTGAAGGGAGGAAGAAGCTGTTTTGAAAAGAAGAAGACATCCTCCTATTTTCTCTTGCTTTAAGCCACCTTGATTCTTCGAAAAGGCAACGTCGAGCTAATGACGTTAAACAAGCGCTTCACAGGAGGCAACCTGTGTTTCTTCCTTATTGTCTCTTCTTTTAGTTATTTTTGTTATCTTTGTTTAAAATTACATTTTTAAAAATAATTTTCACAAACCAAGAAGATAAAAATTTAATTCATTTCGAATGGTGAGTAAAGAGTCATACTCTTGAGACACATTCATGTGAATTTGTGCATCATGAACTTCTTATTTGTGGAATCTTTTCGGGGTGAACATAAGTATTACTGTCTTGAGAATCGACTTTAAAGACCCTAGTTTGTGTTTCTACTCATGTGTTCTGTGATTTTTCGGATTCATTTGTAGCACATTTGATTACGTTGTCTTTTCGCACGCCATGTCTCATGCCTCATCGAGGTTGTATTGCTCTTTTCTTTATTCTTTATTTATCTCTCTTTCACATTGAGGACAATGTTAATATTAAGTGTGGGAGTGGTAATGTAATCTAAAAAAAAAAATTACAACTGTTGATGAACACTTGAGTATTCTTGATAGTTAAGCTTGGAATTGTGTGTTAATCGCTTGATTTATTAAAGTGATAGAAATATGTTTGAAAGGGAATATGTTAATTATGAAATAATTTTGTGTGAAGTAATCTTGTTCAATTGAGAAAAGTGAAATTTAGCATCTTTGAGTAAATGCCTGCTTGTTTCTATTTTCTTTATCAACTTAATCGAGAAAGTGAGTTTTGAGCTTTAATGATTGGATTTTTCATAAATAAAGTCCTATTTTTCTTTTGGAGTGAATTTTCTTTTGTTTGATGTGCGCTAGAACTTGCTTTGATATCTTGTTAAAATTTTAATGATTCACATACATGCTTGAATATGATTGAGGCAATTAGGTTTTATTCTTTCTTGACTTTCAGAGTTGTATTAATAAAAATAACCCTTAGTTGCCCCATTTGAGCCTGAAATTGATTTCTTTGAATACCCAATTAAATAATCAGGTTGAATGCTTTGGAGCAATTGATGTGTTGATTGGAAGGTCTTGAAAAGTTGATTTTATCTTCAAGGGTTAAAAAAAAACAAATTTGAAAAAAGAAAAGAAAAGAAAAAAATTATGAATGAAAAAGAAAGAAAAGAAAAGAATTGTTGGTAAAGAATAATGAAAATATTGGGTTGAAAGTGAGAAGTTGTTATATTCTTGAGCATCATACTCTATCTATCATCTTTTCAACCGATTCTACTTTTGTATTGATTTATTCATGAGCATTCTTTATCCTAATTTATTCTTTTCTTCCTATCTTTCATTATACCCTTGCCTCTGATTACAACCAAAGAAAAGTCCTTTTGATTCTTGTATTGTATGTGAACTTGAAAGTGGAGATGAGATTGATAAGCAAGCCTATGGTATTGCATTTTTCAAGAGAAATTTGAGTGATCTCTTTGTCCTTTAAACACTTGAGCGATAGAAAGTTGAGTGATCTCATATTCTTGGTAAAGAAAAAAGTCGCAAGTTAGGCTAAAACATCTTATTGTTTTAAATTGCTGAATGATCTTAATTGATTGAATTTGATTGCCGAACTTGAACTTTGGAATTCCCCTTGATTTATGTTTCTGGATGTTAAGATTGATCTTGTTGTTGACCCCTATTCTTTGCTTGAGGACAAGCAAAAGCTCAAGTGTGGGGGAGTTGATAAGCCTATATTTTATAACATTTAATTGAACAAATGATGGTGATTTGCTTGTAATTATGAAATAATTTTAATTGAATCCTTATCATTATCTTTGTTTGGCATATCTAGAAAGATTTAAGGCATTTGGAGAGAAATAGTGGATCATTGAAGGAATTATTGTCTAATTTATCTCTTTGACAATGTTCAGTAAACTAACTATAATTTAAGTTTTAAATATCTGATTGATGTGATTTTGGTCTTGTAGGAAAGCTAAGACAATTATCTACAACTTTCATGAAGACCTCAAAGGCCCAATCACACGTTTGGATAACTCAAATTGGAGTTGAAGTAAGAACTAGGGTGCTGATCCTGTCAGCTTGACCTTTGCATATTGTTCATGGCATATCTCGAGCTACAAGTTGTCAAATGGGCTGAAAGTTGGATAGTTGATAGTCAAGACCCAAATAAACAACTTTCATGAAGAACACCTTTTGAAAAAATGAAGTCTAATAGGTCATTTAGGGCTTGCAAGTCGGAACAGAGGTGCTGAAGTTGGGTTTGAGCAACCCGTGGTATTTGGGTCATATCTTGGGCTATAGGAAGCCAAATTGGACGATCCAGATATGCATGTTATAGCCAAGACAAAGATCTACAACTTTCATGAAGAGTACTTTTCATGGATCTGAAGTCTAATCGGTCGTTTTTGGCTTCCAAGTCAGACACAAGATTTTCGCACTCAACCACTCCACTCCACTCAACCAAATCACTCCACTCATCCACTCAACCACTCATCCACTCCACTCCACTCAACCACTCAACCACTCCACTCATCCACTCAACCAAATCACTCCACTCAACCACTCCACCCATCCACTCAACTAACCCACTCAACCAATATTTAATCCAATCCACTCAAATACTTAACTAATCAACCAATACTTAATCCATTCCACTCGACCACTCATCCACTCATCCACTCAACTAACCCACTCAACCAATATTTAATCCACTCCCTCTAAACCAACCCACTCATCCACTCACCCACTCAACCAATCCACTCAACCACTCCACTCCACTAACCCACTCATCCATCCACTCACCTTTGTCATTTTGTTACCCTAGACTTCTATAAAGGGCACCATTAGTTATCATGTGGAGGGTTGGACTCTCCTTCATTTCTCTCATAGTTTCTTCTTGTTTCTTCATTTCTCTCATAGGCAAAAGGCAGCCGTGGGAGTTTTCCTAATTCTTGGAGAGGAATTCTCAAAGGAGGAAGACAACAACGCGCTTAAATGAGCAAAATTCTTATGGTTTATTCTCTCTTTGTATTTGTCATTTTTTACCATGAGTAGTTAAACTCATAGCTAGGGCTATGTGGGATCTTATGTTCTTAGTTATTTGGATCTTATTTCTAAATTGATTATGGTAATTTCTTTGTGGGTTTACTATATTACTTGAATTCTTGTCATAACTTGATCACTTTGTGACATTCATTAATTCATTGTTTGGCCTAGGTGACCATCGCACTCAATGAGTGGATCTATATGGTAAGCTTAGGATTATATTGGTGAATGACCAAACATCAATTTCTCCTACCAATGGAATTGACGGGGTTGTTAGTTCATATCTTGAAATTGGAACTTAATGCATTCTTGATTAATTCAACTAAATGACCAAATAGGTGGATTAAATTAAGAATAGAATATTGTTTCATCCATGACCATTGGGATTCAATAGCTTATAAGATAATATTGGCAAAAGAATTACTGTATCATAATTGAAAGAAGATGAATAATGAGACTCAAGTGAACCTTGCGCTTCTAGCATCTCTCTATCTTTGTTTATCTTTTCTTTAATTAATTGTTCTTTTTATTTTTCTCCATTAGTTTTTATTTTAAATTTGGATCTTGCATACAACCGATTTTCTAAATAACATTAGAATATTACAACTTTAGTAATTATCACTTATTCCTCGTGGGATCGATAACTTGGACTCCAAAGTCCTATATTACTTGGCGATAGAGTGCACTTGCTCTTAGTAAATTTTACACGCACCAGGTATGAAGGTTTTTATACTTGTTTCCACTTTCAAAGTGGTAGATCTAGGTTTATTATACGCGGTTGCGGTAGTAGATCTAGTGGAATGTATAATGTTCATGTGGGTATAATTATCTTTGTCTATTTACTGAGTTATAAAAGTGGTAGATCGGGTTTATTATCTTGTGATTTGCGGTAGTAGATCTAGAGAAATATATGTTCTAAGTAATTTAATCCCGGTATGTGATTAGATCTTAGTGTAATTGGTTTTCTAAATCTTAATGCAATTGTTGGATAGTTGTAAGAGCGGTTGCTTTATGACTAATCAGTGATTAGGAGTTGATTTGAGCGGTTGCTAAATTGGCCAACACGTAAGAAAAACAGAGATTTACTCTCACAATTGCATAAAAACATAATTGAGCATGTTGGAATAAAATGATATGTGGATTTACATCATCATATAAATCTAGTGGTGGATTCAAACTCTTAACCAATTTTCTTCTATTGTTGTTTTTAGTTTATTTATTATTATTGTCTTTAAAATTGTTCATTGTTCATCAAAACTCCAAAACCCCCTATTTATTGTTTATTGTTAATTAGAGTTTAAATTAGAAATTATTTAATAGTGTTAATTGACTTGGTTCTCTGTGGATCGATCTTACTTAACTACAACTAGTTGTAAGGTTTTTATTTTACGGTGGGTCGACAATGATTTTTATTTGAATTTTAATCGTTATATCATCCGCACGCATCGAATTTTAGCTAGTTGCCTGAACCAATTTTCAATGACACTATTAATTTATTTCCTATTTTTACTCTGTTTTTATTTTTGTTTTTATTTTATTTTTAATTTTTGATGCTTTCTTTCTCGAGTGTCTTGTAGGTGTTGATGTCCATTAATCATGGATGCTTGTGGGATTTGCTTATCACCTTGGCATATCACGATTTGTGTCCTACTCTCCTAGTGGACACAAATGAGAAGTAGAGGCGTATATGGGGATATTCGAACCTTCCAACAACTATAACCCGTACTCCAATACATATTATCGAGTGGTGGGGACTATCCTAATTTGAGTTATGGACGACAATCTCGGATACAACCTCAAAGCCTATGAACTTCCGAATTTAATGCAAAGGCAAACATATTTCCCTCGAGACAATGACAACAAGTTCAAGATCGCGACTGAACCTTCATTGGAGGAACTAATAAGACAATTTGCCATTAATAATATACGGTTCCAACAAGAAACAAAGGCCAATTTACAGAGTTTCCAACAAGAAACAAGGGCCAATTTACAGAGTTTCCAACAAGAAACAAGGGCCGCGTTCAATGACATACAAAACTCTTTGGAGCAGTTAGCCACTGAGAACTCGGCAATATGCGAGCCTATATTACGAAGGACTTCCCTCCTGACAGAAGAGGATGTGATGGAAGATCCTAGTGCTGTCATGTTGCAGAGTGAGAAGATGTTGGATGAACCCACCTCTCCTCTACAAATTACTACAGAGGAAGACCAAGAGCCTAAACAGGTAAATGAGGAAGGGAAAAACTCTGAAACCCCCAAGGTAAGTAATCTTGAACCCTTCTAAATGTAGTGGAGAAGCAACATGATGAGTTGTGTGATGAATTTCTGATTTTATTGGTTTCCATAATTATATTCATTGCCACTCATGTACTTGATATAATATATGCTAGGCTGTCTTTGAGATTTACTGCAGACTTGAAAGTTGATGATTACATGTTTGCAAAGCAGATTCTAAGACCCAGGGGAGGAGAAATTGCGAGGCCATGAAAGAATTTTTAGAAAAGGAAGAAGAGCACCGATGACAATCATTACTAAAGTGGACTTTGTTTTTGGGCCATCGTTCGGTAAAAACAATGCACATGAAGGCGATAAAGTGCACATATTGCTTTTCGGTGGTGAAGTCAAGGAAAATAAGGGCCAATGGGACCTGGTGGAAGTCCTTATGCTCGCTTAATTTGGTCATCACACTTCAGATGGGACCCAGGTGAAAGCTATCATGTTGTCTTAACTATAGCTTGGTCATCATGTTTCAAACAATGGGATCTGGTGGAGTCTTTTCACCTACCTCACTTGATAAGGCCAATAAACACGCCTCGAACAATATCATGAACTTCGGGAGAATGCGAGAAGTGGAGGTGGTGAACCTTCTCCATCGCATTATGAATAAAAAAAAACAAAAATTAAAAACAAAACAAAAAAAAAGATAAAAAAAAATTAACCTTTTATTTTTATCTTTATTTTTATTTTTATTTTCTATTTTTTATAATTATGTGGGGTAATTCTCCATTTTCTTTTTTTGTACATATTAATAGTGGGGTTAATTCTCCTTTTTATTTTTATTTTTATTGTTTTTTACGGAGGGGAATCTCTCCCTTTTATTTTTTATTTACATCTATGCAGTGGGGGAACCTCTCTCACTTTTTTTTGTATTTATTTTTATTTTTATTTTTGTCGTTTATTTATTTTTTGTCATTTTTTTTTTTAAATCATTTATTTTTGTTATTTATTTATTTATTTATTTTTGATTATTTAATTTATTTGGTGGTTGGTTTCTACCACACCATTTTTGAATTTTTTTATTTGGTGGTTGGTTTATTACCCCACCTTTGTTATTTTATTTTATTTTTTTATTTGGTGGTTGGTTTATTACCCCACCTTTGCTATTTTTTTTATTATTTTATTTATTTGGTGGTTGGTTTATTACCCCACCTTTGTTATTTTTTATTTGGTGGTTGGTTTATTACCCCACCTTTGTTATTTTTATTTGGTGGTTGGTTTATTACCCCACCTTTTTATATATATATATAAAAAAAAAGTTACGCTTTGAGATTTGTATAATTTTGTTGAATTTTGGTTTTGAATGACGATCCTTTGGATGGAATCCTTGAGGGTTTCTAGACTTCTTTACCCGATGATTTTCTTGAAGTCAAAAAAAAAAATTCTTAATTTCAAACTTTTCGACAACGACCAACCTACCCATATAGGTGCTATCATTACTTTTCTATTCTCTTCCCTATTTAAACACTACATTTCCTTCACTTTCCTTGACTCAAAATCATTCAAAGGAAGTATAAGTGTAAAATGGAGGAGCTTCTTCTTCTTACGTTCGTAGACTTACCAATATCTGTGTATTTTTGTGGGTGACTTATGGGAAGGGTTTAGAGTATGTAGACGCAGCCATAATCACTCTTGGTCGAACACTTCTGTGAAAAATTTCATTTAGTATATGGGGGAGGTGACATTGGGTTAATGAAGGTATTTGTATCTTCTTTGCTCATTCAAAAGCGATCAGGTTTTAGGTATCATTCCTAGACCTTTAGCTCAAGAAAATCATTGGAAAAACAATTGGGGAGGAGCTTCAAGTATCATCTATGGATGAACGAATGAAGACAATGCTTAAAAACTCGATGCATTCATAGCCTTACCGGTGGTTTTGGTACTTTGGAAGAAATTTTTCAAATTGTCTCTTGGGCTCAACTGAACATCCACCATAAACCCATAGGTTTGCTGAATGTTAATAATTTTTTTTTATCTTTTGTTATATTTTCTTGACCATGCTGTGGAACAAAAATTCATCACACCTTCGGCAAGACAACTCCTTATTTTTGCTTCCACTGTTGATGAGTTGATTGATAAATTAGAAGTTTTTGTTTATAAACCTGATCTAGTAACAGCTCAGATAGATTGGTCAGCAGGCAGCAGCAAGAGAGGCAACAACAAGGGAGGCAACAAGGAGCAAGAGTGTGATTTCAACAGGGTCTGATGCGGCAATGACAGTGTGCTTCTTTTCTGCTTAGCGTTGATTCACTTCTTATCAGGTTGTGTTGCTCTTTTCTATATCTCTCTTTCATATTGAGGACAATGCTTATATTAAGTGTGGGGGAGAGATTTTAGCGTTTTTAAAAAAAAATATTTATTTCAAAAAAAAAAAAAAGAGTTTCATTGCATGATTGAATAACTTTTCTCCCTTCTTGAACTGATATGCTTGGTGATGGATGATTGAATTGATGAATTGAGTTTGATGGATGCATACCTTGTGAGATTTTGAGCCTAATGGATGGATTCAACATTTATGCCATTCTCTTCTTTCTTGTGTGATTTTCACTCATGTTAATGACCACTCTAGAACTTGCTTTGATTCTTTTTAAGGCTACATTTCACTTGCATGCATGAACATAATTGAGGCCGTCTTTCTTAATTAGCTAGTTTAACCAAATAGCCAACTTTGTTTTCAATATGATATCAAGCACTCTTTTGACTTCTTGAAAATTTTCTGATTCTTGCCAACCTTGTATATTTTCCTTTGCTTAACTCCTTTGAGCTTATTTGACCATTCCTTGTTTCTAACTCATTATGTACCTTAAATGAAAAATCGTGTTCTTATTTTACCTTAGGGAATAAAAGAACATTAGCTTAGTTAATGGATGAGTTTTTGAACAAGTGTGGGGGTGTGAGTACAAAATGGTTGTTGAAAAAGGAGAGAGTGCCTAAAACAAAAAACAAAAAAAACAAAAAAAACAAAAAAAATGTATGTATATAGTTATGTTCATATATATAAAAAAAAAAAGGGATTGAGAAATGAATATGTAAAGGGTTATACATTAGAGTTGGGATGAACTTTATGCTTGTTATTTGAACTCAGCTCTCATTTGCTTTTATTCTCTTTGGTATTTATCCTCTCATATCCATTTTATCCTCTTCTGTTATCTTGACCTCACTACAACCTTGAATAAAGTCCTCATGATTTGTGTATGCATGTGTTTTGAGTAGTGGAGAAGTAGAAGATAAGCAAGCTTATGGTAGTGCAATTTTCATGGTTGAATTGAGTGAAATACCTACCTTTTAAACACTTGAGAGATTGAGAGGGAATCTTGTGAAGATCTATCATTCTCGATTCATATTGAAGATACCTTGCTTGTTGGTTTGAGATGTGGAGAATTGTTAACTCATGAATGTTTTGATCCTTTGAACCTTTGGTTGTTCTTCTTGATTGTAAAATTTTGGGCTCTTGAATGTCGTTGGAATTTAAAATTTTGTTAATCTCTTATGTCCTTGTTTTGGTCTTGAGTTTTGCCCAGGAGTGCAAAAAGCTAAGTGTGGGGGAATTTAATAATCACATATTTTATTCATTAAGAAACCCTTATGTTTAGTCATTTACACTCTCCATATTCTTAATTGATTGAGTTTAGTATGATTTTGTGAGTTTGAGCTCAAATTGGTCCTAATTGAATATTTTCAGCATTATTGAGATTTTACACTTTGTTTTCTGTATTTTGATCATAACTTGAGTTCCGATATCGACAATCATGAATTTTATCTTGTAGGAAAGCTAAGAGGAAGCTCTACAACTTTGATGAAGAGCTCGAAGTCCTACACAGATGTCTAAAGGACCTAAGTTTACATGGAAGTCAGAATACGGGTTCTGTCACTAGAATCCGAACGGTGTGCACTCATAAAATCATATGTCAAGCTGTAATAATGGGGATGGGCTGAAATTTGGATATATGATAGTCAAGACCCAAATAAACAACTTTCATGAAGAACACATTTTGAAATAATGAAGTCTAATGGGTCAGTTTGGGCTTGCAAGTCGGAACAGAGGTGCTGAAGTTGGGTTTAAGCAACCTGTGGTATTTGGGTCATATCTTGGGCTGTAGGAAGCCAAATTAGACGATCCAGATATGCATGTTATAGCCAAGACAAAGATCTACAACTTTCATGAAGAGCACTTTTCATGAATCTGAATTATAATCGGTCGTTTTTGGCTTCCAAGTCAGACCAAGGAATTTTCGCACTCAACCACTCATCCACTCAACCACTCCACTCAACCAAATCACTCCACTCATCCACTCAACCACTCCACTCATCCACTCAACCAAATCATCCACTCAACCACTCCACTCTACTCAACCAAATCACTCCACTCAATCAACCCACTCACTCCACTCATCCACTCAACCACTCCACTCCACTCATCCACTTCAACTAACCCGGCTCAACCAAACCACTTAATCACTCCACTCATCCACTCAACTACTCAACCACTCCACTCCACTTACCTACTCAACCACTCCACTCCACTCATCCACTAAATTAATCCACTCCACTCAACCACTCATCCACTCATACACTCAACTAACCCACTCAACCAATATTTAAACCAAACCACTCAACCACTCCGATTTAACCCACTCATCCATCCACTCACCTTTGTCATTTTGTTACCCTAGACTTCTATAAAGGGCACCATTGGTTATCATGTAGGGGTTGGGAGTTGAACTCTCCTTCATTTTTCTCTCTCGAGTTTTTCTTGTGATTTCCTTCTAGCTATGTGTAACTAAACCTCCCTTGGTTAAGGGGTGATGGCGCTAGTATTGATGTTGTAAACTTTGCATATTTGATTATTTCAACATGATTATGTTTTTATTCATATATTTCTGAATCTATTGTTGGTATGAAGGTTTTTATACTTGTTTCCACTTTCAAAGTGGTAGATCTAGGTTTATTATCTTGTTGCGGTAGTAGATCTAGTGGAATGTATAATGTTCATGTGGGTATAATTATCTTTGTGCTATTTGCAGTTATAAAAGTGGTAGATCTGGGTTTATTATCTTGTGATTTTGCGGTAGTAGATCTAGAGAAATATATGTTCTAAGTAATTTAATCCGGTGTGTGATTAGATCTTAGTGTAATTGGTTTTCTAAATCTTAATGCAATTATTGGATAGTTGTAAAAGCGGTTGCTTTATGACTAATCAGTGATTAGGAGTTGATTTGGCGGTTGCTAAATTGGCCAACACGTAAGGAGAAAAGAGATTTACTCTCACAATTGCATAAAAACATAATTGAGCATGTTGGAATAAAATGATATGTGGATTTACATCATCATATAAATCTAGTGGTGGATTCAATCTCTTAACCAATTTTCTTCTATTGTTGTTTTTAGTTTATTTATTATTATTGTCTTTAAAATTGTTCATTGTTCATCAAAACTCCAAAACCCCCTATTTATTATTTATTGTTAATTAGAGTTTAAATTAGAAATTATTTAATAGTGTTAATTGACTTAGTTCTCTGTGGATCGATCCTTACTAACTACAACTAGTTGTAAGGTTTTTATTTTTGGTGGGCACGACAACTGATTTTTATTTGAATTTTAATCGCTATATCCTTGCGCATCAACATTTTATCGGACTCCTCAAACTGGCATAGAGGAGATTCACAATGTATTAGGACCTTAGAAGCGGCACCCCAAACGATGTTGGGTCATGATGTCATAATTGATAGATTCATGCAGAGAATAAATTCTTAAATATCTGTAATTGTCAATCATCAACTTACGATATTATAGGACCCATAGTTATCCTTGATAGCTAAATACTTTCCATATCTTAAGTCCCATATTTATAGGGATATATCCTATAATAATGGAAATGTGATCCTCATCAGGATATTAATCCAAAATTACTGCATTCAATAAGGATCCCATCAGGATTCTATATACGCTCTATAAATACAAGACTAAGTCATCTTAATAAGGTAACTCGAACCCGATCTCATTAGCTTTACTTGGAGCCTTTGTCGACTTGAGCGTTGAGTCCCTTTGCATGTACCCACCCTTGGTGCAATAATCTCTTGCTCGAGGAGGAAACTAATCGTAACGTGCCTACTTCTAGTACCTCTGAATCTACTTCAGAACAAGCCCATTTCTTTTGTTAACCTTTTTGGTAACATGTTCCTCCATGAACACACTTCGTTACCTGAACATTTGACACTTCTCACTCAGATTTTGTATAATTTTCCTTTACTATTGTTTTGACTTTTTAAAACCCTTTAAATATTTTCAAATGCACGAGTTATATCAAAATATAATTGAGTAAGTATGAAGTTGATCTACTTAAATTTAAAATTAATTTCAAGTATTAAAAAATTTTCTTAATCTAATTGTATAAATTAGCAAACTAAAGATGTAAAAATAAAATAAAATAAATAATTAAAATAAAAAAATAAATTAAAAATAAGTAAGTATGTAGATGAGGATTTTAATAGATGTAAAGAATTAATAATCGAGAAGTTATTGAAATTAATTTTAAAATTAATTATATTAAATTATTATATCAAAATAATTTATCTTATAAACATTTAGCGATAAACTATGTGACCACGAGAAGATCTATTAATAAAGCATTAAAAATAATAATCAAGTATATGAGAAAATTTCTCTAATCAATAATAAATTATAAAATCATCAAATATATCTCTAATATGAAATCACAATTGATATCTAATAATTATTACTAACACTCAAATAATATAAATAAATTATAAAATATAGAAAAAAATATAATTGAACTAATATAAAAATTTATTCATATAATCGATAAAAAAATAGAATCAATAAATATTAAATTTTAAAAATAAATAAAAATAATTTAATATAATAATACCAAAATAATCAAATTTTTATGATCCTTTTAATTCAAAAAATTTAATAAAATATAATAAAATTAAAGGACAAAACTTAGCTCAAGTTCCTTATATCCTTGCTTATCAAGTTTTTAATTTAATCAGTGACATGTGTAAATTTTTTCCAACTCAGCATCACACACTTAAAATTACTAAACGGTGTTAACAAACTCCTTCATTAGTTTCTTTCTCCCCCTTATTACCTTTTCTCTTTGGAGTTGGATCGCCTCTCTTGCAAACATGGCGAAGCGAATGTAAGTGAAACTCGTCGAGCTTCATAAAGTGTCCCAGACTCCCTTTTTTCAAAATGCCTTGAAGAATGTGAATTATGCTTTTAAGCAATCAAATTCTTTTGCTGCGGAATTGACAAATTACATTTATGATCATAAGTAAGAGGAAGACTTTCTAAATGCTTGGGAGTTATTACTTGATAAGCATAATCTTCGTCATAACAAATGGATGCAATATTTATTTGAAAATAGACAAAAATGGGCAATGGTGTACGGGCGTCATTCATTTTCAGCTGGGGCCACAACAACACAGTTGAGTGAGAGTTTTAATGGTCGTCTACGACATTACATGAAGTCGACATTTAATATGCTAGAATTTTTCAGGAACTTTGATAGACTACTGGAGGACTTACAATATAAGGAGCTAGAGTCCAACTATGATATGAACCAACGAATGTCATCACTAGATGTGGATATCCTTTTGCTAACAATTGCAAGAGATATCCACACTCCAACAATGTTTTATCAAGTTAAGGAGAAATATGTGAAGTCTTGTCATCTTCTTGTAAATGGATGTTATCAATCTTCATCATTGATTGAGTATAAGGTGCATAAGATTGGGAACATGAGGGAACACAAAGTTACTTTTAATTTAAAAGATGAAACAATTACATGTAGTTGTCAGAAATTTGAATTCATTGGAATATGCAGCCATGCCCTTAAGGTACTCAATCAATGGAATAAAATTGTAATTCCTCCAAACTACATCCTCAAGAGGTGGACTAAGCATGCTCGAACAGGTTGTGTTATAGACACGAAAGGATGCATAATCAAAGAAGATCCCAAGTTAGTTGTGTCAAATCGTTTTAAAGATTTGTGTCAGAATGTAGTTGAAATAGCAAGTAGGGTTGTTGAATCTGAAGATGCTTTGACATTTTTTGCAAAAAAAAATGGTTGAGGTGGGTGTTGATGTTGATAAGATATTGAGTAAAAGTTGTGCTTCTACACTAAATCATGGTGCTTCTTTAAGCAACATGATTGATTCGAATTCCCATCAAAATGAACATGTTGACAAGACTAAAATTGATGGGAATATATTTGTTACAACTGAAAAACAAAATGCATTTCAAGCAAAGGGAATAAAAAAGAAAGATGGTGTATCTCGTGTCAAAGGTCGACCTAAAAGTTGTGTGGAAAATAAATCTAAGAAAAAATGATTCTCACAAGGGCAAATCATCAAGGCAAATTCTCTTGTCACCAGGCCAACATCCTCCCAAAGTGACTATTTATCATATCCCTACTTCAGCTATGCAGGTGTGTATGGGAGTTTTTTCAATCAATTTAGCTATTAGTTATTATAAATTTATTTTTTTATTTTTATGAACTGTAGGCATCATCTTTGAAGGCATCTAAGGCTTTAGCCTTATACCTACATATTTTGATATGGTACAGGTTTCAATCTCATGAATTAGATCATGTTAGCATTTTATTTTAGCCAATTTGCTTATTTTATTTTATTTTTGTTTGGATTTTTCAGACCCAGACAATTTATTGTGAAAAGGCTAGGAATCAAGTTTTAATCAAATTAGCCTTATGCTTGCAAATTTTGATATGGCACAAGTTTGAACCTTATAATATCATGAACTAGCATCATGTTAGCATTTTATTTTAGACAATTTGCTAATTTCATTTTATTTTTGTTTGGATTTTTCAAACCCAGACAATTTATTGTGAGAAGGCTAAGGAATCAAGTTTTAATCAAGTTAGCCATATACCTGCTGATATTGATATAGCACAGGTTTGAATCTTATAGTATTATGAACTAACATCATGTTAGCATTTTATTTCAGCAAGTTTGCTAATTTTTTGTTTGTTTGGATATTTCAGACCCAAACAATTTTTTTGACAAGAATAATGAGTCAGGTTTTAACAAGATGTGACAAGTATCCAAGACCTTTCCCATTATATAGCATTACAAGAGACAATCTCTTCAAATATAATGGAGCAATCCTCTTATATTGTCAATTAGTTTGAGTTTAGGACTCAGATATTGTTTTGATTCTATGACACATGGTCATACAATACTTTTGTGGTTTTGTATTGTTATTTTTGAAAAATTCTTTTATGGTATATGATTATCTCTATACTTTTGTATTGTTTATAGTAGAATACTTACTAATAAATAAATAAATATGATATGAAACTTCAACAATTAACACAATCAAACAGAATTTTATTTACAAATATAATTTGTTAGATTATAACAACAATATGCTCATTTGAGCTTTAATATTCTCCTTTTACATATACAAATCAGTCAACTCTATCCTTTAGATGGACAAAAGAGTCTAAACATCTTGAAGGAATGTTACTGTAAAGAACTTCTCTTTTATGACCAAGGACTTCTCTTTATATGGCAGAGACAAATATGGCAACACCACTTGCTTTCTACAATGACTTGCAATGATCAAAGAACCTCCTCTAATGCTTATTCCTTAATTTGACAGATTGATGTTGATCTCACAGAGCTTTCATCATTAAGTTCCGATAGATCTTAAGGTCTTCACTTTTCAAAGCAAATTACAACTATTACTTCTGGCAAGGTTTGTAATAGTTTGCAAGCATATCCTCCCAAATTGATGATTTTAAGTCATTTCCTTGAGTTACTATTCTATTAAAGAGCCAAGGTTCTAAGCATGGTTCTGAAATTCAAAACAAGGATGTTACAATCTAAAAACAAATATATGTGAAATTAGCAAAAGGAAAAAAAAAGTGTGTTTGTATAAAATTTAAACATTCAACAAAAATATGGATAATTTGGATGAGCAAGTAGCTTATGTTTCAATGATTTCACCTTGGACCCAATTTCAACATCCCAAGCTTTTTATTTTATTCCTTTTTTTAAAAAATAATACTTGTCATTCTAAGTTATCTTTTTATAAATACAAATCCAAATTATAATTTAAATTTTTTTGGTCTTTTGACCAGGTATAGAAGAGTTTAATTATTATATGAATGTTCAGTATGCAAAAACAAAATCCAAGCAGATGGCAGTTTTTTCTGTGTCAAATCTCTCCCCATTGGTTTTCATTAGGATTAACTCTACACAAAGTCAAATTCTTATATGAATGGTCGAGTGTCCCAAAACAAAATCTATTCAGATTTTCCTTTTTCTTTATAGCCCATTGACTCTGTAGCAACTTCAATGGATGAAATTATAACTTTTGCTGATTTACGGGAAACAAAACGAGTTTGCCACTTCACACAATCCTGTTAGGACAACAAAAGAATATCATTTGGGACAATGCAACAGACAACCTTGAAAAACACAAAATCTGAACCAACTTGCAAGAAAGCTAAATATTAAAATAGATTATGTTCATGTTACACCACCAAGACTCAAACCTATCATGAAATAAGATGTCCACTAGCTTAATATTATCTCAAATATTCACTTAATGAATTCGTCCAAAAAAGATCTTTGGTTGCTTCCATTATTGTAATTGTAAAAGTATTTCCTAGAACTCAATCCAATCAAAACCAGTAACCTTTCAACAAATAAATAAATTAATAATAGCATAAGCTATCTGCATAATTAAATGAACATTAAACATAGCTAGAATAATTTATCTAGGGCCAGTAATATTCAACTAGTGTCTGTCATGTCTGCAAGAGAGGCAATCCAACTCCAAAGAGAAGATGTAACAAGGGGGAGAAAGAAACTAATGGAAGAATTTGTTAACACCGTTTAATAATTTTAAGTGTGTGATGCTGAGTTAAAAAAAATTTACACATATCACTATTTAATTTAAAAACTAGATAATAAAAATATAAAAAAATTAAATTAAGTTTTATTCAAAATTAAAATATAATAAAATTATCTCACTAAAATTTCTTATTAAATATGTATCAAATGGAGCGTGTCTCACGTCTTTTCTTTTCTTTTTCTATTTTCAAGCTGTGCGGCGCAGTCAATTCTCCAACCTATTTCTTTTTCTTTTTAATTTTCTTCTCGAGCCGTACGTCTTTTCTTTTATTCCTTATTCTCTGTGGTGCAGTGCCCCCAATCTGTTTCTTTTCTTTCGTGCGGCACACGCCTTTCCTTCATTTGTTGACTATGTGATATAAGTTCATATAAATCGTTCTCTTCAATTACTCTACGTGTCAGTATCTTATTAATTACATTATTTTTATTTTTAGATATTTACAATTAACATATAATTTTAATAATTAATTAATTTAAAATAAATAAATAATAATATCATAAAATTAAATATATTAAAATATAATAATATTTATCTTTTTATAAAAAAATATAAAAATTAAGCTATTATAAGTTATAACCTATGATATCAATTTAGTATTCTTTTACTTCTGAAACATTTATCTGGTAACCTACAGTTTTGTAATAGCCAAACCAAATGATTGATAATTGCTGCTTACATGCCCGCCTTTGGATATCCATTTGTTTTATGCAAGTTACAAAATTGATTTACATCTAGTTGAATGGAGAAATAAATTATATATGAGTTTAATTTTTATGTATTATTTGTGTAAATTTTTTTAAAGTATTAATCGATTATATATTATCATATATATAATTTTTGAAATAATTATTAGGAGAAATAAATATTTTTAATGATAAAACGGTGCATAATTTAATGATAATGTAAAAAATATTTATACTAAAAGCCTATTCAAATTAAATTCATTAGAAATGTATTAACATAAATTTAACATAAAATAACAGTTAGAAGTATTATAGGAGATGTGTTACACTATACAAGAGTAATTTTTGGAAGAGATAATAATAAAAATTAAAATGTTACTTAATGACTTATTTACATGAATTTTTTATTTTCTTTTTGTCCTTGGTAAAATATTATTATAAACATTATTGCGACACTAATTATTGTACATTGTCACAATTAAGTAATCCTCAAAACGATTGTCTTCTTTAGGTTCGAACACTTACATTATAATATGTGCAAATATTCCATACTTAAAATATTACATTCTTTTTTAGTAAAAAAATAAATTTAATCTCAATATATTATTAATGTAAAAGTTTTTTTCATTATCATCTAATTATTTATTGTCATGTCATGAAAAATATTTAACTATCATAGTAACTATATAAAAAATCATACATATAATAATTTATAATTAATTAATGGTGTAAAAAATTTTACATTGACAATGCATTAAATTTAAACTTAAAAAAATTTTATTATGTTGGGTCTATTTCTTTTTAGATTTAATTTTAATGTAATTTCAATGTGAAAATTTTTTATACTATCATTTAATCATATATTACCACATTATTAAATATGTTTGCTTCTTATAACAATTATCTCAAAAATTATATACATGATAATATATTATTAATTAATGATATAAAAAACTTTACCTTGATAATACATTAAAACTAAAGTCTTTTATTTTTATTTTTTGTTCTATGATTTCGTCATTTTATGCTAACCGTTTCACTCAAGAAACTTAGGGTGTGTTTGGAAGTTTGGAGGGAAAGGAAAGGGAAGGGTATAAAGGGAAAGGAAGGGAATGAAAATAAGAGGCTTACCCTCCTCCCTGTTTGGGAGTGTGAAATATACGAAGGAAAAGAAATAGAGGGTTTAAGATACCTTTTTTTTTACCATTTTACCTTTTATTCAAAAAAAATTAACATAATTAATGTTTTACAAAAAAAACAAAAAAAACCAAGATAAATTAAAGAAAAACAAAGGAAGGGGGAGATTTTGGCATCATCGTGAAACGTAGAGGCGAAGGGTGGGGGTGTTTGGTGGCTGCGTTTTACACACACACGGCTGCTGCTTTGATGGGACGGTTTGGATGGAGACGGGCTCCGGCTAATGGACAACGCGAAGGTGGGCGAACGGAGGGGATGGTTGTGCGCGGCTAAAAGGTGGACGGCAGATCTGGTGGTTTTGGTTGGGTGGCATGGTTTCTCTGATTCCAGGGGTAAGGAGCAGAGATGGATGTTCGAGGTGGTAGTGGGTGGACGGAGCGCGGTGGGTTTCGTCGGCGGGGCGGCATGGGCTGTGCGAATAACCGAGACACGGTAGCGCGGATCCAAGATTGAGCGAGGCGGATCGGGCTGCGCGACGTAGCGGGGTGGCGGATCGCGAGTGATGCGGACGGAGATGGCAGAGGTGAGTGTAGATCTGGCGCAATGTCAGACGGGTTGATGGTTGGCGTTGTTCTATGGTGGTTGGCGCGCGCAGAGAGAAACGAGAGGCGGCTTGGGACAGCACGAACAAAGGTGTTACGGCGATTTTGAAATGGTGAAGGGTAGTGTGCGGAGGGGCTTGGGTCACCGGTATAATAAAAGTGGTTGGATTCGTCTTATTTTGGAAGATAAAATGGGTAAAGTTATATCAAACCCCTCAATTTAGGGGAACCGAGAATGGAGGGTTTTGGAGGGTTGATAAAAACCTCACTTTCCATTCCCTCTTATTTTCTCCTCTCTCAAACAAGGAGTTTGCAAGACAAGTCTCTCCCTTCCTTTCCTTTCCCTCCTATCCCTTGCTCCCAAACACATCCTTAGGGACATCATAAAGCAAAAAATTAAATGATACATAGTAAAAAATTTCCCTTACTCCAATAATATCTAAGAATAAAAAACATATATATATAGTTAACATCACTCACATTGAATGGAATAATCATCTTCTCTTTATAGTCAAAATGAAGGAGGGCCCAACCACTTCGAATAATCTTTTCTAAATAAATAACACCCACATAAACAGGGGGATAGATAGTTAGGGATTTAAATAAGCCACATACTAGCTTTTCCATTTTAAAAATTTGGCTTTGTGTACAGGTTAAATTACATTTCCATTTTTTTATATCTCAGGATAAATTAAGATTTAATATGACAAAGGTAAGTACAATTAATAAAAGTAGTTCTATTAAATAAAATATATGCAATAAAATTAAGGTATTATAAGTTCCACGTTCTGCTAATTTTTTTACATTGCAATTACTTATGTAATTTTAGATAAAGGATAGTAATTAAGTAAAATCACCCTTCAAATGGTGATTCTAAGATTTTAATCACTAAAATTATAGGTAAAGTTTGTCTAGGTCACAATTTACTTCCACTTCGATCAACCACCATTAGATGCGCTTTGCTAATTACTTCTATGCTTCACATGGGTTATTTTTCTTGATAAAATCATTTTGGTTATTGAATGCATATAATTAAATAAAAATTGAGATACACCTTGTCACTTACTGAATATATGAGTATGATTTCCTTCATATCATTTACATCTTTGTTAGAAAACTCTAAAATAAGCTTTATATTTTTAATGAAGTTGAGGACAATATTTGTCTAAAATAATTACATAAAACTGTAACATTTACTCTAAAAATAATACATTCTAGCTATAAAATTTTGTTTTCTTATAATATGATTACATATTAAAGTCGCTTATAAAGGAACGGTCAAGCGCTTAAGCGGGGGTTATTCTCAAATGTATTATTTTCATTTTCATACACATGAATTTCACGATCGAATTCAAAATTACATACTTAAGAGACCTGAGTTCTTTTCACTCGGACCAACACCGATTAGTAATTAATTTAGTTTGTTAATAATAAATTACTTTACATTAATTTTAGTATTTTTCAAGTAAAGTTTTATTCTGGTGTAATGTAGATATTAATAATTCTAACTATTACAAAATAACACACACACATATATATATATATATATATGAATAAAATAATTATTAAAAATAATTAACATGCTTTCAATGTAAAATTTTCAACCCGTATAAAAGAGGGGAACGTTTGATATTGGATTGTTGAAAAAAATATTAACATAATCATGAGTTATACAATTAGAGATTGATTAACATAATATATTGAACAAATCATCAATGCATTGTCTATTTTCTAGACTAATATTAGAATTTTGAATTTTTAGAATATGAAAATGAAATTATTTTAAAAAGAGGATATGCAGTTTTTTTTTCGATACACCACATTAAGATTAAAGAATCAATATAATCAATCAATATAATATATAAAAGAAATATACATGACTTGAAAATTTGTCATGTGCTTTTCAGTTATCAACCTAATGCTTTAATTTGTTGACATGTGACGCCTATAATAGTTATTTTTATATCACATGTCATCTAATGTGACAAATTTTTTTACATGTTATCCTATGTGGCAACTACCACATTTAAAAAATAATAATAAAATTTAAAAAAATATCAATCATCATATAACAAAATAGAAAACGAAAATAAAATAAAATAAAAATTCAAACACCCAAATAAGTTACTTTGTCCATTCTATTCATTTTACGACAACCCAATGTTGTCTGCAAATCAAAATGAAAATCCTATGAAAATCAAAATACCTGAAGAACATAGCCCCAACCATTTATGGGTTTCGTCCATTCCTTTCATTTTACTTCTCCCAACATTGCTTGAAGATCAAAAAAAAAAATGTTACGAAATTCAAAATGGCTGAAGAACGTAGCCCAAACCATTTATGGGTTTCAATATCTTCCTTCATTTTGATTCTCCCGACATTGCTTTCTTGTTTTTCAACATAACCTGATTGAGATCTCATCATGTCTTGAGCTTCATGCAATTTTTCCTTCTATGGTAGAGTCTTTGCAATTTTCCCTCAATCTCCCAATCAACAACTACCCACAAGAACAAAGTACAACATGAGACAATGCCACATGAGGGAGGCCGAATGGTGCGTGGGCTCTTGGTGGGTGATTTTTAAGTTAGAGTCTGGACACAACAGGTGGCGGTGTGCGATGGTGCACCCAATGCTAGCCTGGCGGTGGCTTAGGTTCGATGTGCAGATGGGGCGAGAGCACTGTGGCCGTTGTTTGGGATTATGGTGGTAGGAAGGAGTTGAGCTTTGACGTGGATGGGTGATTAGCTACCTATTGTCAGGTAAAAATCAATGCTCATAGTCTTTTGATAAATTCAAAAAATTTAATTGATTTTTTAAAAAAAATTGAATTTTAAGATTTTGATTTGGTTATTAGTCAAACACAAATGTTAATTGATTTGACAAAAAATTGTAAAACGGTCTTTATTACACCGCTTAAATTGGGACTATTAATTCTTAAAAGGTGTCCTTAATGACTGATTAATGCTCTTTAATTGCTCAATCAATTAGTTAACTAAAAATATTTTTTTATTGATGAATTATTACATATATTTTATTTAATAAAATTATTTTTATTTAAATTATATTTATTTTTATTATTTAATTATAACACGGTGCAAAATCTAGTAGGAAAATAATAACTAATCCATCGCCTTAAATTTGGTTTATTTGTTTGAATGATTTTCAATCAAATAAAATTCAAACCAGCATGGTAGACCTCATTTAAATTAATTGAGACAACCAATTAATTGATTAAATTAGAAATTAATTAAAAATTGTCCTTGCGTATTAAATTAGGAAATAATTGATGCATTGAATTAATTAGTAATCAATTTTCTTCATTTGAATTGCTCATGGAATCTTTGCAATTGAAATTGATGAAAACAATAATTAATAATTAATTGACTCAATGACTTAATTTCAACATGTAAACAAATATTTTGGAAGCTGGTCTATGCCCCCATTGGGTTAATGGAAGCTGAATGTGGATGGTAGCTCATGGAGAATCTAGGAAGAACAAGTTTTGGGGGTTTATTGAGCAGAAATGATGGCTTTTGGGTAACTGGATTTTCTGGGTTTGTTGGGATATCTATGATTTTCCATGTTGAGCTCATTGCTATTTTTCATGGGCACAGGTTGTCTAGCAGCAGGGGGTCATTTACAAATCTCACGCTTACTGCAGCGGGCAGCGGCCGCTCGCAAGGTAACAAGAATGAGAAAGAAGTCCAAGTACACACGACAAAGAAGGAAAAGACCAAGCTAGTATGTAGTGTTCGTATTCTTCTTTTGTGGGTTTCATTGGGACAAGACTCTCTCAACTTCAGAGTTTTCGAATAATATTTTGGATCTCAAATAGTTGGTAAACATGGGTACCTGCGAGAAGAATAAAATGAAGACCAAGGTTAAAGGTTTTAAAAATGCTGAATTGAACCTGCTCTCATTGATGTTCCCAATGATACCCAAGGCAGCACCCATGAGAAGACCAAGCTATATAGGCTTAGAGCATGTTTGATTTCTTTCTCATTTTAATTGAGTTCTTTATTTCTCTTTGTAATTTTATTTTTTCATTTTGTTCTTAGATGATTATATTATTTTTTAATTTTATTGCTTTTTATATGATTATGGAGTGTTTTTATTTACTTATATGACAAGAATTTTAACATTTAACGATACATGTATACATTCTTTTTAAATTATCGCATTGGATGTTACATGATAGATATTAAAAACATACATGGCAAATTTATAAACATGTAGTGCCATGTCATACTAACACATGTCATCATTTGAAGTCATGTACCTTTTTTTTTATATATTATACTAGTAATTGTACTCATGCGTTGTACAAGAAAAATTAAGAGGAAAATAATAATTAATAAAATAGAATAAAAATTTTACAATTTAACTTCAAAAATTCTTGATACAATTTGATAAAATTACACGAGTACAAAAATATAGTTTCAATCATATATAATGATTCTAAATATGTGAAGTATAATGTTGTTTCATCAATAATTGAAACCTGCATATATGTAAAATGAATTATATAACTATTAGTGAACAAAATATAAATAATATTACGATAAGAAATTCAATAGTAAAGATTAAATGAATATCAATATTTTTAATATTTTTAAATCACTCTTTGATTTTACTAAATCAACAATCAATATTTTTAAATCACTCTTTGATTTAACTCTTGAAATTACAACATAAAATTGACCAGTAAAAACAAGTCTTGGTAAAAAGAATAACTCTATATGAAATAGATTGTCCTTAATTCTTATTTATATTGTCATTGCAAAGCATAGAGTTAATGAGAATTGTCTTTTTTAAAACTTTAAAGGAATTCAAATATCTGAAGGTATTAAACTCAATTTAGGAATATAAATATTGTCACCATTGGTGTCAATTCATTCACAATTAGTCTTGTTTCATTACACAATTCTATTACTTAGTCAATATTTCTAAAAAGCATAATTAGAACTCATTTTTGTAGTATCAATATGTGATTTTGGATTCTATAACTTTTAATCTCATGTAAAAATTAAATTGTAAATCATTCAGATTCAATATCAACATCTTCATCTGCTATAAAAATTGAATCTGAATTAAGATATTATTTTTATTCTTATGAAATAATGAATTCGTTGACTTTCTTAACAATTTTAAGAGTTGAAACAAGAACTACTATATCCTTAAAGAACTTGAAATCTTTCATATTTGCAACGAAATCAGGATATGCAAAATCAACAATATCTGAAATATAATTGTTAGAATTCAAAATCAAAAGATCTTTTGGGATTTTAATTTTAGCTTCACCATCATTATCATTTCTCAAATTATCGTCGCCAATGTTAATAATCCAATCTATAAAATGGACTTAATTTCATATAAGTTGGATGTGATATATGCAGATTGTAATATCATATTCTTAGTTAATCTCAAGACTTTGGAGTGATTTCATAATTTCGATAAATTAACTGTTACCATAACAACATATTATTTACTTGCTTTTGTAATTACTAATATTGACAATATTTGTGTGAAATCTCCTTTAAGAACAACTATTTTTCCTCCAAACTGTTGCTCAACGTTTTTGTCATTAGAAAACCTCTAAATTTCTCCTAAAGTTATACCAAATGCCTCAAAAACTTATTTGTTTATTATTGGTGCTTCTTCTTAAGGAGATTCAGATAAATCCACAAAGGGATTCAAAATCTTAAATAGGAAAGTCTAACATTCAAAGAGTCTTGTCGTTTGTGATCCTCAAATAAATAAATTAAAATCATATGAACTGACAAACATCTTCTTCGAAGGATTATGATAATGGAAACAACTGGAAGGATATATTTTGTTGAGTACATAAGTTAGCACAACATAAGAAACATTTGTTGAAAAGTCTAAAAACTAGAATATTACAGTTAATTTAATAAATAAATACTTAATAAATGACTTTTGTCATCATTATCACAAAAAAGTTATAAAAGCATTATATGAGATTTTAAAATTTGAAAGGAATATTTTATTTTATAAATATACATTTCATAAATATTCATATATAAGGAATCTTTACAATTTTTTTATTAATTAACTTATATATTTTACAAAAATTTAAATTATAATGAACGGTTAAGAATTTTAAAATAAAGATCTAACGAAAAACTATTTACTAAATATTAATACACTAAATTCATAAAATATTTTGTTTATAACCTTAATTGGATTATTGATTTTATTACATTTAGATAATTAATTCTTTGTATAAATAAATAGTTAGTGTATGAATTATTTGAATAAAAGAATTATAATTAAACAACAAATTGAAATACTTAATATAATTCACTTAACCAATGAAAAATGATTAAAATATCAATTAATACAAATTAATAAGATAAGTTTAAAATTTACAAATTTAAAAGTAATAAGACAAATTAAACATTTATTAATTAATTTAATGTGAATGTCTTAATTGAATGAATAACATGGAAAAATTTAAAACATAACGATTGACTTTTTTAGATTATTAAAAAAATTATTACAAAGTGAAACAAACTATTAAACATTTATTATTAATGGCTTAAACAACATAACCAAAATATAAAAAAGATAAATAAATATTATTTTACTCAAATACACATGAAATAAAATTTAAAAAATGACCATAATCAATCCAATTGTTGCCAATAACATTATTATTACTTACAATTGTTATCTTTTTAGCAATAATATTTATTGATAATTAATTATTCATTATCTTCTATAAATATTCTTTTTGTGTGTGTTTGTATTGTCCATTTTTTCTTTTAAGATGAACTTTCAGATATTTATTTTTATCTTACTATATTATTATTATTATTAAAAGTTTTTTAATTACTTGATTGGTAATATTATTCATAGAAGATAATGAATAATTAATATATTAATTCATTAAGGCAATTAATCAAATGTACATAAATGAAATTTAATTAACAAGAAAATTCAAATTTTAAAATTTTTTATTCTTTTATTGTTTGGGTTTTTAAATGTAAATTTTATTAGTGGAAGTTAGTGCAAAATTAAAATATTAATTAGTTTAGGCAATTAATTAATTATATATAAATTGTTTAATAGTAAATAAATGACATTCATTAAGGGTGAGTTTTGAAATTTAAAATTTTAATTATATTATTATTTAATTATTTGAATTTGAATAGTAATATTATTCATATAAGATAATTTTGGTAGAGATACATAAAATATAATGAATAATAATTAATATATTAAATTATTAATGTAATTAATTAATTAGTTGTACATAAATGTTATTCAATTATGATAGGAATTTGAATTTAAATTATGCTCATTAATTATTTTTGTAGTTCCAATTGCCCTTATGAAAAATGATCACATCAGATCATATAATAGAAAATATAATAAGATGACATATAGTAGAATATTTGCTATTCTACTTAACATATGTCAAGAAAATAATGCACTTACTTGATGACAGAGAAAACACATGTCTAAATTCTAAGGCATATACTTTTTTATATATTATATAATATAATTATATGATTGAAAAGTCTCTAGAAATTAAAATATTGCGAGATGATTTAATAAATAAATATTCAATAAATGACTTCTATCATTAGGGGTGTAATTGGATCAATTTGGTTTAATTTTTAGAAAAAAATAAATTCAAATTAATCAAAATCAATTGGTTCAGTTTGGTTTGATTTTCTTTTTTTTTATATAGCCAAAACTAAACTAAACATTTACGAATTGATTCAGTTCGAGTGGTCGAGTTAGTCATTTTTCTACACAAAAATCAGCCTAATAAACATATGAAAAAAATGCATAATAAACTTATGAAAAAATTTCTAGAAATGGAATCAAACCTACTTATCTCAATAAACACACTACAAAGTACAAACACCAAAATTAAAGAAAACATAATTACAAAAAATAGTTAAAGGAAACACAGTCCAACAATACATAATTATCCAAAGTCTAAATAGACAAATATAATTAAAGGAAACACGACAACGGATACTAGTACAAACACGATGGCACCCAAGCTCAGTCCAAACATAATTAAAAGGAAACACAAGTACACAACATAACAGTGTGCAACACCCAAACTCAATCTAAACTCAATATCTCTTGTTGTGATGGTGAAGCATCTTGTCTTTTTGACGACGTTTCTTGTCCTTGTGTTGGAGCTTGTGTTGGAGCCTCTGCTAGTTGCGTGTCACTAGTTGTCAGTTGGTGTTACAGTGGTAGCACTCCTAACTTGAGTTCCACTACCACTAGTGTTTAGAGTCCCATTAGTTCCAAATGGATCACTTGTCATTTGTTGGTGTCAAGTAGCTTTCAAAAAAGATAAAAATATAACTATTAGTTAAATAAGAATGGGAAATTGAATAAGAAGAGTAGCAAAAACAGCAGGAGTGACATGCAATTGCTGCCATCTCGGTCAAGGAGAATATTTGATAAGTTATGGATTGTAGGTAAAGGACAAGGAGAGAATAGGAGCTCAGAGACTTTAGGGAGTTCTAATGGCCCAACTTCTTTAGTTCTTGGAGATACCAAATCATCTGGCTCATCCTTAAGACGCTAGAGGCATTCTGTCTCTTAGGGAGTTTCATAGATTATTAATCAGGTGAATGAGAATTCAAATTGTTGTGAAATGTAAATTGGTAGGATGTTAATGTTGTATTTGCAGTGCATGCATAGAATCAGGTAAAAGGTCTCACTAGCATTGCTGAAAAATGTAATGAAATTTTTATATCTTATCTGGTTATCTTTCTAGCAAGTGTAAGATCTTCCTTCTATCTTAGAAAAAATCTTCATTGGGGTAGGGATGTTTAGGTTCTATTAAATGTTGGCCTCTTGTATATAATTATGATCCTTAATTACAAGGGATGATTTATGGCTTTTCATACGCATTCTTTTCTGCCATTTAGCCACACTACAATAATTATATATTGCTAATATTTTGACAAAGTCTAAAATTAAAGCCTCATCCCTAGTATATAACACATCAGTATAGCCTTGTGCGCATATATGTTGGGTAAATTTTTATGAATTATGTAATGAAATTCATAATTTTTATGTAAACCCTCAAGCAAAGGGTCTCACTAGCATTGCTGAAAAATGTAATGAAATTTTTATATCTTATCTGGATATCTTTCTAGCAAGTGTAAGATCTTCCTTCTATCTTAGAAAAAATCTTCATTGGGGTAGGGATCTTTAGGTTCTATTAAATGTTAGCCCCTTGTATATAATTATGATCCTTAATTACAAGGGATGATTTATGGCTTTTCATACGCATTCTTTTCTGCCATTTAGCCACACTACAATAATTATATACTGCTGATATTTTGACAAAGTCTAAAATTAAAGCCTATTCCCTAGTATATAACACTTCACTATAGTCTTGTGTGCATATATGTTGGGTAAATTTTTATGAATTATGTTGAGAAAATCTAAGGCCTAGACCTTGAATATCAATAAACATGCTCTATTTAACCTCTTATAGATCCATCGGATTTTGGTAGTATTTAGGAAAGGTGAGTAAGTGGCCAATCATGTGATTTTCCAGTTATTTTCCTGTTGTTCTCTTAAGTACTTCTTGAGATTCCAAGTTCATTTTGTGAACCCATTGCTTGAGGAACAATTAGTGGATGTCCCGCAAGTCTGCAACCATGGTTCAGACAACCATAGCTTCTTTTTCTCCCACTTAACAAAGTCCTTTCTCAACTTCACTCAATGTGAGAATTCTAACAAGGGAAAGTTCACGCAAGGACAGAGACGTCCATCTTCGTCAACCACGAAAAGTAGTTCATACTTTAACGGGTGAAAACCCTATGAATCTGCCACATTGGAGAACAAAATTCAGCTGTCAGATTTTCTCAATCAACAACCCAGAAAAATGAGACTTACCAGATAAAAGACCCAAATTAGAATAAGACTATGGGATGAATGTCAGATCTATAGGAGAAAGAAGACTTACTGAGCGGTGAGTGCTGCTTGCGAGCATTGAGCAGAGAGAGGCGAGCAATAATGAACGGGGAGCAGCAGTAGGGAGTGACAGAAAAGAAATAGTTACGAGGGAAACCAGAATAGGCCTGAAAGAGAACTAAAATGCAAGGTACACTTGCAAAACCAACATTTCTGATCAAACCACATTCAGAACCAAAACATATATAAAAGAAAAGCAAAGATCTTCCTTACTCATGTTCTTGTTCTGGTTATTTTCTTACAAAAGTAAAAGCAAAAACGAACCTTTTTGCAAACTTGAGGTAGAAGAAGTGCTTCCCGCCTCCTCAGAATGATGGCAAACTAGCATTAAAAAGCAACAGCGGAATGAAGGAAAACTATAAGATTGATGGAACCCAGTTGGCAGTAGCCTACTATTGCAAGCTAACTTAAATAATGAGATAAAGCAAAAGAACAGAACAGAATTAGATGCCCATTACCAAAACTAAAAATTTATGTACGGTTAAAATGCACCATGGAACAACAATAGCTCTCCAAACCCAAAAAGTTGGTTTAATAGCGAACTAGCATATAATGTGTGGCAGTTTACAATCTTAATTATCTCAATTATTTGGGATAAATTATAAAAAATATCTTTATAAATTCTTTACTCTAAATATAGATGGATTATCTGAAAAATAAATTATTTAAGATACGCATAAACTGTCATGCACTGATCACAATGAAAAAAAAATTATGAAAAATTCATAATATACACGAGAGTATTATACTCAAACCACTAAAAACATATCGCGTGGAGAGCATACATATTGTTAGATTAAATTCAAAATATTATATAATAAAATTTACATCAAATTTCAACCACTACAGATATTACTCTTAGACTATTAAGAATTCTTCCTATGATATATGCCACTTTATTGGTTATATGCTAGAAAGCACAGACACACTATTCTATGACGTGTCTCATGTCGACACATGTTCGACATGAGATATTTATTGAGATTTTATATTTATATAAAAAATTATTTATATTTTTATATAAAAATTATTATAATAACTATTTATTTTTTATAAAAAATTCATGAAAATTTTCTTTATGAAAAAAATGATTATTATATTATAAAAATATTATTGTATGAATATTTTTATTAATTTTATTTTTGTAAATAATTTTTTAATATTTTAGATCATATCTTTAAATAATAAAATTATAATTGAATTTAGAATTACAATTTCTTATCTTAATTTTTGACAACTCCAAACATAGAATTTAAGATTCTGAACTAATTCTAATTCTAAAAGAATTGGAATTGAAATTAAAATTCTATATTTCAATTCCAATTCCGCTATCCAAACGGACCCTTAGACTATTAAGAATTCTTCCTATGATATATGCCACTTTATTGGTTATATGCTAGAAAGCACGGACACACTATTCTACTGACGTGTCTACATGTCAGACACATGTTCGACAC
Organism: Ormosia semicastrata; assembly: GCA_029884595.1. NCBI lineage: Eukaryota > Viridiplantae > Streptophyta > Magnoliopsida > Fabales > Fabaceae > Ormosia > Ormosia semicastrata. The sequence goes on from JAQQTO010000043.1 coordinate 27,033,337, forward strand.
AGATATACTATGACACGCACATGACATGCGTGTTTCATGTGTCCAATTACAAAATTTATTTTTTTTTGTTCAGACACATTGCAAACACGGTTAGGACACACCCAGGCACAGTCAGGACACACCGCAGACACATATTAGACACAATCCATTAAAATTAAAAAAAAATTATTGTGTGATAGTGCACTAATATCACGGCTTACAAGCCCAATATCACCCAACTCACCCTCAGAAAAAATCTTCTATTCTTCCTCAATATATTGTGTTTACTGTGTGTTAATGGTTCAAGTTTCAAGTGAGTTTCATTCTGATCTGGTGGTTTAATTTTTAATTATTGTTAATTTTTTTTTCTAGTTATAAAAGAAGATACTTGTGTTGTCATTGAGGAGTTGTATTTGAAATGTTTATAATCAAAATTATATATATATATGCCGTATCCGTGTCCTAAAATTTTTGAATTTAGTGTGTTTTTATGTCTGTATCCGTATCATGTCCCGTGTTCATGTCCGTTTCCGTGCCGCATAGGTTATATGGTCCTCGTGGGTTAGTGAAGCAGGTGTCCTTCCAGACATGATTCTCTTTACAAAATATGGTTAAATAAGTCTTATGTTGAATTTGAAAGTTGAAACTCTAAATTCGTTAATTAAAACATTAGCTATTTAAGTTAGAAATGAAAAAACAAAAAAATATGTTCGCCTAAACAAATGGATTTTTCATTAAATTTGAACTTATGATTATTAACCAAAGAATTTACTGACTTTATTCCTGAACCACTAACTACTGAAAATGCTTACTTTTACTTTTGATCTTCAAGACATATATCACTATGATATATGAGTCTGCAGAAAAATTTTATTTAAACAAAGCTCATCAATAACAAAGTTAGAACTCTATTACCATTATTATGGCTGCTTAGGTTGAATTTTAGCAACGTAAGAAACAAATTTTTTCTCTCTTTAGCTGTAAATAATCTTTACACAAGATTAGACCAAGTAAAATTTGATCTTCCAGTAAAAACCAAAAGCCTTTGTTGACCTATTTGCTAAGATGTTTGTGCGTGCACAAATATTGAATTGAAACTTGACATTGCTAACTCAGGTTGAATTTTTTTTTGTGCCCATATTTTTTCCCTTATCTTTCTTTAAATGTTGGTGGAATACTGAGAAACCTACATTATGTATGTATACCTAAGCAGAATCTCTAAGATAATTGCAGCTTAACCTCCATTGCCTCAGTACCCATTTGTTTATGCTTCAGGTTAATAATTGAATAACGTCCCAATGAATGGACAAACGCATTATTTGTTGAGCAACTCATGAATATAATCTCCAGTTTTACCTCCTCCTTTTGTTTTTATTTTTGTCCTCTGCTACTCTATCCTTATGCTACTGCTTACTGATTTGACTCAAGAAACTTCGGGACCACGTGATGTTTGCTAATCAGAATAATAATGATCATCTTATACTTTTAAAAAGAGATATAAAATTATTTATAATTTTTTTTAAAAACATAATTGAGTAAGATAAAGTAATAAAAATATATATATATAATAAATAATATTAAATAAGATATAAAAAATATATATATATACTTTTTGATGTAAGAATATAAGTATTGTAATTAGAATTAGGTCTGCTCATTTAAGGTGTATCATACATCTTTCATTTTACTTGATGTTGTAAGTTTTTTTATAGGTTACTTTTATTTTATAGATTAATTTTTTTTTTTTTAGGCCACTGTTCACCGGCTACCAATAACTGGCTACCTGTCATCAGCCACCACCGACCTACCTCTAATTGTATATTATTTATTTTTTTAAAATTATACAATTGTATAAATAATATCAATTAAAATTATATCAATTTTTATAATTTTTCATAAATAACTGTACATCTTGAAAAAATTTTCTTATAATTATAATCTGTTAAAAATTTTTATAAATTTTAATCGATAATATTTATACGATTATACAACTTAAAAAAATTAGAGTTCATCAATTTTCCTAAACTCAGAATCGTAGTTGTTAAAAAAATTTATAAATTTTAATTAATAATATATATACTGAGTTATGTAACTTTAAAAAAAATTAGAAGTGATCAGTGGTATCGACAAGTAGGGTACAAAAGCCTTGTCAATCGACGATAGTGGTGGTAATAATATGTAAAAAAAAATATAAAACTAAAAAAAACTTGAAAAAAAAAACTTAAAAAAAGGAAACATGCTAAGCATATTTATTGTAATTGATTTAAGTTATTAATTTATTTTATAAATAAATTAATAACTTAAATTTTAAAGTGTATCATACACTATAAAAAAAGGTGTATATTAGACTCTAGCTTATTATCTCTCTCATGACTTTTCTAAATAGAAAATGATCATCTTAAAAAGATGTAAGTACTATTTATATATTTTTTAAAATGTGATTAAGTGAGAGAAAGTGATAAAAAATATATATATAATAAATAATATTAAATAAAATATAAAAAGAGATATATATATATTATTTGATGTAAAAATATAAGAATTGTTTCCAAATGTTATTATCCTAATCATCAGGACCAATTTTCCTGATCATACATGCATATATGTATATATATATATATAATACAGATTTATATTCTACGATCTTTGTTCTGAATTGATATAATATTTGTTTGGACAATTTAGTATTACTTTAACGGGTACGGGTAGCATCTTTAAAGGGGAGAAAAGCAGGAAGCTCACAAAGAAAAAACACTAGAACCGGGCAATAAAAATATACAATATGACAGCTAGGAGTTTTACATTAGTCAACACTAAATTTTACATTCGTACTTAAGAATTAAATGATAAAAAAAATAAAATATATGTAATAATTTATAAAAAAGATAATATTTATAAATTTACTTTGAAAATACATAAAATATTTTTTATTTTTTATAAAAGGATATTACTTAAATATAAATATTAAAGAATTTAAATATAAAATGTTATAAAACAATTTATATGCCTAAAAAAATATTTATAATATAAATAAAAATATTTGTCTTTTAAATGTACAATTTAATTCAATAATTTTATAAAAAATATTTTAATAAATTAGTTTTATTAAAAATTACATATAAATTATTTCAATTTATGTTCATATAATTTAACATGAGTAAATCAAGTGATAAGCAATATATAGATGACAAAATCTCTCTACATTTGAGGATTATCATATGGATTCGAGTTCGAAGAATTTTGCCTATGAGGATGGAAACATGAATAAAGAAAGAATATTGAGTTAACTTTCGTGTAATCTATGAGTAGATTAGGTCTTAGGTTTAAGGTAATATCAAACACTTACAAAAAATTTAAAATTTTAAGATTAATTATCAATGAAAATAATTAATAACGTAATTAACTAAAGATATGTGAGATTTTTTTAAATTTTTTTGAATATGAATTAATATGCAAAACTATATATGTCAAGGTAATTAATGTAATTATAAATTTTTATATTTGTATGTATAAGTAATAAATTTAATTTAGATCTAACAATACATGTATACTTTCTTTTTAAATTATAATATAAAATATCACATAATGAGTTATTAAGATCATATATTTGTCACATGATATATTTTTAAACATATTTTATATTAGAATGAGACATTTTTTTTATATATTATTATATAATGATTATATGATTATGTCAATAAAAAAATAATATATAATTAGTATACATTATGATGGACGGGGATGTGCTGCGCAAGCGCAAGCACTGACGGAAGAGTTGTAGTTGTAGACTGTCTCCACTCTCCAGTAGGTTCTCCTCATGCCATTAGCCCAGAAACTTGGATACAGATTCGTTTCTGCAGAAGGTGATTTACAACAAAGATTGATGTGCTCACTGAATGAAATTGTATACTGACTGACTCATTGACTGCTAAATAATTGTTTTAGCATTACCCAAGTAAGGTATATATAATTGATTGACATAAAAGTTATTTTAGCATCTAATGTATTTATTAGAGAAAAAATGATTCTATAGTTAAATAATTTAATTAGAAAATGAACAAATCATTTTAAACAGAATGTGGTCCTAATTGAGGATAAACAAGTAATCAATTTTAATTTTGGTCCCTATACAGTATGATTCTGTCACAATTCAAGTAAAAAGCAATAATCTCCTATCGACCTATCCAATTTGCTTTATATAATGACAAAGATTTTTTTTTTTAATTTGTCCTTGTTTTTCAATTTGGCCTTTCTGAGAAACGCACAAAAGGAAAAATATTGATCACCTTTAGTTTTTCTTTAATGCATCAGCAAGATTATTTTTAGGACAAACTGCAAGACAGTAATTTATTTACTCTTTTTTTTTTCCTCATTATCTGTTTTTCAGTTTTCTTCCTTAATCAGGTAGGTCAGTAATTGTTCTGAGCACAATGAGGTATTAGAGGGAAACACTCATTTATCCTCCTTTTCAATAGTTCATCTGCAGCGTATCAACTCCAACTCCAACCACGTTAGCATTTGTATCTGTTGTCTTCATCTCTTTGTTGCTTACTGGTTAGAACTAAGGATTAAGATCTTTGTCAGGATGTTTTCAATCTTTAACAACTACATTCATTTAAAATGTTAAAGAGTCTGAGACCCATTAGGGAATCAGTTCTAGAGAAGGGATAAATTGGTACGAAATAAAAAGAGCTTGATATTTGCACATCATATGTTTTTATACAAAAAAGAATCATTTCCTGAATCAAAAAGAGAAGAAACAAAGGAAACATTTTTTATGTCACTATTTCTTTCAAGAAAAAACATTACATATTACACCTAAATAATGCCATAAGAGATAGAGAGAGAGAGAGAGAGAGAGAATGGTATTTAAACTTGGTTTAGTCATTGGGAAAGACAAAAATCCCGAGCATCTGATTTTACTCAGATGAAAGCAGCAACGAGCTCACCTCAAAGGTGTCTAGTCTAGGATGAAGAAGCACTTGTGTGCAGTGCTGCTAAGGAAGCATAGTTACCTCCCTTATTGAGCAATGCTTCATGCTTTCCCTTCTCTGCTATGACCCCATTCTTAACTACTGCAATTAAATCTGCACCCTTAATAGTGGATAACCTGTGGGCCACCACTATTGTGGTTCGGTCCACCATAACTCGGTCTAGTGCATCCTGAACCACTTTTTCAGATTCAGCATCAAGTGCACTGGTGGCTTCATCAAGTAGTAATATTTTTGGATTCTTCACTATGGCTCTTGCAATTGCCACCCGCTGCTTCTGTCCCCCAGATAACTGAACTCCTCGCTCCCCTACTATCGTGTCATAACCCTGCATTATAAATATAATAATAATATATTGTTCTCAACAATTCAGTTCAGACCTATGTTCATATGGTGTCTAAATAACTTGTACTAATTCAGAATTTTGAAGTTACAGTAGTTGCACTAGATAGGACACTATGCAATTTACCTTCTGCAAACTACTAATGAACTTGTGGGCATTTGCCAGTTCTGCAGCAGCTATAATTTCTGCCTCTGTTGCATCTCCTCCCTTTCCATATGCAATGTTGGCTCGGATGGTGTCATTAAACAACACAGGCTCTTGGCTTACCAGGCCCATCTGTTGTCTTACCCATTTAATTTGCACCTTTTGGATTTCTTTTCCATCCAGTGTAATGTGACCTGAATCTGGGTCATAAAATCTTTGTAATAATGAGATCACTGTTGATTTTCCACTTCCACTTTCTCCAACCAGTGCAAATGTCTGATTTTTTTTATCAGTATAATCAATCAGTTAGTTTCTTCCTTTTGGAATAATAATTTATACTAGTCTATGGTAACCAATAACCATAATCATTTGCTACTGGATAGGATGTGCAAATAATTATCTACGCAAAAAAATAAATGTACAAATTAGAAAATTACCTTGCCACTATGAATGGTCAAGCAAAGATCCCTGAATATTTGAACATCAGGTCTGGTTGGATACTTGAAACTGACATGGTGAAACTCAAGTTCTCCCTTGACTTGGTCCAATGTCATTCCAGAGTCATCACTGGGGTCTATTTGTGATTTCCGATCAAGAATAGCAAATATAGAAGCAGCAGCACTTTTTGCTTTAGTTGAATCAGTGACCAAGGAGCCAGATTGAGAGACTCCCACAGCTGCCATGCTGAGAGCAAAGAAGACCTGCAAATCAGGAAACAAACTCATCAATGCTAGAACTATGGTAGAAACCTTGTGCACTGGGCCACCTTATCTTGGTGAATAATAACTGATACTAAATCACCAATAACTGTGACAAGAAATAAGTGATAAAATGTCTGACATGGTGAACAAGTTAGGACTTAGGATGTAACCTACACGGAAAACATCTGAGAATGTTGATTTGCCATCCTCTACAAGTCGAGCCCCAGCATAAAAACTGCATGCATAAACTGAATACAGCATGAAGAATGACAACCCAAAACCAATTCCACTTATTATCCCTCGCCTTATGCACGTCTTAATTGGCCCTTCACATTTTTCCTGGTATAATTCCATTACCTTCTCCTCAGCACAGAAAGAAGCAACTGTTCTAATACTCCCTACAGCATCATTTGCCACTTGACTTGCTTCCTCATACAATTTCTGTTAAGCAAATAGAATATCGGTATTGATAACATATAGCTAAGTCAAAAATGTATTCAGCGCACATACTTAAAGCGCCATTGATCCATGCTCATAAAGTAATTTTTGATCTCCTTAGTATGATACTATGATGTCAAAAATGTACAAAGAAATGGATTTGATTACTTTCATTCAGATTAATCACTCCAATTCTCCTTATGTTGAAAATTTAGATATTTTCACATTCATTCACATCACAATATTAGTTGGTTGCTTAACGGATGTCAAGAACAAACCTTAGCATCTGCACTGGATCCTGTCAAGAACTTGAATTGCACATATCCAATTAGAGCTAATAGAGGCACCAAAGCAAGAATTATAAGAGCAAGCTGCCAGCTCGCTGTAAAAGCAATTACCAATCCAGCAACTGCTGTAGCAATATTTTGAACCAGCAAACCAAGTGCATCCCCAACCAAAGCTCGAACAGAAGCTGCATCAGTAGAGAGCCTTGCTCCAAGTGCTCCGCTTGAATGCTCAGCTTCATCAAACCAACTTACTTCCATATGAACTACTTTCTCAAAACACATTTTCCGGATCCTTTTGATCAACTTACCACCAGCAACAGCAAAAAGGTAGAATCTACATGGAAAAATAAGTAATGATGCCACACCAAGCGCAACAAATATTAATGCCCAAACTTTTGAATCTTTACGAAGTTCATCAGCTGGCTCATAGAAAATAGTTATCATTTTGGAAAGCATGAACCCAAACATGGGCATTATTACTCCATCTGCCACTGCAGCTATAGTCCCTAACAGTAAGACTGGAATCTCAGGCTTGTTTAAATAAGCAACACGATAAAGTGGCACTTCTTGTGGTGGTGGTGAAACTGTTGAAGGAGGAGCTTCGGCTCCTCCACCAGCAGGCACACCATATGATGCTGAGAATGAGTGATGACCACTGTTTCCAACTCCAGATGACCCTTGGCTTATAGATCTTAAGGAAGAAGATCTTTGACTTGATTGTCTTCCAGAATGCACAATACTTTCTGGCTTGTCTGTGTCATTTGCACCATTCTGTTCTGACCCCTTAATTTCTTGCAGTCTAATGAGCTGGCTATATGCTCCATCAGGATCCTTGGTGAGCTCAGCATGTGAACCTGATCAATTGAAAAATATAAGAATGCAATAAGGTATATTGTGAACCTTCTAAGAATTATGATTATAAAACCAGATTGTTATGGAGAATTTTGATTTCTATTACAAGATAATATGTCTACCTCTTTCTACTATTTTTCCTTGATGAATAACAGCAATGGTATCAGCATTCCTTATAGTACTTAAGCGGTGGGCTACAATTACAGTTGTTCGGTTTATCATTATTCTGTCCAATGCCTCCTGTACAATTCTCTCAGATTCAGCGTCAAGGGCGCTTGTAGCTTCATCAAGAAGTAGGATTCTTGGGTCTTTCAAAATTGCTCTTGCTATTGCAACTCTCTGCTTTTGACCCCCAGAGAGCTGAATTCCATGCTCACCAACCATTGTGTTCAGTCCCTAAGTTCATAAGTCATAGTTTTACAAAACTATAATGTAAGAAAGTTTTTCTTTTGTCTTTTATACATTATGCAGATAAAGACAATCCTAACATAGGAAGAGAACATTCCAAACTGTAAAGCAGGAGAAATGCAGTTTCTACATTTTAAATGAAGATTTGAGAGTTCACCTGAGGAAGTTTATCTATGAATTTGGCAGCATTAGCAAGTTCTACTGCAGCTCTGATTTCTTCATCGGTTGCACCACCCTTGCCATAGGCAATATTCTCTTTAATACTACAAGTAAAGAGAACTGGTTCCTGGCTGACAAGGCCTATTTTCTGTCTGATCCATTTCAGTTGAAATTCTCTGAGGCTGATACCGTCAATGAGAACTTCACCAGCCTGTGGATCATAAAATCTCTCTATCAAACTAACAACTGTGGATTTCCCACTCCCACTTTGCCCTACCAAAGCTGCAGTAGTGCCACTTGGTATTGAAAGACAAAATCCATTGAATATCAGTTCATCTGGTCTTGTAGGATAACTAAAGCAAACCTCCCTTAGTTCTATATCTCCACGAATGTCATCAAGCTGCAGACCAGTAGTGTCATAAGCATCAATTTCTGGCTTCCTTTTAATCGTTTCAAACATCTTAAAGGCTGCAGCTTGCCCTGCAGCAAAAGCACTCAAGCTTGGAGATGCCTGCCCAAGAGACCTGGGATTGGAAAATATATATAGTCAGGCAAGGACAACATAATATATGTTCATATCTTCTGAGTTACAGACTATTGTCTCCAATGGGGGGAGGGGATCAATTTTAAAAATTATATGATAATATTAAGAAAGAAAAAGCAACATACGACTTACATGGAGCCAGTCAATACAGCAATGATTACAGTCACAACCTCCCCTCCTGTATATCCTTTCTCTATTATCATTTTCCCACCAAACCATACAGCCAAACCATGAGAGGAGATAAAAACAAAAAAGAGTGAACCAAACCCCAAACCAGAAGCTAGGGCCTCTTGCACTCCAGTCTTGTAAGCTTTGATTAAGGACTGATTATATTCAGCTATAGCTTGCTTCTCCCCAGTGAATGATGCAACCTGCATAGGAGGAATGGAAGTCATTGTATATATTCTACAATTACAAAAAGGAAAAGTCAGGAGTTCTTTTTGCCAGTGTGCATACAGTTCGGATAGAACCCATTGTCTGCTCTACTACACTTGCTGCTGTAGAATAAGCTGCTTGTCCACGGGAAGATGCTTTTGCAATAACCATGCTCATTATAGCACCAGACACGACAACAAGTGGAATACAAGATAGCATGACAACAGTTAGAAGCCATCCCCTGATGAATGCTATGACAAAACCTCCAAAGAAAGTTGCCACTAACTGTATAAACTGTCCCACCTGAAATGAAAGGGGGAAAAAAAAAATAAAGAAACAAAATTTACCTAAAACTCCTTTTGTGTGTGTGTGTGTAGTTAGAGTAAATGGTGATGATTTAAGATTTGTATGGTGGTTCAGTAATACCTTCTCACCCATGGCATCTTGAAGAAGAACAGTATCACCTGACATCCTTCCAACAACCTCTCCAGTATTAGTTTCCTTATCAAAGAAGCTGACATCTTGCCTCAAAATTGTTTGAAGGTATAAGCCTCTAATTCTTGCGGCTTGTCTTTCCCCAGTGACCATCCAGCAAGTCACCTCTGGTACATAGCAAACATGGTTTCTTTAAGTGTCATAATGAGCCAAACTAATTAGTTAGATGGTAAGAACTAACCGAGAAACTGATGTACTTACGCAAAAATGACGCAATAAAGGAACCCGCTGCCAAGTATACAAATTTCAGAGACACCTGAACAACACAGAATAATTCCTTGTGACGTGAAGAGCCTGAGAATTTTAAGTTCTTAAAGTTCACTTCAGACTAATATTCCTGCAGGAATCATATGGCATGAAGGATATTGCATACCAGACTATGATGCACGGATACGGGTACGGGTATCGGATACGATACGAGTATGATACGGAGATATGACTTTTGTTAACAAATTAAACTAATATTTATCAAATATCCGAGTATCTTGTACGGATACGGGTACGTATCCGACACGAGTACGGCAGATATTATGAAGTACCCGTGCTTCATAGATACCAGAACTTCCCTCCCTAGTTAGATATTTAACAAATATGGATTAGAAGTGAAAGGGGTTAGTGGAAGAATTACCTTGGAAACTTCATCAACAACTTCTTTGGAGCTTGTGGATCCTCCAAATGCATCAATCATATTTCCAAATAATAAAGTCATTAAGGGCATGGAGATTCCATTCCCAATAGCACCAACTGTCCCCACAAACATCAATAAATGATCCAAAGGATCAGCAAATGAGAAAAGCTTGTATAAGGGCACTGTGTTGGTGGTTTCATCTTTGGCCTTGCTCTTCTTTGAATCTTCCTTCCTGTAAGGATCTTCAACTGGTTGACGACTCCCAATATCTCCATTCAAACTGATATCCTCTGCCATTTGCTTGGAGGAAGACTTCTTTTGCTTACAAACCCCTCTACCAATGCTGGCAAATGGAAAACAGCTGCAGGAAAAGCATTACAGGTTCAAATCAGGAACACACAACAACATAGTGCTCACCAAACTGTAACTTTGTCATGAAATTTTTCATTTTTTTTTCCTGGTTAGTTGTGTGTGCATTGAGTTTGTGAAGAAGATGATGGTTTCATGTTGTTTTTTACAACGGGGTTCAGAAATTCAAACTTAGTTGAACTACTTTAGTAAAAACCATGAGTGAACTTTGTCAAAATTTCAGCAAAAGAGAAGCCACGTAAACGGCAAAAAGTTAACTAACAAGAACCAGTGGTGAGAATCAGAGTCGATAGAGAGAGAGAGTTTGGAGTTACGCTTTAAAAGAATTAAAACCAACAAGAGTGATCAGAACGTACGTGTTCAAAACCAAAAAGATGAATTGAAGCTCTTACAAACCAAAAGCTGAAGCACAGAAGATGGAAAACTACCAGTGGGAAGCAATAGAGTAATGAATGGAAAACAAACTGTTAGTTGGAAAGTGGAAACCAGTTGACATCTAATGCAATGTAATAAAACAAGTCATGCGGCAGGTCTATTCCTTAGCAACTTATATAGTCCAAATTATTCGTTTTTAAGAGTGTTTTTGTCATTTTTAATTAACATGTTTTTATTAATAATTATAAAATTGTTATTTTATTTTTATTTTAGTTTTTATTTTTAAAAATTTGTAATGAATATATTGAATTTTTATAATTATTAATAAAAACATATCAATTTAAAATAAAAATAAAACATATACTAAATACCCTCTTAATTGTCTAGTCCAAATTAATTGATTTTATGTTGTGTTTGAAATTATGATTATTTAATTAAAAAAAGTTAATGACTTTTCATTTTCTTGCCTTCTAGACATAAATCACTGTAATAGTCAAATTAGAACTTTTTTATAAAAAAAAGTTTTCAAAAGACAAAAGAAAATTTTATTTTAAAAAAATACCCAATTCTATTTCAGTCATTATATATATGCAGAGAGATTATCCAATTCGATATTAAAATCCAAAGATCCATTGGGTGATCACCAAATAACGTACTTTCCATGGACCCAAATAGAAGCGTCCTTGTTCAAATGCTTTACATCCTAGCAATTACAAAGAGCCATCATGATCCATATAATTCCGTTGAAAATTCTTAACCAGATAGACATCAAATTGGAACTTTTGAAAAAGAGCCCATTTCTTTTGTTAACCTCTTTGGTAACATGTTCCTCCATGAACACACTTTGTTACCTGAACATTTGACACTTCTGACTCAGATTTTGTATAATTTTCCTCTGCCTATTGTTTTGACTTTTTAAAACCCTTTAAATATTCTCAAATGCACGAGTTATATCAAAATATAATTGAATAAGTATGAAATTGGTCTCACCTAAATTTAGAATTAATTTTAAGTATTAAAATTTTTTCTTAATCTAATTGCATAAATTAAAACTAAAGATGTAAAAATAAAATAAAATAAAATAAATAATTAAGATAAAAAAATAAATTAAAAGTAAGTAAGTATTTAAATGAGGATTCTAACAGATGTAAAAGATTTAATAGTTAGAATCTATTGAAATTAATTTTAAAATTAATTATATTAAATTATTATATTAAAATAATTTATCTTATAAATATTTAGTGATAAAGTATGTGATTATAGAAGATCTATCAATAAAATATTAAAAATAATAATTAAGTATATGAAAAAATTTCTCTACTTATTAATAAATTATAAAATCATCAAATATATCTCTAATATGAAATCAAAATTAATAATTATTACTAACACTCAGATGATTCAAATAAATTATAAAATATAATAAAAATAGAACTAAATTAATAAAAAAATTATTCATATAACTTGATAAAAAATAAAATCAATAAATATTAAATTTTAAAATTAAATAAAATAATAATTTAATATAATAATATCAAAATAATCAAATTTTTATCATCTTTTTAATACAAAAAAATTAATAAAATAAAATAAAATTATCTCACTAAAATTCTTTATTAAATATATATCAAATGCAACGTACCTCACATCTTTTCTTTTCTTTTTCTATTTTCAAGCTGTGCGGCGCAGTCAATTCTCCAACCTATTTCTTTTCTTTTTAATTTTCTTCTCGAGCCGTACGTCTTTTCTTATCTTCCTTATTCTGTGGTGCAGTGCCCCCAATCTGTTTCTTTTCTTTCGTGCGGCATACGCCTTTCCTTCATTTGTTGACTACGTGATATAAGTTCATATAAATCGTTCTAATTACATTATTTTTATTTTTAGATATTTTCAAGTAACATATAATTTTTATAATTAATTTATCTAAAATAAATAAATAATAATATCATAAAATTAAATATATTAAAATATAATAATACTTATCTTTTTATATAAAAAATATAAAAATTAAGCTATTATAACGTATGATATCAATTTGTATTCTTTTACTTCTGAAACATTGATCTGGTAACCTACAGTTTTGTAATAGCCAAACCAAATGATTGATAATTGCTGCTTACATGCCCGCCTTTGGATATCCATTTGTTTTATGCAAGTTACAAAATTGATTTACATCTAGTTGAATGGAGAAATAAATTATATATGAGTTTAATTTTTATGTATTAATTGTGTAATTTTTTTTAAACTATTAATTGATTATATATTATTATATATATAATTTTTGGAATACTTATTAGGAGAAATAAATATTTTTAATAATATAACGATGCATGATTTAATGATAATGTAAAAAATATTTATACTAAAAGTGTATCCAAATTAAATTCATTATAAATGTATTAACATAAATTTAACTTAAAATAACAGTGAGAAGTATTACAGGAGATGTGTATACAAGAGTAATTTTTGGAAGAGATAATAATAAAAATTAAAATGTTACTTAATGACTTACTTACATGAATTTTTTATTTTTTATTTTATCTTTGTCAAGATATTCTTATAAATATTATTACGAGACTAATTATTAGACATTGTCACAATTAAGAAATCCCCATAACGATTGTCTTCTTTGGGGTTCGAACACTTACATTATAATATGTGCAAATATTCCATACTTAAAATATGACATTCTTTTTTAGTAAAAATATAAATTTAATCTCAATATATTGTTAATGTAAAAGTTTTTTTATTGTCATCTAATTATCCATTATTACGTCATTAAAAATATTTGACTATTATAATAATTATATAAAAAATCATACATATAATAATGTATAATTAATTGATGGTATAAAAAATTTTACATTGACAATACATTAAAATTAAACTTAAAAAATGTCATTATGTTGGGTCTATTTCTTTTTTGGATTTAATTTTAATGTGAAAATTTTTTATATTATCATCTAATCATATATTATCACATTATTAAATATATTTGCTTCTTATGACAATTATCTCAAAAATTATATATGTGATAATATATTATTGATTAATGATATAAAAAATTTCACATTAATAATACATTAAAATTAAAGTCTTTTATTTTTATTTTTTGTTCTATGATTTCGCCATTTTATGCTAACCGTTCCATTCAATAAAAAAAAAAGATGATCTTATATTTTTAAAAGAGATGTAAGTATTATATATATTTTTTTAAAAATATATAATTAAAAAATAATAATAATAATAAAATAAATATAATAAATAATATTAAATAAAAATAAGAAAAATATATGTATTATTTATAATAAAAACATCAGAGTTGTTTAAAAAACTTAGGTGCATCATAGAGCAAAAAGTTAAATGATACATAGTACAAAACTTCCCTTACTCCAATAATATCTAGGAATAAAAAATATATATATAGTTAACATCACTCACATTAAATGAAATAATCATCTTCTCTATAGTCAAAATGAAGGAGGGCCCAACCACTTCGAATAATCTTTTCTAAATAAATAACACCCACATAAACAAGGGGATAGATAGTTAGGGATTTAAATAAGCCACGTACTAGCTTTTCCATTTTAAAAATTAGGCTTTGTATACAGGATAAATTACATTTCCATTTTTTTATATCTCAGGATAAATTAAGATTTAATATGACAAAGGTAAATACAATTAATAAAAGTAGTTCTATTAAATAAAATATATGCAATAAAATTAAGGTATTATAAGTTCCACGTTCTGCTAATTTTTTGTACATTGCAATTACTAATGTAATTTTAGATAGAAGATAGTAATTAGATAAAATCACCTTTTAAATGGTGATTGATTTTTTTATCAAAATATCATTGTTGATAAAATTATTTATTAAATTATTATTTTTTAAATTATTTATTAAATTTTTATTTTTTAATAATTTATTAAAATATCACTCTTTTAAAATTATATATCAAACTACTACTTTTTTATCTTACATGATATTTTTTATTATTATTTGGTTTATCGGGATGCTATTAAGTAGGATGACGCGATTCGCGCAGGTTTGCGCTAACACGCTTGGCGAATTTATGTGGATCGTCATCCTACTTACGATCCCTGGTTGGTCAGACAAAGAAAACGTCACGCTTGTTGCGTAATCGAGAGAATAATTTTATTTTGTTTAATTAAGAGAGATTTTGATATTTATTATAATAAATTATATTTTTAATGAATTTATTTATACCAACATATTTTATTAAAAAATTACAATTAGCATCATATTACTTCATTAATTTATCTAAATAATTATAATTATAGCACTTAAAGTATTTAATAAAATTACATCACACAAATTCAAAATCTAAATATTAACAAACCAAAATTATGAAAGTAAGTATTAAAATAATGAACGTTCTTTGCCACTATTATCTAATGAATTATTTAATGAATATTATAATTCTCAACACCGCCACTTCATTGTACACATGTCTCAATTATCTATTATATGAATATTTTCTAAAAAAACATTATACTTGTAATTCATATTTCTTTTTTTTCGTATATTACTACACGTTTATGTTAGTAAAAAAATAACATTATTTGAAACGTTTATTTAGTGAGTAGGATTCGGATCCCAATAATCCCTCTCCTAATTTTTTAGTAATTCGAATTAGAGTGAAAATTTTGACAGATTTTCTCCTAAATGTTGGACCTCCCCAAAAGCACATGATCTTGTTTAATTCAACCAGTTACCAAGATCTTTAATAAAAACTAAAACTGAGCGGCAAACATATATAATCTAATCTAATAAGGGTACCAAACTCACAATAAGATATTATCAATAGTTTGTTACACAAAACCACTAAATGTAATTACATGTCAATGTCAATGAGATGGGCCTGCATCAGAATGTGGTGGCCTGTGAGATGGATCGGAAGAGGGACCTGACTGTGATAGGTATGGTGGGTAACCTGGTGGTGGGTAAGGATATGGTGGGTAACCATGTGGTGGGTAAGGATATGAGGGGTAACCCGGTGGCGGGTATGGATACGGTGGGTAAGGGTATAGTGGGTAATATACAGGTGGTGGCTGAGTGGGGGGTATGTAGCAGTGGTAGGATGCTGAGTCGTATGCTGGCTGGTAGAGCTGGAGTCCTCGGGATGTCGAAGTCGTGTTCGAGTGCTCGCTAATTCTCTCCTCCGTCTACGTCGCGTTCCCTGTTGACTGGACTCCTCGGGCAGCCCTGAAATGTCATCTGCTGCTGGAGCTGGACGCAGCTGTTCCATCGTAATGCGGTCATGCTCCCGCAATGAGTGTAGGATCTGTATAGCAGCATCTCGAGCGGCAGTGTCAGTAGTTGAACTGAGCAAATACTCTGCAATATCCGCATAATAAACAGATATAATTTATGTCATTATACTGAGTACAAAATACATATAGTCACTAACAAATTGGTAAATAGCTTACCGCATTTCCAATAGATACGCTAGTGGGAGCAATCCAGCGTCTGGTAATTGTTTTATACCAACGCATGTACTCAGAATGTGAACTGAGGGTGCGACCAATGAGATTCCCCTAACAATCTTCTCCCTACGACTATCCCAAGTGGCTATATAAATAGCATGTGTAGCTGGCCAATCCTCATCATGCATACCTGCCAGTGTAACTGAGTGCAAACTGTATGGCTGGAGCGGTCTCCGTGGAATGGGCTGGTCAAGACCAAACTAGCGCATGACGCGGTCTAACTGGTGCCACTCAACAATGTGGAAACATATGAGAGGGACCACTGTCAGTGTTATGTACCTACCAACCACATAAAAAGGTGGCAGTGTTGCCACCTGCTCATCCGTGTATGGTTGTCATATAAACTGAAAAAATGAGATGCACAAAACATTAAGACGACATATGCATAAATAAATAATTCAAAGGAATATAAACGAAGACATACCTCATTGTTCTTCAACTAATCAAAGAATTGGCGATAATATGCAAGGACGTCAATCACAGTATCACTCAATACTTTATGCTTGTGCCACCTATTTGGTAAATGAAAGTATTACAAACGTAAGTTACAAATATTAACAAAGTATGTCAACAAAGTAATGTAAAAATATGAAATGAAATAGAAATTTATTCCCATCCTAAGGGACGTAATTGACCACGATCAGCATCATAAAACACATCAGGCTCAACATGGTTAGCTAGTGTAGGGGCAACTCCACCATTGTGCCTTCCATGTCTCTCCTCATGGCTGCTAGCCATCTGGGCAACACCTCGTAAGATTTGTCCTAATCCCCAAAAACATTCACAATAGCCAGTTGTTTTGCCTTCCAAGTTTTTCGATATGAAACTTGGTAACCAAATTGGCTTCGAATTCGTTCAACAATTAAAGATACAAGTGCATCGGGTTTTGTTCTAACTAACTCCAAAATGCAAGAGCAGATCAAATGAGAGTCCAACTTTCAGTGATCTAATGACATAGATGGGTTTACGCAACTGTGAGGTCCATTATATTTTGTAATCTGTCACGTATTCGACTTCTTGCTTTGTATGGCTCTAACTCTCCAATTACAACATTCGTCAAAACTAGGACACTTAGCAGTTAGTCTTCGTGAATCAGAGTCTTCAATCTTGTACTCTTGATGCCTGTGAATCAAATATTGTTTGAGGGCTAACTTCACAACATCTTTTGATAGAAATTGCAAGCCAACATAGAATTCATCATTTATGGCCTAAGTCCCGCGATTATCTAATTCAGGCAAGTTATCAGGATTACTTACTGCATCCCAATTGATTTGAGAAAACTGAGGGCATGGTGGCACAAACAAAGATTCACGGCTTGGAGGCATAAACATGGATTCAGGAGCAACCGATAATGGAACTCGTAAATTTTCTTCGGCATCAAAGTTTTCTGCCTCTATGTCAGTGTCTGAATCATCACCATCAGCTGCCTGTTCTTCATCTTCACTTGTCTCCCATACTGCATCTCTGACAAGTAGGTTATCAGCTTCAACCATTGCACTACCAATAACAATCATATTACATGGCTGAACTTGATTAGAAGGACCAACTTGGGCTTCCGTTTCACCAGGAGCTTCAACATGCTCTTCTTGCCCACTTGTTTCTACTTCAACATATAACTCCATTGAGACCATATTCGGAGTTTGACAGAAGGAATCTATCATGTACTTTACATCATCATCGTTTTCTAATGGAAGACCTACCCATCTTCATAGATTGAAACATTACGGACACCGATAGATAACTTTTGACACATGTTAGTTTGCTTGGAGCCTCAACTTTGAATGGATCTTATTTTTTAACCCATCCAAAGTCATATTGACTGTGATCACAATAGGCCTAGGAGGAGGACCTTGATACATGACATTCTCTTCATCATCATACATTGTCTCATTGAAGTAAATGTGAACATTCAGCGATTTTGTCATGTTAACTCCACTTCTGAACAATAACAATTCAACACATATTTATTTAATATATTAAAAATCAATTACAATATTAATTGGACATATAACAATGTATAAATATATTTATTCAATATAACAATGTATAACAATGTATAACAATATATTACACATTTATTCAATATATTAAAAATCAATTATAATATTCAATATAGTTATTTATGTATAAAAAACTTCCTAAAGTCGGTTATTTTGAATTAAGCTACATTTACTAATTTAAATCATGTCAAGTATTCAAGGAAAAAAAATATTCTATTCGATTACGTACAAAATAATAATCCATACAATTCAGACTACATATCTTACCACTCCATTATTTACTAGATAATGAAAATATTAATGTATAATTAATACTAACATAATATATAATAACATTAATTTATAATTAACACTAACATAATAAAAAATTAATCAACAAATAATAAATAAACTATTTAAATATTGAAAGAGATACTTACAATGTTAAGGAATACGGTCTAAATTTGATCACAAATAATGATCCAGACACCACTTCTAGTAAGAATTGAGTTCGTTGATAGTTCAAAGCGTTTAGAGAGAAGAAATTTGTAGAGAGATAGTAAGAATTTAGAAAATGGTTTGAATGTCACGGATGGAGGAGGGGTTGGGGTATATATATTGAGGTTACGCCACTCTTGTTGGCTTATTCTGCTTGGTTACGCCAACAAGGGTGGCACTTTCTTTGTCCTGGCCAACCAGGATGCGCCAAGTAGGATGACGCATCCACGTAGGTTGCGCCAAGCGTGTTGGCGCAACCTACGTGGATGCGCCATCCTACTTGGTGCATCCTGGTTGGCCAGATAATAATAAAAAATGTCACGTAGGACAAAAGGGTGGCAGTTTGGTATATAATTTTAAAAGAGTGGTATTTTAATAAATTATTAAAAAATGATAATTTGGTAAATAATTTTACCAACAGTGACAGTTTGGTAAATAATTAATTGATGGTGTAAAAAATTTTACATTAACAATGCATTAAAATTAAACTTAAAAAAATGTCATTATGTTGGGTCTATTTCTTTTTTGGATTTAATTTTAATGTAAAAATTTTTTATACTATCATCTAATCATATATTACCACATTATTAAATATGTTTGCTTCTTATGACAACTATTTCAAAAATTATATATGTGATAATATATTATTGATTAATGATATAAAAAAATTTACATTAATAATACATCAAAATTAAAGTCTTTTATTTTTATTTTTTGTTCTATGATTTCATCATTTTATGCTAATCATTCCGTTCAATAAAAGAAAAAAATAATCCTACACCTCTAAAAATGGTGTAAGTATTATACACATTTTTTTAAGGGTATGTAATTGAAAAAGAGAAAATGATAAAAAAATAAATATAATAAATAATATTAGATGAGATATAAAAAAATATATGTATTATTTATAATAAGAATATCAGAATTACTCAAAAAACTTAGGGACATCATAGAGCAAAAAATTAAATGATACATAGTACAAAATTTCCCTTACTCCAATAATATCTAAGAATAAAAAATATATATATAGTTAACATCACTCACATTGAATGGAATAATCATCTTCTCTTTATAGTCAAAATGAAGGAGAGCCCAACCAGTTTGAATATTCTTTTCTAAATAAATAACACCCACATAAACAAGGGGATAGATAGTTAGGGATTTAAATAAGCCACATACTAGCTTTTCCATTTTAAAAATTAGGCTTTGTATACAGGATAAATTACATTTCCATTTTTTTATATCTCAGGATAAATTAAGATTTAATATGACAAAGGTAAATACAATTAATAAAAGTAGTTCTATTAAATAAAATATATGCAATAAAATTAAGGTATTATAAGTTCCACGTTCTGCTAATTTTTTGTACATTGCAATTACTTATGTAATTTTAGATAGAAGATAGTAATTAGGTAAAATCACTTTTTAAATGGTGATTCAAAGATTTGAATCACTAAAATTACAAGTAAAGTTCGTTTGGGTCACAATTTACTTCCACTTCGATCAACCACCATTAGATGCGCTTTACTAATTACTTATATGCTTCACATGTGTTATTTTTCTTGATAAAATCATTTTGGTTATTGAATGCATATAATTAAATAAAAATTGAGATACACCTTGTCACTTACTGAATATATGAGTATGATTTCCTTCATATCATTTACATCTTTGTTAGAAAACTCTAAAATAAGCTTTATATTTTTAATGAAGTTGAGGAAAATATTTGTCTAAAATAATTACATAGAACTGTAACATTTACTCTAAGAATAACACATTCTAGCTATATAATTTTGTTTTCTTATAATATGATTACATATTAAAGTTGCTTATAGAGGGAACGGTCAAGCGCTTAAGCGAAGGCTATTCCCAAAAGTATTATTTTCATTTTCATATACATGAATCTCGTGATCGAATTCAAGACTACATACTTAAGAAAATCGAACTCTTTTCACTCGGACCAACACCGATTAATAATTAATTTAATTTGTTAATAATAAATTACATTACATTAATTTTAGTATTTTTCAAGTAAATTTTTTGTTCTCGTGTAATGTAGATATTAATAATTCTAACTATTACAAAAAAATATATATATATATATATATATATATATATATATATATATATATATATATATGTATGTGTGTGTGAATAAAATAATTATTAAAAATAATTAACATGCTTTCAATGTAAAATTTTCAACCCGTATATAAGAGGGGAACGTTTGATATTAGACTGTAAAAAAATGTTAACATAATCATGAGTTATACAATTAGAGATTGATTAGCATAATATATTGAACAAATCATCAGTGCATTGTATATTTTCTATACTAATATTAGAATTTTGAATTTTTAGAAAATGAAAAAGAAATTATTTGAAAAAGAGGATATGCAGTTTTTTTTTTATACACCACATTATGATTAAATAATCAATATAATCAATTAATATAATATATAAAAGAAATATACATGACTTGAAATTTTGCCATATGTTTTTCAGTCATCAATCTAATGCTTTAATTTTTTGACATGTGACATCTATAATAGCTATTTTTATGTCACATGTCATCTAATGTGACAAAAATTTCTAGATGTTATCATATGTGGCAACTGCCACATTTAAAAAAATAATAATACAATAACAATAACAATAACAACCAAGCATTTTCTCATTAGGTGGAGTCGACTACATGGATCAAACAACGTCATGGTGTCCTATCATAAATCAAATCTTCAGATATGTTATTCAGAAAAATAATAATAAAATTTAAAAAATATATCAATCATCATATAACAAAATAGAAAATGAATATAAAATAAAATAAAAATTCAAACACCCAAATAAGTTATTTCGTCCATTCTATTCATTTTACAACAACTCAATGTTGTCTGAAAATCAAAATGAAAATCCTATGAAAACCAAAATGCCTGAAGAACGTAGCCCAAACCATTTATGGGTTTCATCCATTCCTTTCATTTTACTTCTCCTAACATTGCTTGAAGATTAAAAAAAATGTTATGAAACTCAAAATGGCTGAATAACGTAGCCCCAACCATTTATGGGTTTCAATATCTTCCTTCATTTTGATTCTCCCAACATTGTTTTCTTGCTTTTCAACATAACCTGATTGAGACATCATCATATCTTGAGCTTCATGCAATTTTTCCTTATATGGTAGAGTCTTTGCAATTTTTCCTCAATCTCCCAATCGGCAACTACCCATAAGAGCAAAGTACAACATGAGACAATGCCACATGAAGGAGGCCGAATGGTGCGTGGGCTCTTGGTGGGTGATTTTTAGGTTGGAGTCTGGACACAACAGGTGGCGGTGTGCGATGGTGCACCCAATGCTGGCCTGACAGTGGCTTAGGTTCGATGTGTAGATGGGGCAAGGAGCTTGTGGCCGTTGTTTGGGGTTATGGTAGTGGGAAGGAGTTGAGCTTTGACGTGGATGGGTGGTTAGCTACCTATTGTCACGTAAAAATCAATACTCATAGTCTTTTGATAAGGTTCGAGAAATTTAATTGATTTTTTAAAAAAAATGAATTTTAAGATTTTGATTTAGTTATTAATCAAACACAAATGTTAATTGATTTGACAAAAAATTGTAAAACGGTCTTTATTACACCGCTTAAATTGTAACTATTAATTCTTAAAAGGTGTCTTTAATGACTGATTAATGCAATTTAATTGCTCAATCAATTAGTTAACTAAACATATTTTTTTATTGATGAATTATTACATATATTTTATTTAATAAAATTATTTTTACTTAAATTATTTTTATTTTTATTTTTATTATTTAATTATAACACGGTGCAAAATCTAGTAGGAAAAATAATAACTAATCCATCGCCTTAAATTTGGTTTATTTGTTTGAATGATTTTCAATCAAATAAAATTCAAACCAGCATGGTAGACCTCATTTAAATTAATTGAGACAACCAATTAATTGATTAAATTAGCAATTAATTAAAAATTGTCCTTGCGTATTAAATTAGGAAATAATTGATGCATTGAATTAATTAGTAATAAATTTTCTTCTTTTGAATTGCTCATGGAATCTTTGCAATTGAAATTGATGAAAACAATAATTAATAATTAATTGACTCAATGACTTAATTTCAACATGTAAACAAATATTTTGGAAGCTGGTCTATGCCCCCATTGGGTTAATGGAAGCTGAATGTGGATGGTAGCTCCATGGGGAATCTAGGAAGAAAAGTTTTGGAGGTTTAGTGAGCAGAAATGATGGCTTTTGGGTAACTGGATTTTCTGGGTTTGTTGGGATATCTAAGATTTTCCATGTTGAGCTCCTTGCTATTTTTCATGGGCACAGGTTGCCTAGCAGCAGGGGGTCATTTACAAATCTCATTCCCACTGCAGCGGCCGCTCGCAAGGTAACACGAATGAGAAAGAAGTCCAAGTACACACGACAAAGAAGGAGAAGACCAAGCTAGTAAGTAGTGTTCTTATTCTTCTTTCTGGGTTTCATTGGGACAAGACTCTCTCAACTTTAGAGTTTTCAATCAAATAGTTGGTAAACATGGGTATCTGCAAGAAGAATAAATTGAAGACCAAGTTAAAGGTCTTAAACATGCTGAATTAAACCTGCTCTCATTGATGTTCCCAATGATACCCAAGGCGGCACCCATGAGAAGACCAAGCTAAAGGCTTAGAACATGTTTGATTTCTTTCTCATTTTAACTGTGTTCTTTATTTCTCTTTGTAATTTTATTTTTTATTTTTGTTTGTTCATTTTGTTCTCAGATGAATGTATTGTTTTTTAATTTTATTATTTTTTATATGATTATGGAGTGTTTTTATTTACTTATGTGACAAGAATTTTAACACTTGATGATACATGTATACATTCTTTTTAAATTGTCGCATTGAATGATACATGACAGATATTGAGAGCATACATGACAGATTTATAAACATGTAGTGTCATGTCATATTGACACATGTCAGCATTTGAAGTCATATACCTTTCTTTTATATATTATACTAGTAATTGTACTCATGCGTTGCATAAAGAAAAATTAAGAAGAAAATAATTATTAATAAAATAGAATAAAAATTTTACAAATTAACTTCAAAAATTCTTGATACAGTTTAATAAAATTATATGAGTACAAAAATATAGTTTCAATCATATATAATGATTCTACATAGGTGAAGTATAATGTTGTTCCATCAATAATTGAAACCTGCACATATGTAAAAGGAATTATATAACTATTAGTAAACAAAATATAAGTAATATTAAGATAAGAAATTCAATAGTAAAGACTAAATGAATATCAATATTTTTAATATTTTTCAATCACTCTTTGATTTAACTAAATCAACAATTAATATTTTCAAACCACTATTTGATTTAAATCTTGAAATTGCAGCATAAAATTAACCAGTAAAAACAAGTCTTGGTAAAAAGAATAACCCTATATGAAATAGATTGTTCTTGACTCTTATTTATATTATCATTGCAAAGCATAGAGTTAATGAGAATTGTCTTCTTTAAAACTTTAAAGGGGTTCCAAGATCTGAAGGTGTTAAGAGTCCCATATAGCCTACCTCAATATTTCGGGTGCGGTTTATATATCTGTTAGGTCACTCCACTTAATGCCAATCAGTTTTAGGTTAGAATCTCACAGAAGGTATTAAACACAATCTAGGAATATAAATCTTGTCACTATTGATGTCAATTCATTCATAATTAATCTTGTTCCATTGTACAATTCTATTGCTTAATCAATATTTCTAAAAAACATAATTGGAACTCCCTTTTTTAGTACCAATATGTGATTTGGGATTCTAGAACTTTTAATCTCATGTAAAAATTAAATTATAAATCATTCAGATTCAATATCAACATCTTCATCTGCTATAAAAATTGAATATGAATTAAAATATTATTTTTATTCTTATGAAAGAATGAATTCATTGACTTTCTCAACAATTTTAAGGATTGAAGCAAGAACTACTATATCCTCAAAGAACTTGAAATCTTTCATATTTGCAACGAAATCAGGATATGCAAAATCAACAATATCTGAAATATGATTGTTAGAATTCAAAATCAAAATATCTTTTGGGATTTTAATTTCAACTTCACCATCATTATCATTTCTCAAATTGTCATTCTCAATGTTAATAATCCAATCTGCAAAATGAACTTAGTTTCATATAAGTTGGATATGGTACATGCAGATTGTAACATCATATTCTTAGTAAATCTCAAGACTTTGTAGTGATTCCATAACTTCGATGAATTAACTGTTACCATAATAATATATACTTTGCAGTGATTCCATAACTTTGATGATTTAACTGTTACCATAACAATATATTATTTACTTGTTTTTGAAATTACTAATATTGACAATATTTGTGTGAAGTCTCCTTCGAGAACAACTATTTTTCCTCCAAACAGTTGTTCAATGCTTTTGTCACTAGCAAACCTCTAAATTTCTCCTAAAGTTCTATCAAATGCCTTAAAAACTTACTTGTTTATCATTGGTGTTTCATCTTAAGGAGATTCAGATAAATCAACAAAGGAATTCAGAATCTTAAATTGGCAAGCCTAACATTCAAAGAGTCTTATTGTTTGTGATCCTCAAAGAGATAAATTAAAATCATATGAACTGACAAACATCTTCTTCGAATGATTATGATAATGGAAACAACTGGAGGGATATATTTTGTTGAGTACATAAGCTAGCGCAACATAAGAAGCATTTGTTTAAAAACTCTAAAAACTAAAACATTACAGATGATTTAATAAATAAATACTCAATAAATGACTTCTATCATCATTATCAAGAAAAAAGTAATAAAATAATTATATGAGATTTTAAAATTTGAAAGGAATATATTATTTTATAAATATACATTTAATAAATATTCATATATAAGGCCTCTTTACAAATTTTTTTATTAATTACCTTATATATTTTACAAAAATTCAAATTATAATCAACGATTAAGAATTTTAAAATAAAGATCAAACAAAAAACTATCTACTAATTATTAATACACTAAATTCATAAAATAATTTGTTTATAACCTTAATTGGATTATTAATTTTATTACATTTACATAGATAATTAATTCTTTGTATAAATAAATAGTTGGTGTATGAATTATTTGAATAAAAGAATTATAATTAAACAACAAATTGACATACTTGATATAATTCACTTAACCAATGAAAAATAATTAAAATATCAATTAATACAAATTAATAAGATAAGTTTAAAAAATACAAATTTGAAAGTAATAAGACAAATTAAACATTTATTAATTAATTTAATGTGAATGTTTTAATTGAATGAATAACATGGGAAAATTAAAAACATAAAGATTGACATTTTAGATTATTAAAAAAATTTATTACAAAGTGAAATAAACTATTAAACATTTATTATTAATGACTTAAACAACATAACCAAAATATAAAAAGATAAATAAATATTATTTTACTCAAATACACATGAAATAAAATTTAAAAATGACCATAATCTAATTTGTTACCAATAACATTATTATTACTTACTTACAATTGTTATCTTTTTAGCAACAATATTTATTGATAATTAATTATTCATTATCTTCTATGAATATTCTTTCTTTTTGTATTTGTATTGTCCATTTTTTTCTTTTAAGATGAACTTCCAGATATTTATGTTTATCTTACTATATTATTATTATTATTATTATTATTATTATTATTAAAAGTTTTTAATTATTTGATTGGCAATATTATTCATAGAAGACAATGAATAATTAATATATTAATTCATTAAGACAATTAATTAAATGTACATAAATGATATTTAATTAAGAGAAAAATTTGAATTTTAAATTTTTTTATTCCTTTATTGATTGGGTTTTTAAATGTAATCTTATTAGTGGGAGTTAGAGCAAAATTAACATATTAATTAGTTTAAGCAATTAATTAATTATATATGAATTGTTTAATAGTAAATAAATGACATTCATTAAGAGTGAGTTTTTAAATTTAAATTTTTAATTATATTATTATTTAATTATTTGAATTTGAATAGTAATATTATTCATGTAAGATAATTTTGGTAGAAATACATAAAAGATAATGAATAATAATTAATATATTAAATAGTTAATGCAATTAATTAATTAGTTGTACATAAATGTCATTCAATTATGATAGGAATTTGAATTTAAATTATGCTCATTAATTATTTTTGTAGTCTCAATTGCCCTTCTGAAAAATAGTCACATCAGATTATATGTAATAGAAGATACCACATTGTGAATACTTAATTTTGTCCAGAGTATTTTTGTAAACAAAAAAAAGGGAGAAAAATATATAAAAAAAGACTCATCTTTCACTTAGTGGTTCACTATCCAACTCATTGATCCATTAACTCATAACCCATGATCCAACTCGTTAACCCATAATCCATTATCCAACCCCTTAACCCACAACTCATTATCCAACTCGTTAACCCACAACCTATATACCAAAGACTTATCCTAAACAAACCCCATAAATTATCCTAACCCTTAAGTTCATCCTAAACAAACTTATCATAAACTAACCATAACTCATCTTAAACAGACCACAACTTATCATCCTAAACAAATTTCAATCATACTTCAACTCGAACACTTCAACCTAATCCCTTCTTATATTAACACATAACCTACACACAAAAAAGGGGACCAAAACTTTAACTGAAAGCTTAAACACACTCACAGCCTAACCTTTTTTTTTTCATATCACGTGGTCCCCTATTCACCTTCCCTCTGCCATAGCATTTTTTTTACCACTTCATCTTCAACCTCCCCTTCATCACCCACTCCACCATTAATACCACCGTTAAAACCACCTTCAAAACCAACCTCTACCACTTTCATCTATTGTCCATCTTCTTCCTCAACAAAATCTATCTTCTTCACAACTTCAACATTCAACCTTTACAGCGAACACCATAGCCATAAAACCACCACCCACAAGCCATAGAACCACCCACCAACCTTCCTTCCAAAACCACATCACCAACAGCCCATCAAACCAAACTCGACTCGCTCGAATCCAACACACCAGAACCGGACCGACCAGCACCGCTGACTGCGTCCACTGACCCACGACCCGTCGAGTCTCGCTGCACAAGCCGTCGGCATGCCACCGCTCTGTCTCCACCGTCTGTGCTACCCGAACTGCGCTTCATCGAATTAGATCCAAATCGAGCACCGACGTGCCCAAGCCATCGACCCACTCACCAAATCTCGAACGCCACCGCACAACCAGCATCGTCTCGCTTCACTCCGGCGAACCCAGCAACCAGAATCAGTCGCCGTCCGAGACCGGCCCGCTCGAAGTCGAATCGGTCGCCGCTCTGCAAGCGAGACCGCGAAGTCGATTAAACGCTCTTAGAGATCCATTAGATTTATGGTAGTGAGAATAAAGGAAACATAAGCCCTGCGCGGCAATTATATCAGGGCCTGAATGGCACAATGAGTCCGAAGTGCGATCGACGTCAGTCCAAGCTGCGCCACGCCGTCGACATCGACTCGCCACCCAGTTCTAATGGCCCCTCCATTCCACGCCGCCTCGACATTTGCCACCCGACCTCCATTCCTTGTCGCTCCTTTGCCTGAGTCTCGCCCTTTTGTTTCCGTTCAAAAGAACCCACATTTTTGCTTTTCTTCTCTGTAAGCTCTATTATATTTTCCTTACTTCAATTTTTTTTTTGCCTGGATTAATGGGCTCACGGGCTAGAAAACCAAACAAAAAAAATAAAAATCTAAAAAATGAAAAAGGTAAAAAAAAAACTAAAGATGTAAAATAATTTTTTTTAAAGGGATAATAATAAAAACAAAATAGGATTAACTGAGTTGCGACAGCTTGTAGATCTTATAGTTTTTGTAATCATCTGAGTTGTGACAGCTTAATGATTTATTTTTAAATTAAAAACAACCAACCCACCAGCATTTTATAAAGAACTACCTGACTTTGAATTCTTCATTACACAGAGCGAAATTTATATTTCGTCAAGTCAAAAATTAATTTTTTTACAAATTCTTTATTTTTTTAAATAAAAGAGGCAAACAAACATATTTTGAGATTATCAAACTTTGCATAACTGATTTTAGGTAACTGTTTTAAGACGGATGTTTTAGGGGTGCTGTGGGATTAAATTTTTATCCTTCCCTATGCATAACCGACTCCCGAATCCAATCTGGTTCCAAAGATCATTTTCTAAAAAGATTTTCCAATTTTTTCTATTCTAAATAAAATTAGTGGCGACTCCTAACAATTTATTTTGTTTGCTGCTCCCGCCATAATTTTACGATCGCGACACACATAAGATAACATGTGGCAAAATATTTGCTATTCTACTTAACACATGTCAAATAATTAATGCGCTTACTTGATGACAGAGAAGACACATGTCAGAATTATAAGGCATGTACTTTCTTTTTATGTATTATATAATATAATTATATGATTGAAAAGTCTAGAAACTAAAACATTGCAGATGATTTAATAAATAAATATTCAATAAATGGCTTCTATCATTAGGGGTGTAATCGGGTCAGTTTGATTCAATTTTTAGGAAAAAATAAATTCAAAATCAATCAAAATCAATTGATTTAGTTTAATTCAATTTTTTTTATTTTTTGATAGCCAAATCTGAACTAAACTGAACTGAACATCTACTGATTGGTTCAATTCAAGTGGTCGGGTTAATCTTTTTTTTTAAAACAAAAATCAGCCTAATAAACCTATGAAAAAATGCATAATAAACCTATGAAAAAAAATTTAGAAATGAAATCAAACTTACTTATCTCAATAAGCACACTACAAAGTACAAACACCAAAATTAAAGAAAACATAATTACGAAAAATAGTTAAAGGAAACACAGTCCAACAATACATAATTATCCAAAGTCTAAATAGACAAATATAATTAAAGGAAACACGACAATGGATACCAGTACAAAGACGACGGCACCCAAACTCAGTCCAAACATAATTAAAAGGAAACACAAGTATACAACATAACAATGTGCAGCACCCAAAGTCAATCCAAGTCAATCTAAACTCAATACCTCTTGTTGTGATGGTGGGGCATCTTGCCTTTTTTATGACATTTCTTGACCTTGTGTTGGAGCTTAGGCTGGAGCATCTGCTAGTTGCATGTCACTAGTTGTAAGTTGGTGTTGGAGTGGTAGCATTTCTAACTTAAGTTCCACTACCATTAGTGCTTAGAGTCCCACTAGTTCCAAATGGATCACTTGTCATTTGTTGGTGTTAAGTAGCCAACAAAATAAAAATAAAAATATAACTATTAGTTAAATAAGAATGGGACATTGAATAAGAAGAATAGCAAAAACAACAGGAGTGACATGCAATTGCTTCCATCTCGATCAAGGAGAATCTTTGATAAGTTATGGATTGTAGGTAAAGGACAAGGAGAGAATAGGAGCCTAGAGACTTTAGGGAGTTCTAATGGCCTAACTTCTTTAGTTCCTAGAGATACCGAATCATCTTGTTCATCCTTAAGACACCGGAGGCATTCTGTCTCTTAGGGAGTTTCATAGATTATTAAACAGGTGAAGGAGAATTCAAATTGCTGTGAAGTGTAAATTGGTAGGATGTTAATGTTGTATTTGCAGTGCATGCATAGAATCAGGTAAAAGGTCTCATTAGCATTGCTAAAAATTGTAATAAAATTTTTATGTCTTATCTGGTTATCTTTTTGGCAAGTGTAAGATATTCGATCTTAGAAAAAATCTTCATTGGGGGTAGGGATCTTTAGGTTCTATTAAGTGTTAGCCCCTTGTATAGAATTATGATCCTTAATTACAAGAGATGATTTATGGCTTTTCATATGCATTCTTTTATGCCTTTTAGCCACACTGCAATAATTATATGCTGTTGATATTTTGACAAAGTCTAAAATTAAAGCTTCATCCCTAGTATATAACACACCACTATAGTCTTGTGTGCATATGTTGGATAAATTTTTATGAATTATGTTGAGAAAGTCTAAGACCTAGACCTTGAATATCAATAAACATCTTCTGTTTAACCTCTTAGAGATCCATCAGATTTTGGTAGTATTTAGGAAAGGTGAGTAAGTGGACAATCATGTGATTTTCTAGTTATTTTCCTGTTGTTCTCTTAAGTACTTCTTGAGATTCTAAGTTCCTTTTGTGAACCCATTGCTTGAGGTTAGAACAATTAGTGGATGTCCTGCAAGTCTGCAACCGTGGTTTAGACAACCATAGCTTCTTTTTCTCCCGCTTAACAAAGTCCTTTCTCAACTTCACTTAATGTGAGAGTTCTAATAAGGGAAAGTTCACGCAAGGACAGAGACGTCCATTTTCGTCAACCACGAAAAGCAGTTCATACTTGAATGGAATAAAACCCTATGAATCTGCCACATTGGAGCACAAAATCCAACCGCCAAATTTTCTCAATCAACAACCCATAAAATGAGACTTACCAAATAAAAGACCCAAATTAGAAGAAGATTATAGGATGAATGTCAGATCTATTGGAGAAAGGAAACTTACTGAGCAGCGAGCGCTGCTTGCAAGCATCAAGCAGAGAGAGGCGAGCAGCGAGTGGCAAGCAACAACGAGCGGGGAGCAGCGGTAGGGAGCGATCGGCGGCAAGGAGCGAGTGGTGATAAGTCAGAATCAGAAAGCAGGGGTTCAAAAAATGAGAAAGGCAGAGGGCATAGGTGATATGCGACCGTGCAGAGTAGAGAGGGTCAAAATGGAGGGGTGAGGGAAAAATTATAATATGGTAGGGACAATATATATATACATATATATATATATATATATAATATATATATATATATATATATATAGTTCGGTTCGATTCGGTTCTCGAGTTTGAAACTTTCAACTCGAGAACCAAACCAATTAAACCTCATTCAGTTCAGATTTTGCTCGAACCAATCAACATATCCAAATCAAACCAAACTAATCTAATTGGTTTAGTTCGGGTTGATTGGATTGGTCGAGTTATCCGAATCAATTTACACTCCTATCTATCATCATTATTAGGAAGATTAATAAAAAAATTATGAGATTTAAAAATTTAAAAGGAATGTTTTATTTTATAAATATACATTTCATAAATATGCATATATAAAGACTGTTTACAATTTTTTTATTATTAATTACCTTATATATTCTACAAAAAAATAAATTAGAATGAACGGTTAAGAATTTTAAAATAAAAATCTAACGAAAAATTATCTACTAATTATTAATACACTAAATTCATAAAATAATTTATTTATAACCTTAATTGGATTAATAATAATTTTATTATATTTACATAGATATTTAATTCTTTGTATAAAAAAATAGTTGGTATATGAATTATTTGAATAAAAAAATTATATTTAAATAACAAATTAATATACTTAATATAATTCACTTAACCAATAAAAAATGATTAAAATATCAATTAATACAAATTAATAAGATAAATTTAAAAAATATAAATTTGAAAGTAATAAGATAAATTATACATTTATTAATTAATTTAATACGAATGCCTTAATTTAATGAATAATATAAAAAAAATTAAAGAGATGACGATTAACTTTATGAATTATTGAAAAAATGCATCTTTGTCGCCGTTTGCCTAACTTTATATTTGCCATTGCTTTCAATGGCTTTGGGTTCTGTATGTTACGTGCTATGTTTCTTGACCCAAGTGACCCAAGGCACATTTTTGACGATGTTATATCGACACACAATTTGGAAAAGTAACCCAGTAGACCACAATTCTGCCGGCGGACTGAGGAGGAATGAGGATTTCAATTTTCAAGGATAGTACGTTGTACGTAGTTGACGATGAAAGCCAAACACTCAGAAAATAAGAGAGGAGCTAGGTCATTTTAATTATCTGGATTGGCAAAAGCGAAAGAACTTGCTGGAGGTTAAGGTGCAATATTTTTTTTTAAAAAAAAAATTGTATGTAAAATGAAAACTTTTCAAAAAAATTGTGGGGAGGGCCATAGCTCCCTACCAATATCTTATCTTGCCTCTACCTTTGTAGTAGGAAAACGATATTTGCACCTACAAGGTTTAAAATATAAAAGTTATAATGTAATTGAGTATTATCCAATAACTTAAAGCAATATATATACATAATGTACGGATTGTTTTGAAATTCTCCTTTGTCCTTATATTATATATAGGTTGGAATATATGTAGTTGTTGAGTGGATATTTCAGATTCTAAGCCACCAAACTTATATATGTAAACATGAAAGCCACTCTGAAATTGGTTGCATGTACATGCATTATAAACAGAAATATACGTCAATTATTGTAGGTCTCTCTATCTAGCTTAAAACATAAACACAAACTTAAAGCATGGCGTATGCTGATATTTGGAGAGGATTTAGTTATTTACCCATTAAATTCGCTAGATTAATAGAAGATACAAAATCCTAGAACACTCTAAAGACTAGAGTAGCTTACAAAATTTTCTCAATTTTTTTTGGTCAAGTGAAATATGGGTTTCATGTAGTTAATTTTAAGCTAGTCTAGCCTAACCTGGATATTTTTTTGCTTTGGGTCAAACTATTTTTACTTTTATAAAGCATGGCGTATGCTGATATTTGGAGAGGATTTAGTTATTTACCCATTAAATTCGTTAGATTAATAGAAGATACAAAATCCTAGAACACTTTAAAGACTAGAGTAACTCACAAAATTTTCTCAATTTTTTTTGGTCAAATGAAATATCAGTTTCATGTAGTCAATTTTAGGCTGGTCTAACATATTTTTTTGTTTTGAGTCGAACTATTTTTACTTTTATTGAATTATTTGGGCCCATAAATGACACTATTTTTTTTTCTCGTAGACTAGCATTTGATCTAAACATGGGTTGGGCTTTGTGAGTTCCCAACCTTTCATTGTGAAGCATGTCATACTGACAGATATCAACATTTGAAATTATGTACTTTTATATTATTATTATTATTATTATTATTATTATATGATGCTCGAAAGTTAAATTTTTTCTTAGGATAATGTGTTATGTTTATTAATTTTTTGAGGAGTGAGTGATCTCTACTATTTTATTCTATCAAATAATCACTTATATATTTTATCAAATATTTTGACAATTTATGATGAAAGAAAATACAAACAAGGAAGAAGAAAAAAATTTAACAATGGCTGGTTGCGTGGATTGTGACATAAACGAACTTTACTTGCAATTTGAGAAGGCTTTACAATGAGTAATTTTATAGAAAAAGTACATTTAAGCCTCCTAAACTTTAGCTTTTTTGCAAATTATTATCACAAACCTTGCATGACTCTTTCATTCTTACTGTCTTGCCACTTTGTGACAATAATGACCTCCACATTTTTTTCACATGAAATAATTCTTACCACCCTTCGGTTCTTACTATTTGTACTCCCTCTATTTTTCGATGTGGCTTTTGTGACAACCTTCCTTAATTTAAAATCATCTTAACTGGTCCTTAAACTATAACAATTACATCAATAGATACTTCCATCCATTTTCAGACAAATCACTAAAAAAAGAGTGAATAACTAAATCTCATCCTTTAATTTTTATGAAATTATGACCGTTTATTAATTTATTATTTTAAATCTAATTTTACTTATTTTATATTCCTTTCTAAATTAAAAATAAAAATATATTTAAAAATAAAAAAATATTGCACTAAGAACAATAACGTTAAAATTTTATATAGACTAACATAAATCATATTATAATTTTTTATAAAATCTAAATGAATTAGATATCAAAATTATTAGAGTATTTTGTTTGATTCAAATTATGATCAATATTGTTAATGAGTTTATTGTTATTAAAACATTATTCATATGTGAGTTTTATTTATGAGTCCTGTACATGAGTTTGTCATAGTGGGTAAGTTTAACTCATTTTAATTATTTTATATATACATAGAGAAATTCTTATTCCTAACCACTCTAATGTGTACAATTATCCTATTGATATTGACACATGAGCGACTATAGTGATATAAGAATAATATATCTCTTCCATCGAGATTAATTTTAAAGATTTCAACAATAACTTTTTCATTGACTCATTTTTTAAAATAACTTTAAATTTTTTTATATATTTTAATATGTCATAAATTTTGAGATTAATAAATCTAAAAAATTTCTATTGAATAGCTCCTTCGATACATGGAAGCCAACATCTGCAACAGCCCTATAATCCGAAGCTTCTCCAAAGTTCGATGGCTATGAACCCCTTAACCCGTTATAAGCTCCAATCCATAGCCATAATTCTAATACCATTAACAACCGATAAAAAAACAAATCAAAGTCACAACATATCTAAAAATGCTAGAAGCACTTAATTTGATCAGCAATAATGTCTCTGTATGAATGTTACTTTGACTTTTGGAAAAGGATGTCTTTCAGCATACTTTTTCACACTATTTACACATTTAGAAATTTACTGTGAATAATTGATAATTAAATCATATATATATATTGATAATTAATTATTTGTATGTCAATTAATATTTTTAGTTATCATATAATACACGTTAATAATTAATTATTTATACTTGAATACCATATAAATGATGTGTAAATAAATTGTGTAACACAACTCTACAATGATCCGTTGACTTTGTGCAGATATTTTTTGTTTTTTTTCAAAGCGGTGATAATCCTTAGTGGCACTACCCTAGCGACAGGGCAAATAATGGTTTTTTTTTCCAAACCCACTCTGGTATTTGGGCCTTAACCCATTTTTTAATGGGTCAAGGGTATTAAAAAATAATAGAATAAGGCCCAAATAAAAAATCCAAATCCAATAAGATTCTCTCTGTCTATTCTAATTTTTATCCACAGACCGCATTGTCCTTCACTTCACTATCAGTGCTCCGGAACACAGAATCTACTTTCCACTGTTCTTCTGCTTCTCTCACTTCAACCAACGCCACTACCATACCACCACTGCTTCCGCCACTCCGATACATGTATGCGGCGGAGGTTTTTGGCATCTTCGCCGTGCACGGCGGCGATGCTTCTTTGGCAGTGGCTGCCACCAACAACAAATGCTTCAAAAACGCAGCTTTCACAACACCCAATTCTCACAACATGCTGAACATGAGGTTCCCCAAGGCTTACACGCCTTGCCGCTGCATCGTTGAGTCCAAGTCCGTTGGTGGCGACGTTTTCTCGGTGACACCGTCGAGCAAGTCTGACGTGGACTACCTTGGGCAGAGCACCAAAGGGGATTTGAACGTCAAGTTGGAGCACCTTGAGGCTTTTGGTAAAATTTTAAACTTTTCAATGTTCACATTACTTTCAAACTTATATTTATTGCTTGTGGTTTTGGGTTTGTTCTGTTACTTGAATAGCTTGATCAAGTGATGTTTCTGAAGCTATGGTGTTCAGTTGAAGATATATTTAAAAATTATTTTGTATTATGATGGACCCTCCTTCTCCTTTTGCTCATACAGATAGGACATTGCACCATATTGCACCTTCTCAATTGTTCTGCTTTTGTTCCTTTATGTACTTTAAAAAAAAAAGGAGCTTAGACCGAACCGATTTCATTTGTTTGTAGTACATTTCTTGTTACTACCAACTATCAGTCATTTCTTTTGTCATGAATTATTGATATTGTTTGTAACATTTCTCTTCAGTTACTACAAAATGTCAGACATTGTTGTATTGAATATGGTTTTCATAAATTTATGCTAACAAGGCGAATATTGGTTTCCTCCCTTGTAGGAATTGATGGTCATGCTGCATTAGAAGGTCCAATTGAGGAAGTGGCCAGAACAGAGGCTAGAGAAGCAGAAGGTTTGCTAAAAGACTTGGGTATTCCGGTGCAGTACACCTACTCCTTTTGTTTAATTTCTTCTTTTCTAGCTGCTTATATTTTTGGCATGAAAGAATCTATGGTCTGCTTCCCTGTGTTCTATGCTATTAGTTGATGAATGAATGTGTCATCAATATATTTAGAAATATCCAACCATCTGAATTTGTGTGCATATCTATGTCATTATCAAATCCTCTTCTCAACACAGGCATAGATGGATAATATTGATTACATATACCATAAGTATGATTTTGTGAAGATGTATGCTTAATATTTAAGCTGAGTCTCATAGTGAGAAGTTATAAATTAAATTACACTTTCCTCGATCTTGAGCTAATATGCAAAAGAAAACCTATGCAAACAATCCATCTAGTTTTAGAAATTGCACAGGCCTCACCTGTTTTGAGTATCTCCTGGAGGCCATCATATACAATGAATACAGAGGGGGTGTTAGCATAGGTTTCATAAACGTTTTGAAAGGTTGATGTAATTTACTTATATTATCATTTACTTATTTGTTTATCATTGAA
The DNA here is from genome assembly GCA_029884595.1 of Ormosia semicastrata. Taxonomy (NCBI): domain Eukaryota; kingdom Viridiplantae; phylum Streptophyta; class Magnoliopsida; order Fabales; family Fabaceae; genus Ormosia; species Ormosia semicastrata. The sequence goes on from JAQQTO010000043.1 coordinate 27,070,823, forward strand.
GTCCCTAGCAGATAAATTCTTTTTTTGGGTCATGGGATTGTCAACCTTGCATGTGAACATGTTAGATCAATATCAACCTTACTCAGGCCTACTGCTTCTTTCATCACTTGTTATTTTATTCATCTAATTGTTCTGACTGGCACACTGATTTTGTCTTTGATAGGCCCCTAGATCATGTGTATGTGAGAAGGTCTAGGAGAGACAAGATTGGACCATTAGTGAATGGGCCAGGGGAACAGATTATGAGAGTCTATGAGAGAAGAAATAAGGAAAGTGAAGGGAAAAAGAGAGAAGAGGGTTTGGTTGGTGGAGAGAGGGAAGCATAACAGAAAGGGACACGTGGAAATTGGGGAGTGGGAGGGAAAATGTGGATTGTGTGTGAAGAATTTGAGTGAATAAGGAGGGGTTGGTTACGTAGAGGAGGGTCAGGCTGGAAGTGGGAGGTTTTTGGTGGCTTGGGCCGTAGGGCTGAGAAAGCACCTTGCTTCTCTATTTTTTCCTTTCTATACTTGTATCTACAATTTGCTCTTGCTGTTTTCTCGGTAATCGGAGCATCTGCTCCTTGAATTTTCCCACAGTTTCAAAGTATAATACCAGTCCTATCAGTCTTCTTCTATTTTTGCTCTCTTACTCTTCTCTATTTGGGTTTTGACTGGGATGTATTTTCATGTTCATTATGTAAATAACACTGTTTTGTGTCCTCATGTAGAGCCCTTCTTCTTCCAGAAATTCACCTCAAGGAATATTCTGCAGCCGTACATTGAACCTACGGTCAATTAGTGCCATTGGATATGACATGGACTATACCTTGATCCATTATAATGTGATGGTACACATCTGTTCCATGTTTGTGATAGAATATAGTTTGTATGAACTATTATAACTTTAACTACTAAGCGTGCAGATATAACTTCCTTTGTTCAATTTTCAATTGTACCATATGTCACATTTATAAACAAAAAATTATAAAGTCCAAGACCTTTGTAAATTTAGCATTAGACTGTCTTTGACTGAGCCATCACGAGAGTTGAGTATTTTTATACTCATTCGTTCTTTGATATTTGTTAGTTCTTATGGTTTACCACACGAGTAAACATACAAAGTATTTTCCCTATATTTTGTGCATGAAGTCTTTATTCTTGTAAGTAGAAATCATTGCCATTGTACTTCAAAATCATAGAAGTATAAAATTATGAAAGAGGTTATTTATTGTTTTGTGTTTCCAGGAACTGTAGGTTTATCTCTATTCAGGTAAATGGACTTTTCTGATATTGACATGTGCTCTTACAGGCTTGGGAAGGGCGGGCTTATGACTACTGTATGGAAAACCTTAGGAATATGGGTTTCCCTGTTGATGGACTTGAATTTGATCCTAACCTGGTAACATGTTATCTCTGGCAAGCTGAAGGCATTTGGCAATCCATATTATCTCTTGTTTGTCCAAGTGATCTTTGCATTCCATTATAAATTGTTCAGGTAATTAGAGGCCTTGTCATAGACAAAGAGAGAGGCAATTTGGTTAAAGCTGATCGATTTGGTTATATAAAAAGAGCCATGCATGGCACCAAAATGTTATCTACTCGTGCTGTGAGGTAAGTGTCAGGCCTTGTGATTTTGATTTCTGATAATGGAAGTCCATGCAGAGGCTTCTTGCTCACCTGTTATATCAACACGATGTGCAGCAACTTATCAAAACATACATCACTTTAGGCTACAATTATTCTAACATTGTATTCAAAATGAATAAATATGTCGTTCTACATTAGTTATTAATGAACTTTGGAAGTTGACAATCTATTCAAATAGCCAGAACAATACAGTCAAGGTATCACCTTGAGTTTCTATTGAGTTCAGAAGTCCATCTTCTGAAATAAACTTAGATTTGTGCATTATACATTTGCACATGGATTGTCTACTGTTTCCTAATTGACTGCCTTGCAGCACAGCCTTCTTATTGACACACACACACACACATACTCATTGATAGCTTAGTAGATGTCATTTATCAAAAACTGGAGTAATAGTTTCTGTAGTGCTACTTAATTTTATATGCAATGGAAGTGAGATGTATGGGAGGGAACTGGTGGACTTGCGAAAGGAGAGTCAATGGGAGTTTCTCAACACACTGTTCTCTGTGTCTGAAGCTGTGGCCTACATGCAGGTATGTTGCAATTGCTGTTGAAAACCACTGGACTTTCAGTATCAGAGATATATTTTGCCATAATGTTCATTTTGCAGTAGCATTCAGATCTTAGTTTATGTAGCTTCTTTTTATTTCTCCAATGGGTAAATGGGTTGTGTTGGTACCTTAAATTTGATCATTGTTAGCTATGTCGTATGAACCCTAATGGGGTAAGAGGAAAGTCATGAAAGTGTCAATTCCCCGTGTTGACTCTTTAGGGGCCAATTAGACATTCCAAATCTCAAGTAGGTAGTAGAGTCCAAGTGGGAGTACAGAAATATTAAGATGTGAAGTTTGAATATAAGGCAGCTCCTTGCTCTCTCTGATACTTCCTAATAACATGAATAACCTTGTTTCCCACCTAATTTATAAGGATTTTACCTTTTTATTTAATGTAATATTGTCTGATTATGATCAGACTTCATTAATGACGTATAATTTCTTTCAGATGGTTGACAGATTGGATGATGGGACTATACCATCAGATCTTGGCCCCCTTGATTATAAAGGGCTTTATAAGGTACTATGATGCAAATATTTTTTAAAAATTATATTTGATTAGAGATATTCTTTTTTTTTTTTTACCATTGGCGCAACTTTCAGGCCGTTGGAAAAGCTCTCTTCTGGGCACATGTAGAAGGTCGCCTTAAGGTGAACACATTCATGTTGTTGCCACTATGGTATTTTAATGCTGTGCTTTATACACACCAAATGACTTATGGAATTTATGCAGAGTGAGATCATGTCTAAGCCTGAGCAGTTTGTGGAGCCTGATCCAGAATTACCTTTGGCACTTTTGGATCAGAAGGAGGTATTACCTCTAATGTGTTATTTTTTGTACAGCACGTGATACCTTACTACTCCTTACTCAGTTGTCTTCATGAAACAGGCTGGCAAAAAACTTCTGCTTATTACCAACTCGGATTATCATTATACAGACAAAATGATGCGGCATTCTTTTAATAGATTCCTTCCCAATGATATGGGTTGGCGAGATCTATTTGACATTGTAAGTTCATGTAAATTATTTCTTCCATATTTTTATTCTTGAAGAAAATTACTAAAACATTATTCTCTTGACATTGGAGGAATGAAACTCTATATCCTCTTCATTACCTTGCCCTAAATTAACAACCTTCTCTTATCATGAAGTAAACCTTGCATAAACGGATGTGGCTCTTGTTCATGAATAGGTAATTGTCTCAGCAAGAAAACCAGAGTTCTTCCAAATGTCACACCCCATGTATGAAGTGGTGACAGGCGAGGGTCTGATGCGTCCATGCTTCAAGGCTCAAACTGGTAATTAGTACTCCCTTTGTTCCTTAATGTATGACTCATTTGCTTTTTCACAAGTTTAAGAAGATTCATATTTTTTAATAAAGAACATCATGTCTTTCTAAAATTTATTTTATAGTTTAATATATAAATCAAGAGTGTCATTTTGAATACTGTCCCCAAATTTTTTGAATTAAAAAGATAAAGCAAGGACACTTGGGGTAAGTCAAGAATTTACTTCTTGACTTTCAAAATGAGAAATACATTGTGAGTATTCCAAAAATGGAATGCGAGTCATACAAATTGAGAAAGAGGGAGTTTTCTTCCTTTAACAAAGCCATAATGATTATATGTTTGTATTTTGACATTCTCTATCTTGAATGCATCTGTCACTGATAGCATTTGGTCTGCTGCTACATCCTTTATAAAAATAGGAATGGAGGATGAGTCACAGATTGTAGACATGTTTGCTACTTGTCAGAAATCCACCAATCCAAAGAAGAAAAGCACTGTTGACATTTTATGATGCATTAATATTTATCAAGCACTTAGTTCTACAAATTTTAGGGTTGATCTGATTCGGATATAATGATTGAATTGTTTATTGTTTTTGTTATGATAACATATAGCTGAAATGCAAAATGGCTGACATTTTTTTTATTTCTTTTAATACTGCTTAAACAACCACCATGTTAGTTTTCACTGAGGATAATTGAGCTGCTAATTTTACTACTTATGATCATGGATATGCATTGATTAATGATGTGCTATACCTAAGTTATTTTTTATGTGATTTGACTACCTTCTTCAGGCGGTTTGTACTCAGGGGGATGTGCACAGATGGTTGAAAATTCCCTAAATATCCATGGAGATGAGATATTGTATGTCGGTGACCATATTTACACTGATGTCAGTCAATCCAAAGTCCATTTGCGATGGCGAACAGCATTGATTTGTCGAGAACTGGAAGAAGAGGTTAGTACATTCAGTTTTTGTTTGACTCAATTTTGTGAGTAAATAAATCTCAACTATGCAGTTTATGGCCTTCAGCAATTTTTTATGTTGAACTGTATGTACTGTATAGAGCAAATATGGTGCCCTGACTGGATCCAACTATGAAATGTCCTTGTGCTTTGTAAATGTTAAAACTGCAGTACAGTGCCCTGATTTGTAGCCGGAGACATAGAGAATCATTGGTGGAGCTTATAAATCAAAAGGAGGTTGTAGGGGATCTCTTTAACCAACTTCGGCTGGCTCTGCAGAGGCGAAGTAAAGACCGTCCTGCTCAAGTAAGTTTTGGTCTAATAATCCTATTATATATTCTATTTTTTATGCTTTATTTGTACTAATGCCACATACCTGTTACCATTGTCGAAAAAATGAAAGCATTAGGCACTCAAGGTTTTTTTGTTTTGGGTGCATTCTTTCAATAGTACTTATTGCTTGACCTTCTTAATCTAAATATGATTATCCAATGCTGTCAATAATCTTCTCAAAATTTCTCAATAATTAATCCTGGTGAGTGGTGTGTTATTAACTTGTGACATTATCAGCATACTTAGTTATTCTCTTGGAGTTTGGAATGCTTTTTCCTTCCATATCTTGAAATCTTTTAACTTTTAAACTAAGCTTTCATGCTCACACAACTCAACATTGTACACCTTATCCCAAGGTTAACCTTATCTGACTGCTTGGTTCTCAATTTGGAGGTATCAAGCATACCATTTTCTTATAACCTTTTTAAGTCAACCAGATAAGACTATATATACATATATATTGGCCTGTTATTTTAATATTGATTGTAAGACTTTCCATGTACTTAAAGACCCTTGCAGCAACTAATATGAATAATGAAGACCTCACTGAAAGCATGCAAAAGCTACTTATTGTTATGCAAAGACTAGATGAGAAAATTGCTCCAATGCTAGAGGCAGATGGGGAGCTCTTCAATTTAAGGTAAGCTCAAAAGGTTTAGCAACTCTTTAATTATACTTGGCCTATATCTGATTTATGGATTTCTGCCACATGGCTAAATATGTAAACCTAGTTTATTTTAATAACTGATTTGCCAAGGGAAAGAATTTGACTGGTGATTGAGTTCAGTCAATGTGTCCCAGGTTAAAATAGTCCTTTCCATTTTTAAAAAGATCGAAGGTGATCCTCTGTCATGATATTTCCAAACCCTCTTTTTTACCCCTCCCTTCTGGTTAGTTCTCTTTCTGTGGCCCCAGGGGAGTGAGAAATTGTTATTATTACAGTGAACATGAACATAAAATAGCAAAACTGTCATCGTAGAAAACAAAATAGCATGCAAACTACATACTGTATCAGTAATCCTAGTTTTGTGCTTTTAAAAAATTGCAAAGAAATTGGGATGACCTCTTTTTCTCCTTTAAGATATTTGGGAGGTACAAGGGAGTGCTAATGATATGTGGAACGAGATGACTAAAGGGATTAAAAAGGTAGCAAAAGAGACACTTGGTGAATCAAGACGGTTTGGACTCAAGGATAAGAATCTTGGTGGTGGGACGCAAGTGTACAAGATAAGGTTAAGGTTAAAAGAAAATGTTATAAAGCTTGACACGTGTGTAAAAACGATGAAAATTGAGAAAAATATAAGGTAGCTAAAAAAGATACTAAGAAGGCGGTGAGCGAGGCGAAAGCTAAAGCGTTCAACGAGTTATATCAATTTTTGGGCACCAAAGACAGAGAAAGGAATATTTACAGGCTTGCTAAAAGTAGGGAAAGGAAGACAAGAAACTGGGATCAAGTGAAATGCATTAAGGATGAAGAGGGTAAAGTCTTGGTTATGGAATAAGACATCAAGGATCGATGGAAAGGTTATTTTCACAAGTTATTTAATGAGGGACATGAGACATTAGGGAATTCAGTCATTCTAAATACTAGAGAGGAGGACTAAAATAAAACCTTCTATCGTAGAATTCGAGAGTTTGAGGTAAAAAAAAAACTTTGAAGAGGATGGATAATGGAAAAGCGATTGGACCGGATAATATACCTATTAAGGTATAGAAGTGCCTAGGAGAGAAAGGTATAAGCTGGCTTACAAAGTTGTTTAACAAGATAATAAAGTCTACGAAAATGCCAAATGAATGGAGGAGAATCACTTTAATCCCTATTTATAAGAACAAGGGAGATATACAAAACTGTGTAAATTACAGAGGGATTAAGCTCATGAGTCATACCATGAAGTTATGAGAAAGAGTAGTTGAACGGAGATTAAAACAAGAGACTCATATTTTAGAGAATCAATTTGGTTTTATGCCTGGGAGGTCAACCATGGAAGTAATCTATCTTCTATAAAGATTGATGAAGAGGTATCAGAGGAAGCAAAAAGACCTACACATGGTTTTTATTGATCTAGAACAAGCCTACGATAGGATACCGAGAGAAGTATTGTGGAAGGCTTTGGAGAAGAAAGGAGTTTGTATCACTTATATTCGAGCAATCTAATATATGTATGATGGGGCTAAAACTAGTGTGAGAACACATGGTGGGATCACAGAAGATTTATTTATAACTATAGGACTGCACCAAGAGTCAACTTTGAGTCCATATCTTTTTACCTTGGTCTTGAATGTGCTTACTGCGTATATCCAAGAGCCGGTGCCACAATACATGCTTTTTGCAGATGATATAGTCTTAGTTGGAGAGACGAAAGAAGAAACAAATGGGAAGTTAGAGGTATGAAGACGAGCTTTGGAAGAACATGGTTTCCGTCTGAGCAGGAGTAAGACGGAGTATATGAAATGTAAGTTTAGTAAGAAACGTGCTAATGCTAGCTTAGCAGTGAAAATTGGATACCATACCATACCACAAGTCACACGGTTTAAGTATCTTGGATCTATCATACAAATTGACAGAGAGATAGAGGGAGATGTAAACCATAAGATTCAAGTTGTATGGATGAAATGGAGGAGTGTTTCAGGAGTTATTTGTGATAGAAAAGTGTCTCTTAAGCTTAAGGGTAAATTTTACCGCACAGCTATAAGGCACGCGATGTTATATGGTACCAGTGTTGTTAATAGCGGATGGCGGTCCATGGCGGAAGTCAAAAATCCGCCATACAAAATGGCAGATGGCGGTTGCGGAAAATGGCTAAGCATGGTGGCCGAAAAAAAAAATATATATATATATATATATAAAAAAAATACAAAAAAAAAAATCTGCTAAATATAATAAATAATAAAAACTACTAACATACACCAAGAACAATAAAATTAGAAATATATTCTATCAAATAAAATTCATCAAAAGTATCACAATTCAAAAGTATAAGGGGAAAAACATAACTATCATAACTCAGTCATAAACATAAAGTCTTCATAAGTCATAACATAAGCAATTAAGCATAAGGCCACTAGAAAATAAAAACTAACAATACTAACAAGTGACCAAAAAATGACACAAATCAAGAGTTCAAGACAAGACACAGTCACACAAGTGACAAGAATAAGTTAAAAATCTATTTGTCCCCCTCCTCCTCCTCTGGCTCCTCCACATCAACATAATCATCATTGTCAGTGTCCGATAGTGAGGCATATCCCTCAGGTTCTTCTCCTTCCAAATCCTCAAAATCAATTTCTTGTAATTCTTCTTCCAACTCCTCGATGTGGTCTTCAAATTCCAATTCTTCATCGTCTTCAACTTCAACCACTTTCTCTTTTCCTCTTTTGGTTGAAGATGCACTTGTTGAACCTTTCTTAGTCTTAGAAACTCTTGCAGCTGTTGTGCTTGAACCACTTGTTGGTTCCTTTCTTTTTTTAGTTTGACGCCTAGTATATGTTCTAGGCTCTCCAATCCCCGAAGCCCTATAAATAGTTTCCCAATTAAGACCATCATCATCCTCAAAAACCCTCTCATTCGCAGCATCATCATCATCAGCATCACCATCCATCTCTCCAAGTAGCCATTCATTATACTCATCAATATGATCGAGTGAGATTGGGTCAATTTCATCCCTAAGATTGTATCTTCGGTTGAGTGCTTGATTATATTTGACATACACTAGTCATGCAATCTCTTATGCTCAAGCCTATTTCTTTTCTTAGAATGAATCTGCAACATTAGGATTAGTAATTAAAAAGTGTTAATAATTATAAGAAAGTATTGACTATTATTGAGGATTTGAGGGAGACCAAAATGAAAGCAAATTGATAATTACTTGCTCAAACACACTCCAATTACGTTCACATCCCGATGTACTGCATGTCAAGCTCAAGATCTTAATAGCTAGTTTTTGCAAATTTGGAGCTGACTGTCCATACAGTCGCCACCATTGAGCTACAAAGCCAAAAACATTTTGTTAAGCAAATGACTTAAATTTTAGAAGTTAGAAGAACTTAGAACTTACTTAGAAGACTAGAAGTTCTATTCTTAGTTTCTCACCTGGTGCAATGGCTTTCCTCTGTAATATTGCAAATTTATTTCCAAACATACCACTAGCAGCTTTATAAATTGGTAAGTCCAAGAGTATCTTCTGTTTCACCTCTTGAGTCGGCACCAACTTCTCGATGCATGCATACAACCCATTTGTAACCTCAAAATCATATTCCATGTCGGGATTGTCATAGAACAATTCTGGGTTTAAAAAGTGACCAGCTGCATGTAATGGGCGATGAAGCTGGCAAGTCCACCTCTTATCAATGATTTCAAAAACCTCTTTGTATTTGCTTTCATTATTTTTGAAAGACTTGATAATGGCTTCTTTTGCCTTCTCCATTGTTTCATAAATATAACCCATGGCTAGCTTTTTCTCACTATCAACAAGGCGAAGCACTCGAACAAGAGGAGCCATCACTTTGAGTATAAACACCACATTATTCCAAAAAGCCGGCATGAGTATAGTTTTTGTTGCTTCCCTCCCCTTAGCCTCCTTAGACAACTTGTTGCTGCCCAATCATTTGAAGTAAACATCCTTCTAAGATTTGCTTTCTCTTTATGAATCCTTTCCAATGATAGAAAGGATGCTGCAAATCGGGTGATTGCATGTCTCACCAATTCCCTCTAGTTTGTAAAGTACCTCAACAAACTCAAGGTACTTGAATGGCTATAGATGAAGCCAACAAGAGAGATTCCCCTTTGAATTGTCTTCTTTATCAAAGGAAGCTTACCAATGTCTTCTAAAATCAAGTCTATGCAATGGGCTGCACAAGGGGTCCAATAAAGATGTAGTCTTTTTTCTTCCAACAACTTACCGGCTAGAACATAGTTGCTTCCATTGTCCGTTATAACTTGGACAACCTTTTCCTCTCCAATCTCCTCCACAATAGAGTCAAGCAACTCAAATAATTTCTCACTAGTCTTCACAAAGTTAGACCCATCAATAGACTTTATGAACATTGTCCCAGCGGGAGAGTTGACCAAAAAATTGATCAAGCATCTTTGCTTCCTATCAGTCCGAGCATCCGACATAATAGAGCATCCAAAACTTGCCCATTGCTGCTTTTGATGCTTCAACAATTCTTGGGTGTACTCCAACTCCTTGTTGAGGAGTGGAACTCTTATGTCATGATAACTCGGAACTCGCAAATGTGGTTCGAAGCTTCCAATGGCTGCAACCATGTCATGAAAGCTTTGCAATTTGATCATGTTAAATGACAACCCAGCTTGGTACCAAAACTAAGCTATATATTGATGGAATCTCGCCGTAGCTTGTTTATCACATGCCTCTTTGATGCTTACTTGCCTCAACTTCTCTCTTCTATTTTTTTCAATAGCATTTTCTGGTTTTTCAAAAAACAGATCAATAGGGCCCTTTAAAGTACCCCTCCTACTAGCAGATGCAGGTGCAGGTGCTGTATCTCTAAACCCAAACTCTTCATCCATTGCACGTTCTTCATCACTATCACCATCAAGATCAAGAATATCCCGCATTTGCGCTTTCTGACTTTGAATTTCAGCAATTGCTTCACTCTCTCTCTTCCTTTTATCCTTCAAATATCCCCACAACTCTTCTCTAACTTCCTTTGGACATTTAGAGCAAGCTGCAACATTGCCCTTCTTCCCCATTAGATGCTCTTTTGCTCTAGTGATTCCTCCCTTTGTGACTTTACCACAAAAATTGCACACACAGTTGTTGGTATCATTTTCTGCAAGCTGGTGGCAATATTTCCACCCAGGGTCTGTCCTATTACTATTAGCAGACCTTGAAGCGTTTGAAGAGACTTGACTTTGTCCATGACATGCCATTGTTCTAGGTTAGGTCCTAGAAGTGAAAATAAAACAGAGACTTAGATAGGATCATAGGATCATTGGAAAATATAGTGCAGCAACTAAAAAGTGTAAAACAGAGAGTTAAGCTTGAGAGTTGAGAGTGTAAAATACTAAAACCCAAAATGGAGAGAGGTGAAAAACCCAAAACGAAAATAAAAATAAAAATTAAAATGACAGAACAATGAACAAACGGTTCTGAGTTTGAGAACAGAGAACAAAGAAATAAAGAAAGAAAGAAGAAGTGAAGAAAGAAGAAAAAGTGAGGCTGAGAAGTGAGAAAAGAGAGACAGGGAGCTGAACAGAAAACCAAACTTAGTTTTTTTTTTCTGCATGATCAGTGCCGCATGAACAGTGCGCGGCACTATACTGTTTGTGCCGCATGAACAGTGATAAAATCCAGTTTTGCCGTGGCACTTCACTATTTGTGCCGCATGAACAGTGACACATCCAGATTTGATCTTTTCCACAAAAAGTGGGGCTGAGAGTGAGAAATGAGAAGTGAGAACAGAAAGAGACAGGTAGCTGAGAAGGAAAACCCAAAACCAAAAAAAAAAAGAATGAAAATGACAGAACAATGAAGAAACAGGTATGAGTTTGAGAACAGAGAACAAAGAAATAAAGAAAGAAAGAAAAGAAAGAAGAAAAAGTGAGGCTGAGAAGTGAGAAGTGAGAAGTGAGAACAGAGAGAGACAGGGAGCTGAGAAGGACTGTCATTACCTCGTCGGAGAAGGTCGTCAGCCGCCGGAGATGCTGGGTCCCACCGCTCAGTCGCTGAAGTTTATGGGGTTGGTGAAGGGGAGTGGGAGGAAGTCTCGAGAGGTAGAATCTGTCGAATGGGTTAGGGATTTTATAAATCCCTAATGCTGAAAACCCTGAAAAGCCCTTAAAAAAAAAGAGGTACAATTACTATTTCAGCCATGAAACGCCATAACCGCCATGGCACCATGGCTGTGGCGGCCGCTGTCTCCAACAAGGCGGAATTCGCAACACAGCGGCTGGCGAATGGCGGATTCCGAGAATCCCGCCACCGCAATCCGCCATGGCGTCGCCATGGCCGCAATTTGACAACACTGTATGGTACTGAATGTTGGGTGGTAAAAAGTCAACAAGAATATAAGATCAGTGTCACTGATATGAGGATATTGTGCTGGATGTGTGGTCATACAAGACTAGATAAGATTAGGAATGAATGCATTAGAGAGAAAGTAGGGGTAGCACCTATGGTGGAAAAGATGGAAGAATCTCGCTTTAGGTGGTTTGGACATGTAAGGAAAAAATCCTTAGAAGCCCAAGCCCCTGTAAAAAAAGTAGATCAGGTGGAGGATAGCTCAATAGCTAGAGGTAGAGGGAGACCAAGAAAGATTATAAGTGAAATAATTAAAAAAAATTTAGATTTGAATGACATTTCTGAAGACTTGATTTATGATAAGGCACAATAATGTCGTTTGATCTATGTAGCCGATCTTACCTAGTGAAAAAAAGCTTGATTGTTGTTGTTGTTTCTTTTTCTCCTTTGTTTTTCCTTGGCTAGTTGTGGCAAGGGAGGGAGAGTATTCCTGCTAGCTATCAACTTGGATGCTTCTTGTCTTGCATTTCAGTCATTTTACCACATGCATTTGTTAGTAACTTGGTGTATCTGTCTGCATTAGGTGGGGTTTTCTATCTCGTGCTGGTCTGTGGGATAAAAGCCACTTGATGAGACAAATTGAGAAGTATGTACTTTCTTCTTGATGCCCCTGATCTCTATTATATCATACTGCTTTCTTGAAATGAGCTGTATAAATTTATTTCAATCGCAGGTATGCTGATATTTATACATCTAGAGTGTCAAATTTTTTATATTATACACCCTTCATGTATTTCCGCTCTCAGGAACAGGTATTTAGATCATCTTTTTCTTACCTTGTCATCTATAGCCATAAAGTATTAGGTTGTTATTTGGATTTTGAACTGACTTGGACATGGTTCTTTGTGTTCTGCAGAACCTTGCGCATGACTTATACACACACTATTGTTCACAAGTTAATAATGAGTTTTCTTCCTAGGGAAAAGAAGAGGAAAATGGAGGATAAATAGAAGAAATAAGAGTCTGCTGTTGACATTATAAGCAGATGTATCATTGTAACAGTATCTAATGTTGTTGTGATGATACCTTGTATTATTTAAACTGATATAATGTCCATGAAGGACTCCAGTAGCATTTTTCCCTTGGCCAAGTGGTATTTTAGTTGGCCCCTCCGGTTATCAGAGAGCAGAGCCCGAAGCAAAGAAAAAAAAAATTGCTAGGGATTATGCTTCCAACTGAATCTGAAATTGGCATGAAATGAATTCTGATTCAGCTATATACAGGATGTAATCAGATTGACAAGTTGACATCAACATTGTGGGAAATTATTAATCAAATTTGTATCCCTCTATTTGGTTTAAATGAATTATATTCCTACCATCATGATTGATGTTATGCAATTCCTTTGTTTATGATTTGATCTTTTCTTCCCTTTGGAAGCATGAATATAAAAAACCCTAGGTCTGGCAGTAATTGCAAAAACTTTGTCATTGTTCAATGTTTTTCGTTTCTCAACTGACAGATATATAAAATCATTAATATGCTTTCATATAAAAGCTTAAGTTGTTGGGATAGTTGGTTCATGACATTGGCTCAAAGTCTCTATGATTAAGTAGTCTAAAGTTTGATATTTGTTATCCTTACTCTTCTAATAAACAAGGTTGAATTTTAGCTCAAGATAGGTAGATCTGTGCTATATGCTCACACTTCAAGCCCAAAGGGTTTTTACGTGGGAGAGTAGCTTCCTGTTATTTTTTGCTTTGAATGAAAATTTTTTTTGTTAACAGAATATCAACATTGAAGAAAATTTCATGTATTGGGAACAAAACCATGACCAAATTAGCTCGTATAGAGAGATATTGATTCTGATGCGAGGCTTTTATGCAGATGTGAGCTTTTAGACAATTGCATTGCTCCCTTTAAAACAGACTAAAAAAGAAAAAAGCAAACCCCTTTTTGGATTAAACAAATAGAGAACTTACATCAGAATTACTTCTTTTTATTTTTAACCATCATCAGGATTACATCTTTGAAAGATCAAACATCAGAATAACATCTTTGAAATAACTCTAAAAGCTAAATTTATATTTTAGGCTCAAGCAATTTAAAGATTAAGAAGCATGAAGCACAACTATCAAATAAATGCTAAAAAATCAGTCCTAAAATGTTTAGACTATTTGTTTTGCTGCCAGGTATCATCAATAGAATGGAACCTTGCATTTTCTTATGGTATGGTGTCTACCAAAACTGTTTGCAGGGCAACCTGGTGGCGGCAATAGGTGACTTTCATTATAGTTGATAGAAACAAGACAGAGCCCATGAGGTGGGGCAGACAAGGAGTATTTTGCAAGCTCTTTGCGATCTCGACTTGCCAAAATATGTGGAACAATGTCAGGAGGGATAGCTTCCCTGCCAATTTGAAGCAACAAAGCCACCTGGAAAAGTAAACAGATATATGTCACTGCTACCATAAAAGTGGAACAACTATACAGCAAGTTTGCAACTGTAAAATAATCTCTTACATGAATTAGGCACAAGTAAAAAGTGTAAGACTATTTACCATGTTTCGGACTTGTCTATATAAGAAACCTGAGCCTTCAACTTCTAGCTGCAAAAGAGCTCCCTACACATGGATATTTGAAGTAATCAGCTTTATAAGCTTGAAATCTTCCCAAAAATTAAAGGAAGAAGAAGATAGAAACAGGGTAAATATAGTGCAAAATACTAATAATGACAATGGTGGAAGAAACCTTGACTTAGAACTAGATAAGTACCATTTCTTTCACATCAAATCGGAATATATGCTTCACTGGATCTGGTACCCGATCATTGTGGGATGCATTGGCAAATGCAGAGAAATCATGCTTCCCAACAAAATATTTTGCAGCTTCTCTCATAACAGCGCTATTGAGTTTATACACACTATGGTAAGCAAAATGCCGCTGGAATGGGTCCATGATGGTATCATTGTATATCTTGTAATGGTAAATCTTACTTTTGGCAGAAAATCGAGCATGGAATTCAGCTGATGCAGGGCTAATCTCTCTAACCCGGATATCAGAAGGAAGAAGACCATTCAAAGCCGCATGAATTTCTTCCAAGTTGTCATAGTTAAATGGTGTAACAAAATGTGCAACCTGTAGTCACAGTAAGTTATAAATTTCCAAGGGTTGCCACTTGAAACCACATAAAAAGGAACAAAGTCAGACCTGACCCCAGGCATGAACTCCTGTATCGGTCCTGCTTGCACCAACCAAACGGAGATCCTTCCTTTCAAGCTTTGTTGCTTGAGTTAAAGCTTTTTCCACAGTGCATTGTACAGTTGGGGGAGACTGCTGATATTGCCAGCCTGAAATATAATCATTATTCAAGATAATGGTGAAAAAGAAAGAATTAAAAGTTTAAAATATACATTTGTATTCATTAATACTGGAAGAGTGCACGTTTCTATATGGCTCAAGACCCAGGAAAAGAGGATTTAGTATACTTTAAACCCTAAAACAAAAAAACAAAAAAAAGCAAAAAACAAAAAACTGGCTATCATTACATTAAGCTCAAAACTTCATTCAAAAGCTTGGGACTTTGAGCTTGTTCCAACGTGGATTTTGATGGACAGAGTTCAGACCATTTAAATAGTGTGAGGTTTAGCCAAATCAGCCCAATAGATACAGATATGGAATTTATAAATTTCTGACCTCCTGATTATAATCACAGCGTTCTCAATTATTAACTGAGATCACTCTAAAATGATAAATACAATGTTTGAGATTCTTCAAAGTAACTGAAAATTGAATATATGAATATACAATAATGCAAAGGATCTCCAGCATTCAGAGCCTATATCATTATATCTTCTTAAACAAAGCAGTCTCATTGGCATTGACTAGTGCAATAGTCATTAATCAGAGAAGCAGAAGATAAAATTAATGAAACATACACAAACAAACAAAACAGCCAAGTGAGCCAGCCAACAAGACACAGAAATAGATAATGACCCATGTCAAAATGATTGAGAAAGTTAAGGGCTTTATAGATGAAATGGAATGCCCAGTGTGTGAAAATGAAAAAAGAAGCAAACCTGCATATTGGGTTCCATCATAAGCCAAAACCAGACGCCACTTATACCCATCTTGAATGGGCTTCACCCCATGTTCCAGTTCCACAGGAGCAGTAGAATTCAACTGAAATTCCCCCCAAAAAAACTATATATTATGAGACAAAGAGGGAAGAAGACATAGAGAGGGAGAGAAGGGAAAGTAGCAGAGAGGATCATACTGAAAGAAAGGAACTTGGCAATGGAGATGGAGCAACCAGAGCTGCTACTGCATAACTCATCTCTCACAAAATCAACTTACCTTTCTTCTTTATCTATTTTATTTTTGTAATTTCTCTATATTTTCTTTTTCTTTTTTTTCCAACTTGTTTGGTACAATTTTTTTTTTTTTTTGCTAATGAGTATTCCTAAAATACTAATCAAGAACTGTACCAAAAGAAAAATTACTAATCAAGAAAATAAAAGTATTAACTTTTAAATAAAAAATAAACATTTATTAAAAGGTAAATATAAAAACATTTAATCTTTATTTTTTCAAATGATTGAAAACATTTAATAAAAAATATTAAATACTCTTGTATTCGTTAGCAAAATCTCAATTTCTAATGGGACTTGAGTGGGTATTAAAGAGTATTTAATTTATTACTTAAATTATAAAATTTTATTAATAAAGATTATATATAATAATAAGCGTGTTACACTTATAAAAAAGAATTAAAGTTTAAATTTAAAAAAAATTGTTTAAAAAAAATATAATCATGATAATACCCAAAAAAATTAATCTCAAATGCCTCCGAAGGTAATTCGTCAAAGAAAGAAAAGACTGCAAAAACTTTAATAAAGAAAGAGCTTTTATATCTGAAATATTAAGAATTTTTTTATTTGGTAAATAGTTAATATTGAATTTTAGTGACAAAAAAATTGAATGTCAATCTCTATCCGTTAAAAGAAGTGGAGCCCTTTTGTGGAAAGTGACATTGGAAATACGACGTCGTAGAGGGTGATACTGCGGTTTCAGAGATTTGGGCGTGAACAGAGGAAGCGCCTCTCGCTCCTTCCGATTGGTTGGGCTCACGCACGGGCACAGCACAAAAAGTCTCCAACTTTCAGGCACGCTCTGTGCACCAACGCCAACAATTGCAGTTTCGTGTGTGTTTTTTATTCTGGCTTTTAGGTCTGTATCTTCTTCTTCTTCTTCATTAGGGTTTTCTTCCTTCCTTCTTCTTTTCCCCACTTTACTTCTATTACATTGTTTTGCATCGGTGTTGTTGTTTTCCCCTTTGGAGGATAATATTATTATTATTTTTATCACACAAGGGTTTTTATTTTTTCTCAGGATTATAGATTTCTCATGTGGGCAGTATTTTTTTTGGTTAAAGTTTGAAACTTTATCACAAAATTCTATCATGGATTATGTTGTGTTTGTTGTATGTGAATTTCACATCTGAGAATTTATTATTATTATTATTATTATTCCTTGATACTGAATAAGACTTTGGGATTTTGGGCAGTGAATTTTACCTGTTGAGCACTTGCAATGAATAGTTCAGAATGCTGAATGCATGCCATTTCACTGTTTATCTAACCTGAAATTTGAGTTCTGGCAGCTACATTTTCCTTACTACTAACTATTGTTTTATATTTTTTTTTTATATATATGCTACTTGCTAGGCCATGGCAGCGAAGAAAGTTATAGCTATATGTCAGTCAGGAGGTGAGTTTGTGACAAATAAAGATGGATCATTGTCATACAATGGGGGCGATGCCTATGCAATAGACATTGATCAGCAGACAAAGTTGAGTGATTTCAAGTCAGAAATAGCAGAAATGTTCAACTGCAATGCGAATACGATGATTATCAAGTACTTCCTTCCTGGCAACAAGAAAACACTCATTACAGTATCAAAGGACAAGGATTTGCAACGCATGGTCAATTTCCTTGGGGATGCTAACACGGTTGATGTGTTCGTCATATCAGAGGAAGGACCAGCTCGAAATACATCCAACATGCCTGGTAGTAGGTAGTTGTTCACAAGTTCTGGTTGTTTATCAATCCTTCTGTTCATCAGGCATAGACTTCCCTAGATACTGATAGACAATGATATAGTTCAATTTGGCCCATAATTGCAGAAATCACAGCTTGGGTATGAATGAAGTTAGAGAGTTGTACATGTAAATTTTTTCTAACCACATTTTCCTGTTGTCTCAAGGTTGAAGATGTGACCTGCATAATTGGGATACTGTGGTTGTGATCAAAATGAATGGCCAGAGGATATGCTATAATCATATGCATTCACTTGTGTATTGTTTTGAAAATCTTATACAACACTTGTCATTGCAGGTCAAGCAGAACAACTGTGTCAGAAGCCATTGTTCCTGTTGTTGCCCCTGTTGATACTGTCCAACCCACTGATCAAGTTGAGGTGGATGTAGCTAATGAAGCCCCTGAACATTTTCAACTTTCTGTGGCCACTGATGACAAGCATCGTAAAGCTGCACAACAGTGGGAAAACACCATTACTGGAGTGGACCAAAGGTTTAATAGTTTTAGTGAATTCCGAGAAGCATTGCATAAATACTCTATTGCCCATGGGTTTGCTTATAGATATAAAAAAAATGATAGTCATCGTGTCACAGTCAAATGTAAATCTCAAGGCTGTCCCTGGAGGATATATGCATCAAGGTTGTCAACCACCCAATTGATTTGCATTAAGAAAATGAACACAAATCATACTTGTGAAGGATCTGCCGTTAAAGCTGGGTATCGGGCAACTAGGGGTTGGGTGGGAAGTATCATAAAAGAGAAATTGAAAGCTTCACCCAATTACAAGCCAAAGGATATTGCAGATGACATAAAGCGGGAGTACGGGATTCAGTTAAACTATTCTCAAGCATGGCGTGCAAAAGAGATTGCTAGAGAGCAACTCCAAGGCTCCTATAAAGAGGCATATACCCAGCTACCATTCTTCTGTGAGAAGATAAAAGAGACCAATCCAGGGAGTTTTGCAACATTTACGACTAAAGAGGACTCAAGTTTCCATCGTCTCTTTGTATCATTTCATGCCTCAATATCTGGTTTCCAGCAAGGCTGTCGCCCTCTCCTTTTCCTTGACAGAACTCCTTTGAACTCAAAGTACCAAGGGGAATTATTGGCTGCAACAGCTGTGGATGGAAATGATGGCATTTTTCCTGTAGCCTTTGCTGTTGTCGATGCCGAGACTGAGGACAACTGGCATTGGTTTCTGCAGGAGCTGAAATTAGCAATATCGACATCTGAGCAGATTACATTTGTTGCAGATTTTCAGAATGGTTTAAAAAAATCATTGTCTGAGATATTTGAAAAATGCTACCACAGCTATTGTTTACGCCACCTTGCCGAGAAACTGAACAAGGACTTGAAGGGACAATTCTCTCATGAAGCCAGACGATTCATGATTAATGATTTTTATACTGCTGCCTATGCACCCAAACTGGCGACTTTCGAATGTAGTATTGAGAATATAAAAGGTATTTCTCCAGAAGCCTACAATTGGGTCATACAAAGTGAGCCAGAGCACTGGGCCAATGCATTCTTTGGTGGAGCTAGGTATAATCATCTGACATCGAATTTTGGACAGCAATTCTACAGTTGGGTATCAGAGGCACACGAGTTGCCAATTACTCAAATGATTGATGTATTACGAGGTAAGATGATGGAAACAATTTACACACGACGGGTGGAATCTAGTCAATGGATGACAAAATTGACGCCATCCAAGGAGGAAATGCTCCAAAAGGAAACATCAATTGCTCCTTCATTTCAAGTGTTGCTCTCACAAGGTAGCACATTTGAGGTCCGTGGAGAAGCTGTTGATATTGTTGATATTGATCATTGGGATTGTAGCTGCAAGGGATGGCAACTTACTGGGATGCCTTGCTGTCATGCCATTGCCGTCTTTGAATGTGTTGGTAGTAGCCCATATGATTATTGTTCCAGATACTTCACAGTTGAGAATTACCGATTAACATATGCAGAATCAATTCACCCTGTGCCAAATGTTGACAGACCAGTCCAGGGTGAATTGAGTCTGGCAGTTACTGTAACCCCTCCACCAACTAAGCGGCCTCCAGGTCGGCCAAAAATGAAGCAGGTTGAACCAATAGACATAATTAAACGTCAGCTTCAGTGCAGTAAGTGCAAGGGGCTTGGCCACAATAGGAAGACGTGCAAACTTTCATAGTTAGTACTACAGCATAGTAAGCAGTTCTCTCTCTCTCACTGCGTGTGCGCGCGTGCATGCACATGTGTCTCTGTATATAATGTATGACTTCCAGGTGTTATGGTTGTTGCCAGGCTAGTTTTTTGCATAAAATTATTGAAATGGATTCATGTGATTTTTCAGACCTTTCAAACTAGTTATAGCCTGTTTGGTCTGGATTTTTCGAAATCCAAACCCACTTCCACACACTCCCAACCCAGCATTTTCAAGGAGGAGAAAATTTTTCCTTCCCATGAATGCCTGTTGGTGTTCAGGAAAATCTAATACAAACAGGGCCTTATATGAACTAGTGCATCCATGCAGACTCAAGTGGGAATATGTATGACAATTATTGTTTTTCTGACTCGTCTTCAGATACATCAGCATGCTATGCATTCTAACATTTACATAATAGCATGTTTGATGCTTCCTAAAACATCGAATGTATAGCTAGTGTTTGAAATGTTTAAGCATCCATATATAGTGATGCTTAATATTGGTTATTTGGAATTATATGATTAAGGATGTTGGTGTGATAAGGAAAGGGGAAATTAATAGCACAGACCTCCTCTCACCTCCTCTCACCTCCTCTACAACAAATATAAAATATGTATAAATAAATGAATGAAATTAATAGAAAAGAAAGATAAGAAAGAAGGAATTTATGACAGGTGGATTTTTAATATACTTTTATCCATCTGTCATGTAGGCTGAAGTCGGACATCAAATTGGTTAGATTTGTAAGCAACTACTAGATGGAGAGAAGGCAGTGATTGGTTGGTGAATACTGCCTCATAGATGTCAAGAGTATCCACTTTTCTATTTTTAGAGTCTGTTTCTCTATTAATTTTTAATTCATGCTCATGTTCTAGTCCCTTTTTTTATGGAAAAGGCTCTTCTAAAGTGAGTTTGTCTCTAAAGTGAGCAAATAAGAGTGTATCCATTCTTAGATCATTTAATGGGTTGAGATCTCTATGTATTTCATAAAATCAAAGGTGAATACACCTTACTTGTTCACTTTAAAGATAAACTCACTGTAGAAGAGTCTTATCCTTTCTTTATGGTTACTTGTTCTAGTCGTTTTTGTTTATTAGATATCTGTTCTCTTTGGGTCCTTGTTAGTACTTATTGGCTGTTGCTGTTTGTAAAAAGAGAGTCAAGAGTGTCGTATGCATGCTATGAAGAATGGTGACCCTCGTTGCATCAAAGGGTGGCTGGCATCAGTTTCAATTAGATGTTGCTAAAGTTTAAACACACATATTTGTTTACTTTATGAATACTGATGTGCATAAAATTATGAACATAGCACTTTATGTGTGTATGCATAATGGTTTTATTTATTTTTGCAAACTGCACGGGTAATGGTTAAGTTGGAACTTTCAAAATTCAAATGCTGTATTAACTGAAACATTTGTGTGGCACAGGGAATATTTATTGAAGCAAAATGCATGAGAGTCATTTTCAACCACTGTAGAGAATTGGCCTAGAAGGACATACTCAAATACTTTTTAGTGGCTGTATTGGATTTGGTTCGAATCTCCAAATTCATATGCTGGCTATCATGAGATTGTCTAATTGAGATATTAGTCAGTTTTTCTTTTTCTTACTCTCTTTCTCAAATTTTATCTGGCAGAGAACAAATTACTTCATCTTGTTAAGTATGTATATTTTGTATACTGCTAAGGTAGAACCGAAATCGTGAGTTCTCAGTGTAGGCATACCTTGTTGTTATTTTCTATTTATTTAAATTTATTGATTTAATAATGAAATCTCGTTTTCACTGAAGAATGAAGATATGCAGTTGGATGTTACCTTGGGTTTGGGTTGTGATTCTCTTTTTCTTCCTTTTTTCTTGAGAGAGGGTTGGGGGAGATATGGCACCATTTTCAGTTATCAAAGTTGGGCAAGATTCACGTAATAATACCTCCTGAACATCATGATCGGTAAAAGACATCTAGATATGTTGTGGATAATACAAGCTGCAAGAAAGCTTGTGTGAAGTGTCTTTTTAATGTCCTTTATGGAATGCCAAATATTTAATCATTATAGCTCTTTCTGAATGATATTTGAAGATGTCTTTATGATTATAGAAGATTCTTTTTCTCCTTTTCGCCAGACAAATTTGTCAAAGGCAGATGTAATTTTGTTTCCAGCCAAAATATGTATCTTGATGTGGCTTTTCCTCATCCAATTGCGTGCCCATGGTTGTAGTTCAGTGGTTGGGCAAAATTTTGTAGCACAACTGGTTCCTTCTGGATTTGATGGTACTGGTGAACTTGTATAAACACTTTGCTTCAGAAGTTTGTAAGGTTATGTAATTATTGATGTGTTTCTGTTATCTCTCCAAAGGTTGTGGGTGGACATCAATATTGAATTTGTTTTGAAGTTTATTTGCTTACATGGTCTTTTATGTCGGACTTAAATATTGGCCATGTTCTGATTCTACGAAAGATATTCATCTAATTTATATTGTTTTTGTTTCAATTTGACCCTTAAAGTAAGTTGGAGAAAAGCTGAAACAGCTAACAAAATTAAGGCAACAGCAAAATGGTTTTTTTTTTCTTTTTTCTTTTTTGGATAGAACAGCCAAATGAAACTTTCATGACTCATAAACCAATAATTCACGTAGCATTGGTAATGATATTTATTGTAGTGTGCGTATTTAATCTAAAAAAAAAACTACAAATTAACTATACTGGCTGTTTGGTTAAGAAGTTTTCTCTTATGTATTCATTATTGGATTAGATTAGATTAGAGTAGTTGTTATATTGCTTTTCTATTACCTACCTTGAATGGAATAAGATGTATGCCTTATCTAATTATTATTTAATATTAATATATAATAAAATAGAGCTCTCCTCAGTCTTCGGCAGGATGGCACAGTTGCAGTTGCACATAAACGTATGGCGGTGCCATTTCAGGATATAAATGAAAGGCAAAGCAATGGAGAATACAAGAAGTAGAAGCAGGCAGAAAAGAACTATCCTAGTTCCAATTTGCTATCCTTTCCTTTCACTCCATCGGTGCATCTCTGTTCCATCCAGACACTGACACGCACCAACTGGGAAAGCGCGGCAACAAAACCAAATTCTGGCAATTTGACACCTTATTACTATGTGTAACTGACACGTAAACTTGACAACATTATAACCAAGCCACGTTGCATGGAATCTCACCCACCATGTATTGTTCATCAACTTACTCCCTTATATATAAACCCCCTCATCCCCCACCACTCCCACCACAACTTGCACTTCCTTTTAACTCACACCCGTTCTGGATATTACAAAAGCACAAACACACAGTTTTGATTTGAGCCTTTGATACTGTTGTTGATCTGGTAAAAGCCATAGGAATATTGGTGCAAATATATGGTCATGGCTTCGAGGGTGGTTGTGGTGATGGTGATGGTGGTAGTGGTGTTTGCCATGAAGTGTAACTGCACGAGTGTTGGGCACATGCCCTCAAACAAAGAGGAAGGTCATGACTTTCAGGAGGTTAAAGCTAAGACGACACAACCTGCCAACAATGAGGCCGAGACGTGCAAAGAGGGGAAAGAAGCGACAGAGTCATGGACAGAGTGGGCTAAAGAGAAACTCGGTGAAGGACTTGGGTTCAAGCATGATGAACCCAAGTACACCACCACTAAGAAAGTCTCTGACTATGCCACTGACACTGCACAGAAGTCCAAGGAATATGCTGGTGACGCTGCACAGAAGTCCAAGGAATATGCTGGTGACGCTGCACAGAAGACCAAGGACTATGCCAGTGACGCTGCACAGAAAACCAAGGACTATGCAGGTGACGCTGCACAGAAGACCAAGGACACTGCTCAAAAGACCAAAGATTATGCGGGTGACACTGCTCAGAAGGCCAAAGATTATACCGGTGATGCTGTTCTGAAGGCCAAAGATTATGCCGGTGATGGTACTCAGAAGGCCAAAGATTATGCCGGTGACGCTGCTCAGAAGACCAAAGAGAAGGTGTCTGATTATGCCAGTGACACGGCTCAGAAGGGCAGTGACGCTGCTCAGAAGACCAAACATTATGCCAGTGATACTGCTCAGAAAACCAAAGAAAAGGTCCAAGACATTGCGTCTGGTTGGTACACTAACTTCAATTTTATTCATTATATTTCTAGTATGCACATGGCATAGAGAAAAACGGTGGCATTTTCACACACTTTTCGGCATGTAGTAATTACTATCTGAATTTTTGGTTCCTACTTAGCCATGGTTTTTAAAAAGTTTCACATAGCAAAACACAAGAATAAGATGTATAATAGTAGGACAGAAATGTGGATGAATATTAGGATCTTCATTCTACCGAGTTGAAACAGTAATATTTGCACAACTAAAAATCTACTCTTTCTTACATCACTTGTTTTTATATTATATTTTCTCTCTACCTTTATTTGGGAAACTTTTATCTTCACAAACAAGTAAAGTGCAGAGAAGTAAACTATCAGACAGAGTAACGTAACTAGTAAAAATTTTTAAGTAGTCTTGCTGCAATTTCAACAATAATTTGCAGGAGAAAAATCAAGCATTTTATTCTAAGAGTAATAAAATACATTCTTTATGGTAAAGCTAGTTTTGTCCACATTGTTCTATGATAAGCAGGGGCAGGTCAATACAGTGCAGAGAAGGCCAGAGAAATGAAGGACGCTGCTGCAGACAAGGCTAGTGACATAGCAAATGCAGCCAAGGAGAAAATCAAGAATATAGCAAGTGGCACGGCAGGGTATGCCAAGGATAAGGCTGGTGAGGCTACGGAGAAGACATCAGAAACCATGAATGAGGCAAAGGAGAGGGCTGAGGAAGCCAAGAAGGCTGCAAGAGAGAAGCAGAATGAGCAGCTGAATTGGGCCAAAGAAAAAGCTAATGAAGAATATGACGCAGCCAAAGACACCATAACCTCTAACTATGAGGCTGCCAAGCAAAAATCACAAGAAGTGAAAGATAAATTAGGTGGCCAACGCCGGGATGCTGAGCTTTGAGCTGGTCATCACCATATACCTGTTATGCCACAAGAGTTGTCTGTGCTTGTCTAGTCACTCCTTAGTGTTTGGTTTGACATGTTAGCAATTACATAGCTGAAGTGAACATTTTGTATCAAATATACTCACGTTTGCCTTAATTTAAGTTCCAGAAATAATAGTTGCAACCCCTCAACATGTGCCATTTCTTTTATATGAATGCCCAATATTATATAATATATACAATAATACAATATCTAACTGGACTTGTGGGATCGATCAGCTAGTACATGTCTGAATTGGAGACAGTTGATATAATGTTTGTTTGTATCTTTAACCACCATTCGTGGCTGCTTTTACTCAATAGTCATAATGGACTTACACAAACCCTCCTCTACCATTGTTCTATTATTTTTCTTATCATAGTATTATAGTATTTTAACTTTAACACGTTACA
This sequence comes from Ormosia semicastrata, assembly GCA_029884595.1. Classification (NCBI taxonomy): domain Eukaryota; kingdom Viridiplantae; phylum Streptophyta; class Magnoliopsida; order Fabales; family Fabaceae; genus Ormosia; species Ormosia semicastrata. Next base: position 27,096,306 of record JAQQTO010000043.1, read on the forward strand.
AACATCAACATTATCATTAACTCGTATTACACCCTTCTAGAATTTATTATTACATAAAGTTAGGCACTTTTTATCCCAAAAAGTAAGACTTTCAAAAGTCTCTTTTAGGTGTTATTATTTAAAAATATTAACAAAATCTTCAAGCTTCGACCTATAAACTTACTCTACACAAAACTCTTTCAAAAATTATTTTAATTAGCCTCATTTGAAATATAACATCACAAAGAGATAAGATATAATCTCAGGAGAAAACAATAAACAATTATACATATTTCACTTTGCAATTCTCTCTTTCTAAGATCATATGATATGAGAGTCTAACAAAAATAATAATTAAACAAATTAATAATATTTGAAGGAAAAATTACTAACTTTTAAATATTTCAAGATAAAAGATAAATAATTCAATGAAAGAGTGAAAATCTCAATATAATGATTAAAAGAATAATTATATGAACAAGGAATAAGAATCTCCATAAAAATAGAAGGAGTATAATAAAAAAATTCCATGTTAAAAATATGAGTAACTCTTCATCATCTTTTTCATTATTTCTTTTTAGATCATCATCATTATCTCTTCATTTCATTTCGATACTCTCAATTAAATGTGCATTTTTCTCTTCATTCAAGCGTCCCTTAATACTCTCATCATGACTACAATAATTTGATTAAGACGTCTATTAATTCTCTTATCATGACCAAAATCATTATTAATGATTAAGGCATCTCTTAATCATCTCATCATGGTCATAATAATTTGACCATAACTTCCATGAATCCTCTCATCATGGTTACAATAGTTATATCTGATCGAGAAATCCTTAATAATCTCTTAAGCTATTGACAAAGAGGCATTCCTCAATATATTATCTGATCATGGCCACAATAATATCTAATCTGGGCGTCCCCCAATAATCTCTCATCATGACCATGATAATCTCTTTGCACATTGATTCATTTTTATCCATGGGATAACTTTTCTAAAAAAAAATACCTTCTTTATAAAAATATTTAACATAATAATCACATAAAAAAATGAGAACTTTCAGAACTATAAAAATTAGTAATTAATAAAAAGTAGTTCATAATAAAAGAATAGTGCATAATAAGATTGGTTAAATGAAATACTAAAAAATAACTCATCCTTCAGAACTATAATTTATAAGACTTTAAATGATAAAAAGTTTAAAAGAGACAAATATGATAAAAAGTTGATAAAGGAAATGTTTCGTGTTCAAAATTAACTTTTTGTAGGATGTTTATTCGAATAAAAGAAAAGCATATTCAAATAGATTTCATAAAAATCAACAATTTACATTGTTCTATTAAGGTTTATTCGAATAGAAGAAAGTTTATTCGAATAAAACTACCAAAATCTCAATTCTAAAGCTTTCTATCAAATTTTATCAGAATAAAAAAATTATTAGAATAAATCTTTTATTCGAATAAGGAAAATTTTTATTAGAATAAATCTTTTATTCGAATAAAGAAAATTTTATCAAAATAAATCTTTTAAAAATAGTACTGGAAGTGTTTTTTGACAAGGTTTATTCGAATAAACTAATATTTATTTGAATAAAAATCATTCGAAATCCAGGGTTGCAAACACTAGAAAAACCATTTATTGCCACTCTTTCTTTCTAACAAAAATAGAATAAATGTCATTGATTGCAAAAGACATTAATTAAAAGATATGGGTAGAAGAAATAAAAAAGAAAAAAAATGATGTTTTCGCTATTTTTTACCTCTATTACAGAGTTGGGGAAGATGAAAAGGAGATTGAAGATAAGAGAGTTGATGTAACATAAAACAGAGAGTGATTTTGTGGCTTGGTTTGGATGTGTTTCTGATGAGTTTGAAAGACTTAAGAGATATTTATAGAATTGTTTCACATAGGAAGGGTGAGATAAATCTCCCTTTGTAATCATTGCTAATTAGGAATCAAGAATTCCTTTTGGGACACTTGTCATGATGACCTCACTAATCTTATATCACCACCATTAAATTCTTGGACACTTGTTATATAAATCACAATTTTTTTTTGTTTGTTTGACACTTGTTTTTCTTTTGGCCATGTTTCATCATATTTTCACCATTTATTTCAATCATTTGTTTGCCATTTGTTTCTTCAATTATTGCTTCAAATTTGGAATTGCCACTTGTCGCTTGCTAATCATTATTTCTAGATTTTTCTTTTTAACGTGGAGTGACTTACGAATTAAGTCTTGTTAATTTTCCATCCACTTATTAACACATGTCCTTATTCTAGATTTTTCTTGATCATTCTTAATTCCATGAGCTCTCCTTCTTAACACCTACTCTTGATGATCTTATCAATCTTACTTCATTAATTTCACTTCATCAATTTGGTTCATTTGTAATCAGAAAAAAGTTCTAACAAGAAAAGGAACTAAATGAAAATTAAATTTTCATTCTTGGTATACTAAGACATGTTTCCCATTTCTAATATTTCTTAACTATTTATTCGAATAAAAATATGTCTATTTAAATAACTCATGTGTCAACATAATTAACTATGATATTTTTTAATTATTTATTTAAATAACTATATGCATATTCAAATAACTCATTCTTTTACAACATATATATGCCAATAGTGACCTTTTTTTAGGCCAAACTGTGGCTGGGAGACTATGACATGGAGGGATATATAAACTAATGTGCTACTCATTCCAATTTTTGTAGAGATTTTTAAAAAAAAATAGGTGACATTTATTTATTATTGTATAATCAATTTATCTTTCGACAATTGTTAAAATTGGTTATTTTTATTAATTAAAATTAATGAGGTGCATTATAGTATTCTATTTTTTAATCCAAGCTTTGAAGGAAAAATTGTACTTATTGAAACTCAAAGAATTTTTAAAATTTTAATCGTGAAAATTTTTGAAAAGTTAGGATTATTGATAATTAAGTGTTTGTTATAAAATATTAACACAATTGGTGATTTGTATATTTTTTTATGAACTTGTCAATTGGTTAAATTGAAATTGAAAGTACATACAATAAAAGGAAATTTTATAGATTTTAGCCTAATTAGTATTTATTATTTAGGATACACCGTATCTAGTCACAACTGGTTGGGATATTTGCAACATGAAATAAAGAGAAATTATTGCATGAGTACAAACCTAGCAGGTATGATTTACGCACATTTAATAATTAACAGACAACGCATTAAATTGTGGGACCCATAAGACAATAAAGCAATTTGGCTGAACCCAGAAACATATTCAGCTTGAACCGAAATTTTGTAAGGCCAAGCGTTCAATATTCCCTGCTGATCCAGCTTCAAGGACAATAACCCAAACGACGTCGTCATACCCATCAAAACAACGGGTCCTCCGTGGCAGTGGCAGTGGCAGTGGCGAGAAGGATCATCATCGCCTCCTTTTTTTGTTTTTTTGGGTTGGTTCTGGTTCTGAGAGAGTTGAAGGCAGAGACTAAGGAACTTGAGCTTTCTGGTTTACAAGAAGAAGAGGAAAAATATTTGGTTTGTTTTTTGGTCTTCTTCATAATAGATTTAGTTTGAGTATCTAAACGAGTAGGAGGAGGACCATTGTTATCTGGATTTCGAAAAAAAAAAAAAAAGCAACGAAAGAATGGTCCAAATTTTGGTTCAATCTGAATGTATTTTTGGGTTCGGCTGAATTGCCTCGTTGTCTTATGGGCTCCATAATTTAGGCCACGTTCGGATAAGTATAAAAATAATAATTTTTAGATAATAAAAAAATATTTTTCTCTTATACTTTGTTTTATTAATTTATATTAACTTCTCACAAAAAAAATATTAATTATTTTTATATTTTATTTATTTTAATAATTTTATCCAATGAAACATGGGTATGTCTTTTTTGAGACATGTCCAACAATGGCAATGACAGACATATCTCTGTCAAATACATAGGGACGCACGTAAGATATAAATGTCTTTTGTATTTAAATATATTTAATTAAAAAAATTATTTTTTTAACTTAGATACATTTTATATATAACTCGGATAAGTTTATATACGTTTAAGATACAACTTAGACACGATTTATTAATATATTTTTAAAAAAAATTAATTTTCATGACTAACATCCAATTAATAAATCTGTAACTCACTCAAACTCAATCACATGAGTAACATTTCAAGTCACTATTTTTATGTACTAATATTTTAAGTTTTAATTTTTGACATGTCACTATTAGATTTTTAAATTTTATTTTTTACACATTATTATTTTCATTTGCTTCTTTTCTACATCTGTATCAAGTCATGATCAAGTAAGTCATCCACTTCGTTATAACTAAAACTTGCCTTATATTATTATTCTTTTTAATTAATTTTTTTAGATATACATGTACTTGTTAGTTTTATTAGGAGATATTGATTTAAAAATTTTATAAAAAATATCAATAGAAATTATGTTTTATATTTTTTAATAATAAATTACTAAATATTAAATATTAACACATTTAACATATAATAAAATATAAATTTTTAAATTTATAAAAATAATATTAATAAATTATATATTTTTTTAATTTCATAATTATATATATAAATTAAATTCTTTAATTTATCTAATATTATATATATATATATATATATATATATATATATATATCATATCCACTTTACAATTTTTTAAATTTAATATATTTTTGCATCCATATTCATGTAATGTTCTATGTCTTAGTTCCTGTCAATGTTTCATCAACTTTATCTAAACAGTCAAAAGTAATTAATAAATATTTTTTATTAAAATAAATACTTTTTTTTATCAAAGAAGCGAAAACAAAAGCACCCTTAATGTGTTGTCAGTTAATTATTAGATATGTGTAAATCATTCGTGTTAGATTTGTGCTTATCCAAACATTTCTCATAAACATAGGAAGGTTCAAAAAGTAAATGTGATCATATGCTCCACGCGGACCACGCCGTGGCCCAGACTGCGCCTTGATGAAGGCAAGTATCCACAAAATCCGAGTCTTTCACACTGGATGACTTGTGAAAGCCTCATCCAAATTGAGAGTAATTTTTTAGTAGAAATTTCTTATTTTAAACATACAAATTAATTGTGAATGTGTATAAAGTTATGTTAATATGTATATTTTTAATATGACTTACATAATTTTATATATGTTAAAAATTAATTTACATACTTAAAATAAAAATTTCTCACCCAAGAATTTCTTCACAATTTGGTTTGATGGTATTCACAAACAGAACAATAAATATCAATGATTGTTGTTTTGGAAGATGCACGGTGCACAATAAGCCAGTAGAGATAGGACATTTTAGGTATTGTGGAGTAAAATAGGGAAGAATTAAAGTAACGCAATGGTCAAGACCTTGAGAAACATGTGGCTCCAGAAGCACACTCGTTAGGCCACCACCACGAGCAAGCTTTTGCCTTTTTACCACTAAAGGGTCTTTTGAGGTTACGTAAAGTCACAAAAACGTGATCCTCGCAAGCCCTTGTTTGAACTTTGATGTTAGTACCCAGCATAGTTGGTAACAACTAAAACTGATCCATGCAATGCATGCAAGTTGCGGCCAGAATTTGTTTGCTGGTCAACCTCCGCGGTCTTTTTTCAACGAGTAATGTTAGAAACATATTTATTTATTTATATATATATATATATATATAATTTTATATTTATATAATTTTTATCATTTAATTATAGTTCATTTTATATTATTTTTATATAATTATATTCAAATTTTATCACTACAACAAATCATATATATATATATATATATGAGATAATATGTGATGTGCTAGAATCATTTTTCATTTTCAATAATGCCAAGACATCAACGATTTTCCTCATAATAGGACTTCGCGAGTGGGCTTTTCGTGTTTTCAAAGACTAGTGAGGCAAATCATACGAACAAAATAGTCTACATAACTAAGTTTATGGTTAAGATAATTGTGAAAATTTAATTATTTTAATAATTAATTATTATATAAATTTTTTTATTATAATCGATTATAAGAAAAAAAAATTATATTTAGATATATTAACTGAAAATTAATTTTAAGTTAATATGTTCGTTTATATAATATAAAAAATTTATTTTTATGTATTAAATTATTAAAATAGATATAAAATAATAAAAAATTATTTAATTAATTAAAAAATTATTTAATTGAGAATAAAATGATATTTATATTTTAAGGTGGGAAATAATCTCAATAATTTTTTATAAAATACTCAAATTTTTGCTTCTCATTCAACAACTTTTTTCTCCAAAAAAAAATTATTGATTTTTTCCTTTATGTTATCCAAACACGTTGATGTTTTCACCAATAACTTAAATACAAAAAAAGTTGTTTGTTCAAGTTAAAAAAGTTGAACCAAACATGCTCCAGCTGGGGTAATCTTATAATGTTTTTTGTTTTTTAAAAATTATGGTAGACAAGTGATGCTTAGACAATTTACAAAATTATAATTTTTATTTAAATGCCTTAATTTTTTTATGATAAATTATAGATTCATTTAATTAAAAGCTAGCGGCATTTATAATTTTAGTAAAATTAATAAATTTATTAAGTAGAAGAAAAAAACATAATATTTACTCAAAATTAACTCACAATATGTAATTTTGCTACTAGTTTATAGACTATTGATGATAACGCATCTCTTATTATGAAGACCGATACATAATATGATGTCGTATAAAAAAATTATTACATCTCTTATCTCAATAAATCTAAAAATCTTATTGTTATATAAGAGCAAAGCATGAGACTAACTTAAGTAAACTAAAATAAAAATTTCAAATATATCATAGCATAAAATGTTTTTGAAAAACTTAAAACTAAACTTTTTAATTCTTTCCTAAAAGTAATAGATATGAAAGATCTTGATAATTTTATTGAGAAAAACATTAAAAATAACAAGAAAAGCAACAAAAAAAAAATGAAGAGAACTATTGCTAAATGATTGAAGCTGCAACCCTTAATAAACAAGCACTCAAAAGATATTATTAAAGTACCATAAAAATGAGAGAAAATAACACAAAGGATAGAGAGAATTAGGACCGATCTATTTAGATGCCTTAATTTAATCATGCAATATGATTAAATACTTCATTTAAAAATCATAGATCAATACAATTTGCCGTTTCATTTATTCTCTCTATTTAAAATGTTCAGATGGAAATACGATGATCCATTGTGAGATTGAAAGTTATATACTTATATGTCAAAATCATTATGTACTTATTTGGGGAAAAAATACTCTTTACTTTTTTTATTTTTAAAGATAGTTATTTCTAAATATTTGGAAACTGGGTAAAAAACATCTAAAGTTTAAAAAAAAACGAAAACATAATTTACTAAGTCATCCTTAATTTACATTTACTTAAAAACATTATATACATATTTAGGGAGCAAAAAATAAAGCGCAACCATTAAATTGATGAGAAACTCACTCCTTGATTTTTGTTTTTCATATAATTTATGTAATATTAGTTACATAATAATTCATCTCAACATATAAAGGTGTTAACTCAGTGATAAATAAGTTAATTTTTTTGTGAATTGAGCTTTATCTATAATATTACAAATTCGAAACTCGTTAAAGAACACTTTAGGAGGAAGAATAATTTTAATATCATGAATAATGATTAGTCTTAAAAGCTTTGAAACTATCACCTAAGAATAAAAACAATAATTGATTTCAATTCTTTAACAAAATTATTGTATAAAAGGTAATGTGCGACAATTTTTTTTTATTTTTGAAATAAATAATTAGTCGATCAGATTTTCATTTGATAAACCACCTACTTATGTTTATAATTTATAATGCTACATATATAATTGCGTGATTGGTTATTTATATGGCAGCCGGTTTGGTCTAGGAAGCGTGTATGTCAGCTAAATTTACTTTCTTTCCATCGTATCAAAAGCTTCTCAATTGATTTCCTCACGAGTTATGAATTAGAATTCGGGGTGTTTATATGAGGGGTTGGGATGAATTTATTTTATTTTTGAATTTAATCTTATATTTTGATTGAATCATTTTTCAAATTCTAATTTGATTCAGTCTTGGATTGACAATTGTTTGGGTTAAGATTAATTTGATTCAATAATTAAATAAATTATATCAAAATAAACATTTATATAACTAAGTCATGTATACTTTTAGAAGTAAGAAATTAAAAGTATATGATATTTCATAATATATATTTTAAAAATAATTTTTTTGGTGGAATAATTTGTTCACACAATTTTGAGTCGATGTGGTAGTTAGATAAAATGTTTTCTTAAAGTAGCGATTCGAAGATTCGAACTATTGACATTGCAGATTATATTAACATTGCAAGTTATATTTTGAAAAAAAAAATATTAACATTAATATATTATCATATTATACAAAATGTTAATTTAAGTCAAAAAATTATTATTTATCACTAATTATAAAAAATTATAAGTTTAAAGTATAATGCAAGTTGAGGTATTCCAAACCCAACCCAAAAATATGTAAGATTTAATTTTTAGAATATGAATCCATATCGATTAACTTCAGAGCTGAGATGGATTATTAGGAGAAGCCAAATTTTGAACAACCCTATTATGAATGACAACTGGTGAGGCTGGGATTTTTTGACTAGCCAAATTCAAAACCAAAAAAATATTCTATATCATACAATATAACTTTAATTGAAAAAAAAAATAAATTTCTAGTAGCCGAAAAATCTAATATCAATTTTAGCCAAAATAGTATAAACTAAAAAAATAATATAATGTACTGATATTGGGTTTTGGTTTGTACTTTGTATTTGTATATCGAATATGAGTAAACATGCTGAAAAAAAAAAAGTCTAAGATGTATGGAATTTAAGTTAAGAAAATGTTTTCAAAGAATATCTGTGTAATGCTGTATATAATTGTTTTATATTTATATTTGTTTATCGAAAAATATTTGTTTCATATTTTGTAGAATATAAATCGGGTAGGAATCTTATTATTGAAAACTATGTTATATATTATTCAGATATTTGGAAAGTACTTTTGATCAATCCGAGCACAACCCTATTATGTTTGGGTGTTTTCCCATTCAGTAGACTTCAATGTAAATTTACCCTCAAACCCCAGTTTGAGTTGAAGCAAAAAAATCGTGCTTTTTCATTAGTAATTGTGGCCCGTTGGAGACATTAATGGAAAAATTAAATTCTCATGTACCTATCTCACAAATAGTCTCCATAATATGGTTTGATTGTTAATGATGCTGTCATTTTAAGGATGTGTTAGAAAGCACAAAGTCATTTCCTTTAATTCCTTTGTTAATTGCAGTCACTCAATTGCACAAGAAGAAGCTCTCAAGCTACTCATCAAGAGTTACGCTTTTAGTTTTTTTATCATACTGCGTTTGTTTTCCACTGCTTCTTTTTTTTCGATTTTATGCTTCTGTTCATTTTTTGGTATTACTTGTGCGCTAGACTGCAAAATTTTTGGTTATCTTCCTTTTGTGTCTATTCTGAGTTTTCTCTGTATAAAAAAGAACAAGAAAAAAAAAATGTAAGTAAGTACTTTTAACTCTTTTTTTATTTTTATCAAAAGAAAAAGGAAAACCACCCTACATTTATGGTCGGTTGGATAAAAAGTGATTGCAAGTGTAAAGTCTTGATAATATCAGGTGAATACTTAATTGGAAAATAATTTGGTAATTAGGAGCTTAGAAACAATAAAAGTGATTTTTATATTTAAAATTATTATTATTATTATCAATAAAAAAATTTGAATAAGAGTGATAAAAGGCATTTGAGGAAAATAAGAAAAATAATTAATTAAATAAGAGTGGTAATAAATACTACCTTAAATATCATAAAATGCTTCTTTCTTTCTTTTTTATCTGATCATACAATGCTTCTTGTAATTATTAGTTCTTTGTTGGATTTATATTTTGAATCTGGTATTACTTACTAATTATGATTATGACGTTACTATGTTTCCTAGGTTTAACTCAATTCACTACTACTTTATTTTACATGGAACTTAAATGCTGTACTTATTGGAGCATGCATACTCAACTAACCAATACATGTAACTAAAGAATGTAACTTAACAAATGACATTTGTGTAAACTTATACTCACGCTCCTTCACATTCTACCAATTCATTAAATAATATTATAATACCCTAGTTTTATTATAATTTTTTTGAATAGTTTATATTGTGCACATACATCACTTACAGCTTTGGGATACTCCCCTTAAACTTTGATAAGCAAAACACCTTTCTAAGATTTTATTCTAGCATACTATTTAACTTTTGATGTCCTAATCTATAAATTTAAAGATTATTTTAATTTTCTGGCACATCAAATTTAAACAATTTAATTAATACCTTAATCCCTTTTGATAAATCAAATAGTTTGAATAATTTAGTAACACATTTGCCCGCAAAATTCTTAGTTCCGCCACTAATAAGGTAATATATACTATTAAATGAAATAGTTTTTGTTTAATGATTTATATACAAGGGACACATTTTTATTTTAAATATATTAAAAAATACCTATAAATTAATTTTAATTTTGAATTATTTCATTTTTGACATTGAACTGAGTTTTTATATATATATATATATAAACATGAGTTTACGTATTTTTATTAATAATTAAGAGAAAACAAGATAGTTGTCCATAAGCACTATTTAAAAAAAAAAAAAACAAATTGGTTAATCTTATTTACTTGAGTATCTATTAAATTAAATGACTTAACGAAATGATAGGATTTTAAATCTAAATATTATTTAACAGGCGTTGTTAACAGGTGCTTTTAGGGTATTCTTTAGTAAGTATTTAATACAAACAATTAATAATAATAAATATTATTAATTAATTAAAATAAAGTATTAAATAATTTGTAGGTTCTTAAGAGATTATCTACTTCAAATCTTCTATTTTTTATTTTAATTCCTTAATCAGCAACTTTAATGATTTAAAATAAAAGATTATTACAAATTTATATCAAACTTTCTTATTTTCTATTCATCTTTACCCTATTTTCTATTATTATTATTATTATTATTAGCAGCAGCAGCATATTTCCTTTCAATTAATATTTTTAGTTAATGAAAATATAATATTTTTTAAACAATTTTTGTTATAAAATATATTTGAAACATGGTATGAGAAAAAAATAATAAATTAATTAGTATATATACGCGTGCGATGCATGAGACAATGTTAAAAGTAAAAATTATATAAATAATATAAAATAAAATAAAATATATTTAAAATACATATTTTAATATGGACCTGAATGGGTCAAGATTAAACTGATGTAAGATTTAGATAAAATGTATAAAATTAAATATTATATATATTTAAATCATAAAATTTTTAGAAGTAAAATACTAAACTTTAATATATATATATTAGATAATATCTATACAAGAGTTGTGATGCTCACAGTGGGATTTATTGTAATAATAAAATATTGTTTGATATAATAATTTAAAGTAAGCTAAAATAATAAACCTAAATATAAAGGAATATAGCACATAAAAATACACCAATTATTGTCTCTTGCATTTTGGCCTTTGAATTAACTGGTAATACCTCTCTAAAGTCTCCATCCAAAATCTCATAAAAAAATAAAAAATAAAAGTCTCCATCCAAAAGTATCACTTTCCCCTCGAAAGGCTGTTCTTGGTTTCATGACTTAGAAAATCTTAGAAGATCTCTTATAGTCATATCAATGTCTCAAACCTCTCATATTCGTATTTATTTAATGCTTTCCATGTAAATGTGTTTCCTCTACCTTCATAATCAATCATATACAAAAAATAAACATCTTGCATATCTTCTATTAAATAGCATTAATGATAGAACCGTAAACTTGTTTTTGCTCCCTATTAAGAGAGGACAATAGCGTGTGATGTCCTTTAGCCAAAATTATATCATAAAATAATTTATCCTGCACAAGTTTATTTTATGATTGAGAGATATCATCTTTGAAAAAATGCATTTGAAAATAATCTTTAAGACTCGTTCTATTGCTCCTAAGAAGCTTTTTAATTTCGCAAAGTCTAAAATCTTTCAATAATTAATCAAAAAGAAGTAAATTTGAAAATTAGTAAAGAAAATATGTTAAATAAATAATGTATTAATTGATGGACAAACTTAATCTATTATATATCTTTTATCTTTTATCTTGTATATAATCTAAAAGTTTTTTCATTACAATTACCATGTGACATTTTCTCTTAATTTTGATTTTTAATCCTTTATAATTATAACTTTATTTATTTTTTAACTTTTCATTTCTCTCATTCATAGCTTTATTGATTTTTCATTTTTCTAACCTTTTAAAATTTGTTATATATTTTTAGATAGAGATCAAATTGTATTCATTTTTAATAAATTAATTATATATTATAAATTATAACTATTATAACATAAAAGTTCTGTAACTAAAATTGCCATGTGGCATTGTCCTTTAATCTTGATTTTTTAATTCTTTATTATTATAAACCTATTTATTTTTTTGACTTTTTATCTTCCATTCATATCTTGTTTTCTTTTGTTTTTTTTCTAACATTATAAATTTTTATTGACGTTCCAAAAAAATTTCACGTCAATTAATTTTTTTTTACTTTTTAAAAAATAGACATCAAACTGTATTCATTTTTAGTTTTTAATACATTATTAAAATATATAAACTTTATTTCATAAATTAATATTAAATAAAAAATATACATTAGTAAGATGAAGCTTCTCTTAAAGCTTTGAGAGAAAGAAACTTTGTTAGAAGCCTTATGTGAATAAAGAAGGATTTAGAATTTAAAATTAAAAAAAATGAAAGCAGGTAGAGGATCATGGTCTCGTGAAGAGGGAGGAAGAGAGCAGAGAGAGAAAGCTAACATGAAATTTTAATGACAAAATTACCTTTGATTAAATGGAATTGATATCATCAAATAACAAAAAGTTAAGGATACTATAAGAAATTAGAAAAATAAATAAATTTAAAAGAAAATATGATAGAAAGATGAATTTATCCTCAATTTAAGGAACTATATTTTATTAACACAAAAAAACTTTGGACAAAAATATAATTTCATAATAAGCAGTTAAAGGGGAAAAAAAAAGCATAAGGATAGGTTTCGACGGGAAAAACCCAGGGAATTGACACCAATTTTATATATATGATGTGAACATAAAATGGCTTGACAATTTGTTTAAATACAATTGTTACATCCTTATTGATATGGCTGCATTTAATTTATATTTAAAAATTTAATAATTCTATTAACAAATTTTCCAGTATAGTCACATAATAAACTATTGCCAAAATTTGTATAACTATGAAAATATGAATGCATTCACATTAAAATAATAATAATCTAATTGCATTGTTGACAGCTTAAAAGTAAAATCTTTTAAAAAGTGCCGCTTCCTATAAAGGAGTTTTGGATATCGAACTAAATTAATTTTTTAAATATACTAATCCGATGGCGATGTAGGCATTAGGCAATACATTTTTTTTCTTCCAAGTTGTACGAGAGATGAAAGCAAATAAATAAGAGACAAAAATATGTGGCGTAATGAAAATTTTAAAATTTCTTTTTTTTTGGGAAACATTATATGTAAATTTTAAATACTTTAGTTAATTACATATTTGTTGGTGCAGCTAATATCTTTTACAATCATTTGAGAGTGAATTGACAGCTTGACAACAAAGTTAGATTAAAAAAGAAACTTTTATCGCAAAAAAAGAGAGAGGACACGATACGTGCCAAAAACGTGGGGAACTTTAGGAAATCACCGAACGCAATCATCATGAAGGTTGAAAAAAGTCCTATCATTACGTGTAGGCCATTCCTTGTTGAAACAATAATTAGACCAATAATTATCTTTTTACATTTATGCGATTTGGTTTACAATGATAAAAGTATTATAATAAATTGTACCAAAAAATTTATTATAGTAAATTATATTAAAAATGGTGGGGTAATAATAAGTTGAAGTACTTATATTTTATAGGCCATGGGTTCCAAGCCTCAAACTCAAAAGCATATAGGGCTGTGCTGCTTTTGGCTTCCAAAGCTTCTTTGATTTTTCCGTGTTTGCGGTTTACATCTCTACACTTTTCATTGTTTAATTAGCGATATCTTATTTATCTTGTTTTTTATATATTTATATTCTAAGACATATCAAACAAATATATGGAGATGTAACTCCCAAAGATCTGTACAAACCATTTTCCGTAAATTATTTGAGATTGAATTGACAATTCAACAAGAAAGCTAGGTTATAAAAAATTGTCAAACGAAGTAGCTAAGGGCTGGTTATAGAGATCTCAGAGGGGATTGACCTGCCCCGCAAACATGTTAGCCAAAACGGGACGAGGCAGATCCTACTCCCCGTTTTGCCATATGTACTTGTTTATATATATATATTACGTTAACAATAATAACAATAACAATAATTAAATTTTTTTCTATTAAGTACAATCGATTATATAAATCAAACGATATCATTGTATTTTATTATAAAATAAATTTTTTAAAATGTCATATTTTACGTTAACAATTCAAAAAAAATTATGTTTCATTTAATATTTATTATTATTGTTGAAAGAGAGAATAAAGAAATACTTATGAAGAAATTGTTATTGCTTGTATCTTATATCTTATCTAAATTATACATGTATGATTTATATTATATAGACTTATGTCAATACTACTTATAGAATGAAATAAATTACGGAAATAAATTTGTCAATACAAGAATAAATCATGTCAATTAAATAATGAAACAAATAATGAAATATAATAAATAAGAAATAAATCCTAAGATATTATTTATGATACTCTAAAATATTTCAAGATACAAAAAGGATATTTTGAGATATTTTTACGATATTCCAACACTTCCTCAAGCTAAAGCTTCCTAAGCTTGAAGCTTGCAACAATTAAATAATTTGATAGTGTGATATTTAGACTAACGGAGACGATGTGGCAACTACTTTTAGGATGAAGATGGAGACGATGTTAGTGCATCACTAATATGATTCATCCATGAGAGGGAAGTCACCACCAAAATGATTGTCGGTGGGAAGAGAAGCCTTTGGCATGATCCATTAGTGGGAAAAGAACGGCATGACAAATACTGGCATTGTAGATATAGATTTATTCTCATTCTCCTCCTTAATGAGAGCCAGATATGTCGCGACCGAAAAATCGCGGCGGAATAGCAACTTAAAATTAATTAATATTAAATTAGGAGTCGCCACCAATTTTATTTTTTATTAGGAAAAATTGAAAAATCCAAGAAGAATAGTCTTTGAAACCAGATTGAATTTAGTCGGTTAGCATGTAGGGAAGGATGGAAACTTAATCCCACAAAGACTCCCTACCGCCCTAAGACGGTACCTTAAATTAATTATGCAAATTCTTAATAATTTTTAAAAAATATTTGTTTTACCCCCTTTTGTAAAAAAATATGAAATAAACAAATAAATTATGAAAATTTAATTTTTGGCTTGACAGAATTAGAGTCTCGCTCCTACGTATCCCCTGGTGCAATGAGGAACTCAAAGTCACGTAGTTCTCTAGAAAATACTTGTAGGTTGGTTGATTTTATTTAAAATAATTTTGAAAATTTGAATTAACAAGTCGTCGCGACTCAATTATTCAAATTAATGATTGAATAGGTGAAACTCGCGTCACGCTAGAGACGTCACCCATTGATTATTAAGTTTGTTACAAAATTTTTATTTAAAATTATCAATTAATGGCTGATTTTATTTTTAATTATTTAAAAAATTTGATTTAACAAGTCGTCGCGACTCGATTAATCAAATTTTGAAGAAGCTAAGCGCACACGCTAGAGACGTCACCCATTATTCATCAAGTTTGTTACGAAATTTTTATTTAAGATTATCAATTAGCGATTTAACTTAAAAAATTGAAAACATGATAATAATTTAAATATAATATAAATAATAATAATAATAATAATAATAATAATATAATAATAATGTAAACCATCAAGTTGTCACAACTCAGACGTTTACAAAATACAAAGAATTTGCCGCAACTCAGATAACCCATATTATTATTATTATTATTTTTAAAGAAATCAATTATTTTTGTTTTATTTTTACTTTTACCATTTTTTTAGCCCAATGACCCTACTACTTAAAAAAGAAAAAAAACTGAAAAAAAAAAAATAATTGGGGCCTTACGAAAAGCAAAACGAAGAGGAGGGTTTTCTTTTTGCTTTGGAACGTTTTTTTTTTCTTACGAGAGAGAAACAGAGATGGTCACGGGAGGAGCACCGAGAGAGGAGGGAGGAGCGGCTCGACGAACCTAACGGTGGCGCGGCCGGAGTTCGACGGGCTCGGATCCGTGCGTGGGGGACGACCGGTGCGGCGCAGTTCGCCTTTTCACGGTGATTCGCGCAACGAGCGGCGTGCGGTGGTTTGGCTTTGATGGTCACCAAATCGTGGTTGGGCGGTGGAATTGGTTGTGGAATGATGGAGGCTTGGTTTAATGGAGGATTTGGTGGTGGTTTCGTGACGAGAGGGTATTTGGAGAGGAAGGTGATGACTTCGTGGCGAGGGTGTTTTGCTAATTCTTTGCAAAAATTTGCTATGGAGAGAATAATATGGCTATGTAGGCGAAGTGTGTAAGTGAGGCTAGGTGAGAGTATGTCGGGTTCTTAGTATATGTTCGATGTATGGGTTAGGTGTTTTATAGAGAGGATTAGGTGAGGTGTTTGAGTTAGAATGTGATTAAGAATTTGTTTAGGATAAGTGATGGGAGGTTTAGGATAAGTTTGTTTAGGATGGGTTTGAGATAGGATGAGTTTATGTTAGATAAGTTTGTGGTAGGATGAGTTTGAGTTAGTTTAGGATAGGTTGGTTTAAGATAAGTTTGTGGTAGGATGAGTAATGGTTAGTTTAGGATAGGTTGGTTTAGGATAAGTGATGAGTTTAAGTGTGAGGATAACTGATGGGTTATGGGTTAACGGGTTATGGGTTAACAGATTGGTTTATGGGTTACGGGTTAATGGGCCAATGGGTTGAAAGATTATTATTTTTTATCTTTTTTTTTATTTACAAAACGCCCCGGACAAAATTGGATGTTCACAGATAAACTTAAGCTTGTTACAAGTAGAAAACCCATAAAAGGCATAAACTAAAAAAGAAAGAACATAGGAAACTAGTACTCCCCTTGAATAACAAAACCTTGGCAACGTCCTTGGCAAAACTCCTTGCTTCTATACACGTCGAGACCTATTTTGGAGTCTTCGACCTTTCTCCTATAGTGGCCTCTCGACCTCCATGGTCTCCAAAACACTTGAGTCGAGTATTATACCACCCAAGAACACAAATGAGGTCCTTTACTAGTGTTCAAAGTCGATTCGGCTCGATTGAAGTCAAAATGAATTTGCTAGAATCCCAAAGAATTATTTAAACCCAAAGAATGAAGGCCGGTCCAATCAACAATGAAGGTGATTCGCGGCGGAAACAACAGAGGCTCCCGGATCGTCTATCGATCCAGGTTCGAGGTGAAGCGACAATGAAGGCCGCTAAAAACTCAAGAATGAAGGTGATCCAATTATTCGTGGCGGAAACAACAGAGACTCCCAGATCGGGAGCTCGATTTGAAAGAGACATAATATTTGAATATTATTTATTCTTCATAATAGTTTAATACTAATCAACAAAAAAAAAAGCAAAAAGTTGGAGAGAAACAATCATGAGAGAATATACAAAAGAGTTCCATAACTCAAGTCGAAGAAAAGGCAAAAATGGATACCTCTCTAATACCATGTTGAAAGAGAGAATAGAGAAAGACTTATGAAGAAATTATTATTGCTTGTATCTTATATCTTATCTAAATTGTACATGTATGATTTACATTATATAGACAATGAATAGAACTAAATTATAGGAAATAAATTGTGTCTAATACAAGAATAAATCACATTCTAATTAAATAAGGAAACAAATAATGAAATATAATAAATAAGAAATAAATCCTAAGAGATTATTTATGATACTCTAAAATATTTTAAGATACAAAAGATATTTTGAGATATTTTTACGACATTTCAACAATTATTTTTCCTTACCAAGTGTATTGAATCACTTATCAGTAACACTAAAATAAAAAAAAAAAACTTTATTTATAAAAAAAGGAAAGGAGAATGACACTTGCCAAAAACGTGGGTAACTAAAATTGCCTATAGCATGCTTGGGGAAGATTACTTTTTTTTTCCAATAACAACTTTTTTCTTAATAAAAGTTGTTCTCAGAAAATTAAGAGATGTTTGAGAAAAGTGAAAAAAGTTTATTATAATTATAGATTTTTTTTAACACTAAACTGATTATTTTGAAAAGCATTGAGTATATTTGTTTGTGCTTTTTTATTAAAAAATAATTTTGAAATACGTATATATATTTAGATAAGATTTTGAAAAAAAGTAAAATATAAAAAGTAGTTTAATTTATGCTTTTTTTTTAAGAAATAAGTTGCTTTTCAAAATAATCAATTAAAGAAAGATGTAATAGAAGAAAGAAAAAATAAAAAATTATTTTTTATAATTGCATCCAATATAAAACAACAACTACATTTTATAAAAATTTCTAAAAAATAATCAATATTTATACTATCTTACATTCTCTCCGTCCATTTTTATTTGTTTATTTAAAAATTTTAATTTATTTAAAATTATCTTTTCATTTAAAAAATTAAATTTATTTATTCGTCTTTTTTTAATTTTATCATAATATTTTATTATCTATGTTAAATTCAATAAATATATATTAATTAATTTTTATAAATTACTAAAATCAACTATTCTAATCAATGAACTAAGAGAGGAGAGAAAATGTGAGAATAATGAATATAAAAAAAATATTAATTAAATAAAAATAATAATTTAATTATATTAAATCATTTTTATTATTTATTATATTTAATAAATTTCTTAATTTATGTACATTAATCATATCAAACAAATAAAAATAGACAAAGAGGGGTTTTTAATCAAATTGTCCTTAGTAGAAAAAAATATTTATTAAATTATCATTATTTTTAAATTATTTATTAAATTATCACGATTTTGGTTACGTTATTATTTTTTATTTTATGTAAGGTGCGTTAACGTGTATGATGCATCTAATTACGATGCGTCATAAAATAAAAAATAATAATGTAACTAAAACAATGATTGATAAAAAATTTAAAAATAATAATAATTTAAGAATTATTTTTGGCACTAAGAATAATTTGGTCAAAACCCAGACAAAGAGAGTAATCACTTTTTTTTAAAAGCTCAGAGCATTCTTCATGATTATTTTGCACATGTGAATTGTTTTACCCCACGTTCGTTGAGCAGCTAGAATGCAATTAATTGCCACTGCAAAGTGAAATGAATGGCATCTTCCCATCTTCAATGCAACACCAACCCACCTTTTACAGGTTTATTCGCTCTGTTTCTCTCTAATTGACGAATTGGTGAAGGAGCTAGACGCCTAAAAGACGAGAGAGCATTGGATCTGAGCTTTATGTACGTATAAAAAGATTAATTTTTGCTATATTTTAACTTTGAGATTTATTTTTTTAATATTTTTTACGTGCAAAAAAGTCACAAAGTATTTTTTGTGGTACAGGTACAAAGTATTTGTTGTTGAAGATCAATATAATAAAAACTAAATTAAAGAAAAGTTTATATGTGCTACTAAAATAAAACATTAAATATTATATAATCTAATCAAATCATTTCTTACCCTTTTTAATAATTTATTACATAAAATGGATTTTTTCATACATTTCAAATAAAATATATTATATTAAAATAACTTTTTATTTAATATATTAAACATAAAATTAATTTTATTATAATTGATTATAAGAAAATAAATTATAAAAATATAAAAAATATTATATAAAGAATAAATAATAACAAATATTGATTGAAGAATAAAACATTTTACATTGAAAATTCAAAAAGGATCAAGATTCATCTAATAAAAGAAAGGAGAGGAGAATGACACTTGCGAAAAGGATTTTTTAACAAGTGTCATAAAAACATTTGTTAAGAAATTAAAAGTGTAAAGTATTAAATGAAAAATATAATATTTAATATATTAAAATCTTAAAAATGTTATATTTTTTATATAATACGTTTTATTTTTGATTCCTTAATAAATATTTTTAGGACACTCATTAAAAAATCATAATTAACTAAAATCACATATTTAATGCACCAAACAAAATAAGTTGATGCTATTAATAACATTTATTTTTCTTTTAATACTAGTAATTTTGCCAACGCGCGGGTTATTTTATATTGTATATTTATATGACTAATTTTAATTAAAAAAATAATTTTTAGAGTAATTTTTTTTAGAAAACTTCTCATAGTAAAATTTTTATATTCTATTACTGCTACTTAATTAATCTTTTTATTATCAATATTACACTCTAAAATTGTTTTTCATTTTTTAAAATAGTAATTCTACAATATGCTATCACTACTATTTAATTTATTTATTTTTCTTACCAACACATATAGCTTGATATTGTTTTCTTTTCTATTTTATTATTCCATTTTTTCTTTTAAAATTTAACATAGTGTTTATTTAATATTTAATAATTAGTATTTTTATTGAAATTTTTTTTATATTTTGAATGCAATTTTTATAAACTATCATCATTATTATTTGATTTTTTTTTACAAATAGTCACATAGTAATATTGTTGCCTTTTTTTTATTTCTTTATTCATTATTTTCTTTTAAAAGTTAAATTATTTCTTTATTTTCTATTTAATATATATTATTTATATTAAAAAATATTTAATTCTCCATACAATTTTTCACTATGCTATCACTATTACATGATTAATTTTTATTTTATGCACATTCACGCTTTGTATTTTTTAGGTTCAATATTCCATTATCTTTTTCAAGATTCATATGTTGTTAATGATATTATTAAATGCCAAGGCAATTTTACTATACAAAATATAGATTAGTTTTAGTAATAAATAATTTGAAGAATAAAATATTAAAAATTATTGATATTTTTGTTGCTTTAAAAAATTAAAATTTGAATGAAAATTCAGCACATCGTATACTAAGTAAAATATATGTTCACTATGTTATCTTTTATATATATATAATATTTATAACTTAGACACAACTTATGCTAATATTATTTGTATAAATAAAATAATTATATTATTTATAAAATATACATCAATTAAATAAAATTATAAATATTATTTAAATATTCTTATCATTAGAACTTGTAAGATTAAAATTTAAAGACAATAGATTTTATTAATATGAAAAAAAAAAATATTTGAAGGACATTTTATTAATGCATATTTTTAGTTTTCTCTATTTAAGATTAATATATGCAATGAAGCATATATTTTTTCTAATTTATTAAAATTGAAAGGTTAAAAGAAAAAGTCATGAAAAAATTGGAGAAATGATATGTCAAAAAATATAAAATGAAACTATAGTTAAAATTTTAAAAGAAATAAAAAATAAAAAATGTCTTCTGAAAACTTTGAAACAACTTTTATACATTATTATAGATTTTAACTTCATCATTAAAATTTTAACATAAATTTGACATTGTGAGACAAAAACCTCGAGGGCAGATATTTTATAGCACTACCCAACAAAAAATCACCTAATTACCAATCGTCGTGAAGGTTGGAAAAAGTCCCATCGTTACGTGGAGGCCATCCCTCGTTGAAACAATAATTATACCAATAATTTATTTTTACATCAATGCTATATGGTTTACAATCATATAATATAATATATAAATAGAAGTTACATGTTTAGAATTTTCATATGTCTTTTTTATCATTAAGTAAATGTATTATTTATTTAACATGTGACAAGTAAAATAATTAATATTCTATCATATCTTTAAAAATTAAATAATAAATAAATTAGAAAATACAATTCAATAACCACAAAAAATAAAAAATAAAAAATTAAATACTTTATCTACCCAAATAAGTACAAACAAAAAATTCAAAGTGCTTTATATGATTGAAAAACATAATAGCAAACATTCCCATGTTCATCTTTTTGGTTCCCAAAGAACAAGTTTTATGTGTTCTTCGTCCTTAATAAATTGGTGTTCTTCATGGATTTGAAGGAATAAATGTCATCATCATATTGTTTTCTATAAGTAGTGGAAATTGGACTTCAAAGTAATGGTTGAGTAAGGGTGTGGGAGACTAGCTCCCTTAATGTGAATGCTATAACCGCCACAAACTCTTATAGACTGAACCATTTTCAAGTATTGAAATGACTTAACAGATATGCTCTTTGACAGTGATCAAATCACTTCACTTTGATCTCACATTACAATGATGTTGTTGGCGGTGGAGTGACTACCATGGTGTTCGTGCGACGACAATGGGGACTGCGATTACGACTGCGGAAGAGATGCGATGGTTGAGCACTATAACATAGGGGATGTGGTGGTTCAATGGATGGATGAGCTAATAGAGCTAACGATCGCTACTATGGGAGTAAGAGTGGGAGTGGGAGCAGGAGTAGCTAAAGAATTAGGACATTCCTAACATAATTGCTTAGAGTATATGTAATTGGTAAATTTTTGTATTTATTGTATAATTCATAGAGTTGACTATATGATATTTATTATATTCATTATATCTTAGATTATAATATCCCTTAATTTGATTTGATAATGAGTTCTGATACCATTTATGTCAAAGATATCAAACAACAGAAATAACAAATTAGGAAAGAGTGAATATCATTAATTGAATATAACTTATTATTAAGAAATTAATCTTTATTGATTATGTTTTTTATTACAATACTTATTATTAAAAAATTAATTTTTATTACATAAATCATCTTTTTATAATTTTTTTCTTTTAAGGTGTTCTTAATCCACCATTGATTTGTGGTTAAAAATATTATACTTATGTTTCACCCTTATAATTTGTTTAAATTCTGTTTACATTTGAATATTATTTTTTAAAATTATTAAATATATGGTACAAAAAATATTAGTATTTTTATTATTATTTTAATTTATTAATTCATATTTTATGTTATCATGTGCATTGCACAGGTACATATGCTAGCAATAAATAAAATTTTGTTAATGTGTGTGTCTTAAATGCATATATTAAGAATTTAAAATAATATTTATTATTTATTTATTATGAATTATTTTAAAAACATTATTTTTTTAAATCTTTAAAATAATAAATGCTTATATTTTTTATTATTTAACATATGCTCTTAAGGCATATGTTAATAAAATCTTAATAAAAATATGGAGTAAATACTCATTTTAATTTTTCACATTTGCATTCTTTCTCGATTTATTCCTCCTTAGATTAATTTTTTCAATTAAGGACTTTTAATTTTTTAATTTCTCAATGTTATCCTTCTATTTAATAATCATTAACACAGCTAATAAAAATGTTAAAATTATAATGTGTCATTTTATATTTTAAAAAATTAATAAAAATTGATAAACCTAAAAATTTAAAATAATTCTAAATTATTCTGATACAATAATAATTTTCTGTTATAATTATTCTTTAATTTTTAAAGTTATTATTCTTTAATGTCATTGCGATATTAGAATAAAATAGAACATTTCAACACATTAATGATAAAAAATAATACACATCAACATTTTTTATTAACGATATTAATAATAATTGGATAGAAGAATAACATTGAATTTTTTTTAAACTGACGGATCCTTAATTAAAAAAATTAATCGAAAGAAGATCAAATTGAAAAAGAAAATATATGTGGACGACCAAAATAAATGCTTGCCTTAAAAATATTATAATGAATTATATAAAAAACGGTGGGATAATAAATTAATAATAAGCTGAAGTATTTATAGGCCATTGCCTCCTGAACTCGAAAGCACAGAGGGCTGTGCCGTGTTCTTCTTCAATCTTCATCCATTTCTACTCCCGTTTGGCCATTTTGCTTATTCCAAAATCTTCATCGATTTTTCATTTTTCCGTGTTTGGGGAAATCGCTTTACGTTGTTGTTGTTTTTTTTCCCCAACCGTTTCAGCTACTGTGGCATGAGTTACACATAATAAAACCAAAGCAGAACACATAAATGCCACTGCAGAAAGCAACAAACAATCTTGGGTTTTCTTTGCTCTATTTGTGGACCTGATCTGGTTTCTTCGATTTAGCTGGAATCAATTTTAGTGTGAGGAAGAGAAGTAGGACCGGTTTGGGGAAAAGGGGTGTTGAGCCAGAGCCATTTTGCCAAAGCAAGTAATGGTGATTTTAAACCTTGGGAAGAAGAACGAGAAGGAGAAGGAAGGACAAAGAATGCAACTTGGGAAATACGAGTTTGGTAGAACTCTAGGTGAAGGAAATTTTGGAAAAGTCAAGTTTGCCAGGAACACCGATTCTGGCCAACCTTTTGCTGTTAAGATCCTTGAGAAGAATAAGATCATGAACCTCAATATCACGGATCAGGTCTGCTTCTGAAATAGTTGCCCCAACCCCACCCCATTAGTGCCTTCTTCTTATTTCTGTAATTTAATTCTCTCTCTGCTTTTACAATTTGGATAAGTTTCCAACTTTTGGGTTTCCTCATGATTTATGGGAATCAGCAGCAAAAGTTCAACTTTTTAAGTCCTTTGACATGATAAAACTGTCTGGTCCTTCAATTCTGTGAGTGTTGGGTTGCATTTTGATCAGCAAAATTCATGTCCATCGACCATCTATCTGTTCTTTTTAACTCCTTAGAAATATTGATTCAAACTCAATCTTTAGCTCTGTCTTTTTCATTTTCATGTTTTTAACTCCAAAACCATATCTGTCTAACACTGTTGGTGAAAATTGCAGATAAAGAGGGAAATAGCCACATTAAAGCTCCTCAAGCATCCGAACGTTGTTAGATTACACGAGGTACCACCATCCTCATTCCTCTCTGATCATATTATATTCTATTACGAAAACGTATCCAAATTCTAATTCTAATGTTGTTCCACCTAATCTTTGTACTTGTTGTACCAATCTTTGTACTATTTGCCTCCCTCTCTTTTTTATCTGTCCGAGATTATTTTTTGACGAGTCACTTTTGGATCACGCATAGGTACAGTAAAACAGTTTGCACTAATCTTGAAAGCACTAATTTCGTTCATCCCTTCTTCTTTCGCTGCTTCTTTTTTTTTTTTTTTTCATCTGACCCATTTCTTCTTTGACTTTTCTTCCTTCATCTATACACAAATCGCATATCATTATTTTATGAAAAATAATTAATTTTCTTAACTTATTCTCTAATAATTTTTTAATTATTAAATAAAAAATTTTAAATATTTTTTATATTCTCAAGATATTAATTATATTTAATTTTTTATTTAATATTTTTTTATTATATAGTAAGAAAAATATTAGAAGAATATTTTAAAAAATATAACAAAATTTTTATTTTATTTATCCATATAATATTATTATTGCCGCAAATTCCACAACCCCTAATTCTTGTTTATATTCACTTAAAAGTTTTTTTAATAAATTTTAATATTAAATAAAGAAAATATTAAATAAAAAATAAATATGATTTAATATTATAAAAATATAAAAAATATTTAATTTTTTTATTGAATAATTAAAAAATTTAGTAGGAAAATTGATTATGACGATTTAAAATTATTCTTTCCAACTTCCAAGATTAAGCCAACCGAGAATCACGAGTCACGACAATACCTCAGGATTCATGAACTTCGACGACATCCCATGTCACCCACTAAACCCAAATCTTTAGAGTGTCTTTACAATATACGATTAATCTGATCACATGAGTCAATTTTTTTTACTCAGTCCAATACCCGTTTGTTCACTCAACCCAAATCTGCCACGGATTCAGAATATTTTGTTTTTTTTAATTACAACAAGTTATGACTATGTTACGAGATAAAAAGAACCACCGGCGATGTTTTTTGATTGCAAAAAAATTATGTAAAAAATGTGTTATCACTCACAGGTATTATGTTTTTTTTTTTTTTGGGAAAAAATGATGGCAAAAAATGATGGAAGCGGAAAAAATGTGTTATCACTCTGGAGTCGGGAGTAAACTCCTCCCCAATAAGTCTTTTTTCACTAATTAAGTTTCAACCTAAAACTTCTTATTATCAGAAGAATTCTAGTAGAGTTTGTCTCACACACAGATCTAACATGTTACCACTAAACTAAACTCACTTGGGTCCACCGGCCATTATATAATATTTATAGTTCTACACATAAATAATTTGTATTTTTCTTTAATAGAAGATTCAAATTAATCTGCCGCCACTTAGTCTACAGCTCTAACTTTAATTTTGATCCTCTTATTTTCTTTAAAGCATAATATTGTCATGGTATGAAAAGAAAAACATAAATTGCTCCCCAGAATTAATAGAATTATATTTTGCTTATAAATCTCAGAGTCTTAGAATAGGATAGCCTTCTTTCCCCGTCAAAAAATAATTATATTACAAAATCAACAGTGGGTTTCTAACACAAAAACATTTTTTTTTCTCTCTCTCTCAAAAAATAACACTTCCATATTTTTAAAGATCGGTGATGATACACGTTTACTTTTATTATTTCTTTTATGTACGATAATTTGTGTGGATGCATGTTCACTTGTATCCATTTGTCTGTTTTGCTGACTTGAAGGAGTGGGTTTGTGACTTTGTCTTGAACTGATTCAAAGAATGTTTTTTTTTTTTTTTTGTGGGGGTTACTGAATAGCACGTTTGAACTGGCAGCTAACCCATTCTCTGATTCAGATTTCTCAGTGAGTAGTTAAATGACATGGACGGTTGTTGGACCACAAAGACTTTTATTTTATTTTTATTATTGTATTATTGAGCGATAAAAAATGAGAATGTTATGATAAATGTGTGATTATATAAGATAAGATAGGATTATGAATGAATACATTAGAAAGAAAATAAGAGTAATAACTATTGTGAAAAAGATAAGAGAATCTCGCTTTAAGTGGTTTGAACATATAAGAAAAATATTTTTAAAAGTTTTTGTAAGGAAAGTAGATCAAGTAGAATATAACTTAATAACTAGAGGTAAAGTGAGACTAAAAAAGATTATTAGTGAAACGATTAAAAAAATTAAATTTGAATAATATTTAAAAAAATTTAGTTTATAATAAGACAAAATAATGTTGTTTGATTTATGTATCTCACCTTAGTTAATAAAGAAAAACTTGATTATTGTTGTTATTGTATTGTTACGGTGGCGTACTGGCGTTGAGGCCATGAGGGAGATTGATTTATGGACCAGAAACAATATGCCAGCTGAGAAGGCTATACAAGTGGTGATACTAAATTTCGGAGCAAGTTACCTAAACCCATCAAACCACGTTAGAGCTTTGTGAATTTTCAAACTTAAGAATGCATATTTGGACGTCATGTTTAGCATTTTATTTTGCAGTTCCTTGTGTAGTTCAAAGTAATCACAGTAAAATATTTCTCTTATTTCGAAAACATCTAACAATCGTTTGAAAGAAAAAATATTAAGATTTCACAATTACGATTTGCACGTCTAGGTGGTGCTGGGCTCTGCACAACCACATGAATATTGTGTGGTGGTGAGGTTTTCCATCTGGCATTTTCTTATCCTTAAGTATCCATCAATAATTTGTTATATTATTAAAAAAATCTTGGATGGCACTTAGAGGTGGGTTGGTCCAATTGTCAAGTCTTAAAAGGAAATTTAATCAGACCTATGGATTGGTTCATAAGTTTGTAAATCAAAATTCATTTAACCACAAGTTGAAACAGATTGGGTCAATAAACTCATATCTAAGCGAATCAATATTTTATTTGATCTTAACCTGCACAAACCATGAATTATGGAGACTGGTCCGTGAGCCTGGGCCATATACCTAGCTATAATGGCACTTCATTACTCCATAGATTAATTAATGTTTGACCATGCTATGAGGGCTCCAAATGAGTTCCTGGTTGCCATTATAATTGTAAGCATACACATCTCATGCAGAAAATTACATTATTCTGATCAGATGGTCCCACCATATATGTGTATTTATGCAATTGGTCTGCTACACAGCTGACAGTAATTTTTCCCCCATGCTATATTTGTTGCTTCCCTTGCTCAGAATAGAAATATGGATTGGCCCCATTGCACTAAGTTCCACCAACCCTTGACTAAATGGACATAGCATTAAAGTAATTAATTGCATTTGCAACTTCCAACAGCAGATTGCTGCTTGCATGTGTATCATTGATGTTTCTGATTGTGATTTACAACTGTAATTACGCAGGTCTTGGCTAGCAAAACTAGAATTTATATGGTACTTGAGTACGTGAGTGGAGGGGAGCTATTTGACAAAATTGTAAGGACCATTTACTTGTTGATTATTCATATGCATGATCTATAATCAATGACATTTAATGAGCTACTTGTAATCATAGGCGTCCAAGGGTAAACTTACCGAAGCTGAAGGTAGAAAGTTGTTCCATCAGTTGATTGACGGTATGAGCTACTGTCACAATAAAGGTGTCTTCCATAGGGATCTCAAGGTTCTTTCTCAGTTCTCTTAGGCACTGTTACAATATTTGTTAAGCTAAAAAATGATATTTATACATCACAAAACTTACACTATTTTTAAACTTTTCTTTGGGAAAAAAAAAGAAAGTTTTATAATGTATATTTTTCTTGTTTCATTATTTAAAAATAGAATGATATAAGAAAGATGTATTGACAATGGAATAAAAGTCTTTTTAAAGTGAACAAGTAAGGATATATCAATTCTTAATGTCATCTAAAGTACATTGTGATTAAAGGAGACTTTTTTTTAAAATGGTGTGCAAATATCATTATTGAATTGAAATTGCACTCCATGGTTAATAGTTTTTTTTTTAGGGTTTATATCTTGCATTTTTGCACACAAGTGATGCTATTTTCTTGCAGCTTGAGAATGTACTTGTGGATGCTAGAGGGAACATAAAGATAACCGATTTTGGCCTTAGTGCTTTACCCCAACACTTTAGGGTAAGATATTATTTGAATCACACCTCAGTGCAAAGTATATCATTTTGGTTATTGACATATGTGATAACTGTGTGAAAAATTTCAGGCAGATGGATTGCTGCACACAACTTGTGGAAGTCCCAATTATGTTGCACCAGAGATTCTTGCTAATAAGGGCTATGACGGTGCAACATCAGATGCGTGGTCATGTGGTGTTATCTTGTATGTTATCCTAACAGGATACCTACCTTTTGATGATAGAAATCTTGCAGTTCTCTATCAAAAGGTATTCAAATGTTGCCTCTATGTTCTCTTTTTATATGGTTAGTATAGTAGTTTTATAAATTAATTCTCAATTTTATTTTTTCTGAGGGATCACAGATTTTTAAGGGAGATGTTCAGATACCAAAATGGCTATCGCCTGGTGCCCAAAACATGATAAAGAGGATTCTTGATCCCAACCCTCAAACCCGGATAACAATAGCTGGGATCAAAGAAGATCCATGGTTCAAGCAGGACTATACTCCAGCTAATCCTGAGGATGAGGAAGAGGATGTACATATTGACGATATATCCTTATCTATCCATGAAGTGGTATACTTTTGAACTTCCAGCTTTCTGTAATCTATACTTGGTGCCATTTCGTCCACCCCGTCCCCTTTTGTTTCTTTCTGTGGTGGTAACCCAAAACTATTCTCTTGGTAATAGCCACATGAAGCAGAACATAGGAGTTCAGGATCACCAACCCTTATCAATGCATTTCAGCTGATAGGGATGTCTTCATGCCTAGACCTCTCTAACTTTTTTGAGAAAGAGGTGAGAATGGAAGTTAGTTGGTAGGAGATTTGTATTATTGAATATTTTGAGCATAATTTCCTGTGTCTTTGGACATTCACCAATCACCACCTCCTAATGAAATTTCAATCATTTACACGCATAATTTGCTTTGAGTTTCAGGATGTCTCTGAGAGGAAGATAAGATTTACATCCAACCTTTCAGCTAAAGATCTGATCGATAGGATAGAGGACACTGTGACAGAAATGGGATTTACAGTCCAGAAGAAAAATGGCAAAGTTAGTACTATTGCTTATGTTTGTTAAAGCTACTTCTATGTCCAACAAACTTGCAAATAAACTAAATATTAGCATGTACCACAAAAAAAAACTAAATATTAGTTTGGCTAAAAATTCACTATAACGTCCTTTTCTTTTGTATTAAAAAGTCACTATAACGTCCTTATTTCAGTTGAAAGTGATACAAGAGAACAAGGCGCATAAAAGTCTAGGCTGCCTCTCAGTGGCAACAGAGGTAATGCTGATGCATGTTTAGAATGAGCTAAACCTTCGTAAACTGATGTTTACAGCTTAATATCTGCAATTTGCTGACGTTAAGAAACTAACTTCACTTCAAATATAACAGGTATTTGAAATAAGCCCATCATTGTATGTAGTAGAATTAAGAAAGTCTTATGGAGATGCTTCTGTATATAGACAAGTATACTCTTTCTCTCTCTCTTTCTTTCTCTCTCTCTCTCAAAATCAGAGGCTGAAGTCTTATATATTCTTCATGCGATGCAGTTATGCAAGAAGTTATCAAATGATTTGGGTGTTTCCCCAAGGCAAGCGCTAGTGAGCTCAGGCTCAGAAGTGAATTAGAAGCCAGATAATGTGTAAGTTATTTTTTGCTCAGGTTGGATATACCTATGTACATGATTTAAAAATCGTCTTGTTCATCTTACATCGCCAGTTTTGCTTATATAAAATGACACATTTGGAGCTCTCAATTTCATAGCACGGCTCAACGGAACAACCATGCGATCGTACATATTTAAAGTTTGAGAATAGATCGAGTGCATTACGGCCCGGCCTACGCCTAAAATGTATTATAATTAAAGAGTCAATGAAATGCATATATGTTAGATAAATAAAAGCACCAGTTTTGAATTTAGCAATCTCTTAAATAGATGAACTCCATACGATGACATCTCTTTGTAGAAGTATGTTGTAGTGAACCTGAAATTGGGCATGTTGTCTTGCATCAGCTTCAGTTCTTTCTTTTCTTTTTTATTTTTTTTAAGGATAGAGGGC
Organism: Ormosia semicastrata; assembly: GCA_029884595.1. Taxonomy (NCBI): domain Eukaryota; kingdom Viridiplantae; phylum Streptophyta; class Magnoliopsida; order Fabales; family Fabaceae; genus Ormosia; species Ormosia semicastrata. The sequence continues at coordinate 27,127,432 of JAQQTO010000043.1, forward strand.
TGATCCTAATTTTCTCTTTCCACTACGGTGTTCTTTCTCTTCTTCGTGGTGTTTTGAATTTTGATATCCTCTTTTTGATGTTTCGTTAACGGGGGCTGCCGTTTATATCATTCAGTAATAGCCCTCTTTTTTTTTCCTTGCTTTTCTTACTTTTTTTAGTCTTTTTAATAAATTTATTCTGACCTTTTTTTTCCTTGCTTTTCTTACTTTTTTTAGTCTTTTTAATAAATTTATTCTGATCTATCATCTTTTAGATAAATTTAGAGAATTTAACTTTAAATTTATCATATTTACCTATTATTAAGTTAGATTTAGAACTTTTAGTTTCACTTATTTCAGATTAATCGCATGTATTGACCTTATGAAATAATAAGAGTTTCAAATATATTAAAATGAGAGACATAATATTTTCTTTAAACGATAGAACATTATACGTTGTCTCTGCAACGAAAAATTTGTCAATATCGATAGTCTATAAACTAAGAGTAAATGTATAAAATATGAATTAATTTTGGGTGAATATTGTATCTATTTTTTTCTTAATAAATCTATTTGTTTTACTAAAATTTTAAGTACTATTAAGCTTTTATTTTATTGTCTAAAACAAAAAGCTTCAATTTTATTTTGGGGCTTTCTAAGATATCATGGAAGTTTATTTGTGAACCGAACCATCAACCTAGATCAAACTAAAAGTTATGGGAAAAAAAAAAGATCAAACTAAAACTTTGGATAATCAATTAGCTTGTCAAGAAAAGTTGGATTGCCTACGTAGGTAGGTCAATACGGTTGCAAAACAAGCATAATTTTATTTAAATAAGAAGAACGCGCCCATGCACCCGCGTGCACACTCACTCAGGAAAACAAAGACTGAAATTAGATATTATTATTTTCTCATTATTATAAGAAAAAGGTGCATCGCTGAAAATGCTTGTGGCGTGGAACCTTGGAATGGACAACCTTCATTTCCCTAAACTTTCCCCTAGCATGTTTTTAATTATAATTAAAGGTGCATAATACCTAAAATTAGTGTGTTTGAAATAAGGGTAATATAGAAAAATAAAGTTATAATTCTTACCATTCCATTCACTTCCCAAACAATGGAATGATATCTTTACTCCATTCTATTTTAAAATATCCAAACAATGGAATGGTACATTTATCCCATTCCATTCCATTCCATCTCATTCCATGTCATCCCATCCCATTCCATTCCATCAATTACTAAATATCCAAACACACCCTAAACTTTCCCCTAGCAAAAAAAAGGTGCATAACCCATGAAGCTGAGTTTTAACCACAGGTCAAGACAAAATTAAAATCAATCCTCCAAAGCACAGCCGACACATACTACAAATAAATTGTAAATATCACTAACAATAGAACATGCTTCGAGCCACTTATATAGGACAATAACCCACCGGAACAGCTAATTAGTCCTCATTATAGGGATTTGCAAATGTTATTTACTCGTTACTATTAACAAGTTGGCTTTTAGATATTCTCATCCTAAACAAGGGGTCAGAGTTGCTTGCGAACTTTCAAGATTGAAAACATACCACATAAATGAGTGCATCAAAGTGTCCTTCTAACGTCATTGAATATACCCATATTTGGACTAGGATCCTCACATCTTCTAACAGGAATAAGATGAGATCTTGTTTGATATCTTATCATTTATTTTTTAAAATTTTTTATATCTTATCATTCATCATCTAAATGAATAGTGAGATATAAAACATGATCTCATCTTCTTTCTGTTCCCGTTGAAATAAAAGAGGATCTTGAATCCCCAGATTCATATTGGCCTGTGCTACATCCTGATTTAGTTATTAATGTCCTTTCCATGCTTGTCCTCATTCATCATTTAGGTCATCAGGCGCAGGTTTTAGGTGAAGAAGTTTGGGTTTGGCAAAGAATATAATCACTTTATTAATAATTTAGCTATATCATACAAAAGTCAAAAGATGTTATGCAATTTTTTTTATGCCACGCCAGAAAGAAGAGAATAAATTATAGTTCTTGGTGTAGAAAGATTAAAAAAATTTATATACTTTTAACAACGACTATGATTTTTTCACATTATTTTTCTCTTATATCACTTTTTACACTATTATCTATTTTATTGATTACATCACTTTTTTCTTATTATTTTCACTCACTTAATCACAACTATTAAATAATAGTGTTTCACATCATTTTCCTCTTAACAAAACTAAAAGCGTTTACACAATGAATACTAAGTAGCATGGTGTTATTCTAATTCATTGTTTCAGCAACCGATCGTAACATTGAATTTTTTAATTGACAAGGTTGATGCCTTTAACAAGCCAAGGTTGATGATTTTAGTGGATAAATTTAATTCAAAGGCTCAAAGATGAAGGTATATATCATAATAATTCAAAAACTATGCGAGTTTATTGTACACACATTCTTCATTTAAATAAAGCAAAAATAAAATAAAATTAGAGGGGCCACAGTCCCCACAGTCACTTCAATGCTACACCTCTAGGCCAAATGTTGTAGGAATAAGATTTGTTGGTTTGAAAATTAATTTTTTTTTCTCTTTCTTCTCATTTGGATTTTGAAGATAATTTTGAATTATAAAATAATAAACAAAGACTTTTGAGATAATTTCTTAGTCACTGGAATTTCACTATGTCATTAATTAATATTAATATACATGGAAAATATATCACTTACAAATAGCTATAGCTTAATGATCATTTTCACCTCCTTTAAGGATAGGTTGAGGGTTGACCCATAATAGATTAACTAAGTGAGAACCCTAGGAGGAATGGCTAGCACTCAGGCAGAGCCTTAAATTTCTTATTTTTTTGGGAGGTGAAGAGAGCAGGGAGGGGAAGGGAATGGAAGGCAACCTTTCACAACAAGTGTAGTAAAATGAGTGTTATGTTCGTTTCAATTAGATGCAGCACTAACTCGCAAGCCTGTTGCCAAACTCCTTACTATATACTTGAATTAAACCACAGTCATCTGCCATATGAAGCTTCTCATCCAACATTTTCTTGTATTGATCATCTCGGACCTCTAAACTACGCACCAACTCAACCTACAAAATTAAATTAACCACTAAAGTTACAACGGATGAGACAGGAGATTTAGCTAGCATTTATTGTAATAAACAGGAACAAAAGCTGGTATCTATTGCAGAAAGACAAATCATGATCTCCATAAATAAGCAGTTAATTGGCCCTCAACCAGCAGCACATCATAAATTGACAGCAATCAAGCATCCAAGCCAAAATAAAGTTAGTTTTAACCAATTGCAGTAACTTCTCCATGAGCATGTAGTGAAAGTAAGTGATAGAACTGGACCAGAGAAATGGAAGAAAATGAGGTAGAAAGATAGGGTTGTATTCAGAAATGGTTTTGTATCAATGTGATAGCAGAACTAAACAGTAGCAAAGATTTAAGATACAGAGGTAAACAACACAGTAGGATATTTGAGAGATCCTACTTCTCTCCCACTCTCCAATTTTCCCTGAAAATGAAACTAACCTCCTCCGTTCCCCCATTGCCCCTTTTATTTCCCTCCTAATTCTGTTAGTTTCAGGTAACCAGGTAACAGAATAACCAACTGTGATGGCTAACTATAGGGAGTTTGATCCCCTACTTCTCTTTTATTTCTTCTAGTGTACACCCTTTTTACCTGAGGCCTACTAACAGTAAGCGTTGATTAATCTGATAGTTCGATCATTAAGAAACTCCCTAGAACTATATAAAATTTCTGAAAAAGGCATGAAGATGCAAACAACAACAAAGAAAAAATCACACATTACTTTATCCATGACAAGACATCAAATTACCTGTTTTTGGAACATATGGAATTCATCAGAGCTCAGGGATCCATCACTATTTGAATCAAGGAGCTGCATCATCTCTCGGGCATCTTCTCCAGGGGCACCAAGCTCCTCCATCACCTCTGTAAGTTCCTCAATGCTAATTTTGCCATCTCCATTCTTGTCAAGAAGGCGAAATACTCTATCCCTCTGGTCAGTCTCAATCCCTTTATGATTTGTGCTTGGAAGATCTTTAAGGCGCAGTGCAGCCAATTCAGCTGCCGCCAGCATGATGGCCTTCAGTCGCTTTGCCTGAGCATCAACAACTAAAAATAAATGCCAATTTCCTTGTTTGTCTTCTGTCTTGACTAAATGGTACATAAATTTGAGAGAAGTTTTTCTCACATTTCAGATAGAAAGTAAATCCTCTTAAGAAGATAAAAGGATACGGATAAGTTGAATGACTCCCTGTGTAGTTACAGATTTAGTTTTTAGATAGTTTTACACTTACAGGGGCACAAAGGCCCGGGGGGAGGGGGGCATCATTTTCTTCTATGTATAGTTTCATGATAAATATTTATATTTTCATTTTCAAAAGATGACACTGACCTCCTCTGGATCAGTAAGGCCAGCCTTGTATAATGAATGGGATGCTGTTCCACCAACAGCTAACCTGTCCATTTGAGTAGTTCTTATCTGTATTTCCATCAATGGTCTGGTCCTACCATTGTCACTTACATCTACTGCCATATGTAAACTTTTATACCCATTTGCTTTGGGCCTGGCAATATAATCTTTTGTCCGATGAGGGATTTCTTTCCACATAGATTGGATGATTTGATGAGTCCTATAGCATGCTCTCTCTCCAGCTTCCAATACATTATCTCCAGGCTTAGGATTTAATATCACTCGTAGCCCAAGCACATCATTTACATCTTCTGCCTTCCGACCATCCTTCAAGAGCTTCTTCATTGTACTATAACGACTTTTATAGCGACCTTTAACTGAGATATCATCCACCATTGCTGTGAGCAAAGGATCAGCTTTTAGTGTTTGGAGCAGTTCTTCCTTATATATGTCAATAAGAGATCTGCCCCCTGTCTCATGACTTCGTAACCATGTATCAACATAAAGATACGAATAAGGAAACAAATACTGAAACGAGAGATCTTCCAATTCCAGTGATAAGTAGTTAGTTCCCACTGCATGAGCTAGAGGAGCATGTATTCTCATAACTTGTAGAGAAAGGATTTGCTGCTGATATCTTGGCAGATAATGGAGATGTCTCATCATGTCAAGCTTCAGAGCCAAGTCTAAAATCAAGGCCCTAATGTCATAGTAAGTCAGGCAGAACTTTCTCAACGCACCAGCATTATCATCATTCAGAACATCTATTCTGGATGGAATGTTCTTTACACGCAAACTTTCATGCAACAAATGAGCAGTACCAGCACCTATCTGATTTCGAATTTCATTGATGGTTACTTCACCTGCCTCCAAGACCTCTCTCAATATTCCAGCAGAGATAACTTCGGCATCCATCTGCAATCACATTTACTATAAAGAAACAATAAACGGTAATGAAAAAAAATAAAAAATTAGCCACAACATGTGTATCCAAGACAAGCTAAAACTGAAGATAAATAAACAAGGAAAAACATAATTTTAAACTCAATCTCTTGATATGAGAGAAATTCTAAGGTCTTCTGAGAGTAGGCTGAGCTGAGGCAATAGGCATGTTATGCATTTATTTGACTAAGGGTAGTAGTGCTAAGAACTTATCTTGATATGATATGATAAAATTGCTAAAGAGATTTTCCATTAATCATTCAATACAAATATTGGCAAGTCCATAAAGAAACGATCTTTATTATGTAAACAAGAGTATTAAAGTGGGAATTAAGATATAGGAAATCCAAGCAGGTAGTAGGTACGGGTACCTGGAGATCAGCGAGAACCATGGCGACAGATAAGGCCTTGGAAAGGGGAGAGCGACCATCGGGAGCAAGAGGGGAACTTTGCAAGATTGGGATGGACAGCTTCAGTGACTTGAACAGCAGACGAGACGAGCTCGTCGACAACACGTTCATCCTCTCCGTCAGCTCGTTGAATGCTCCCACCAGCTCCATCACCATCTTTCCCCCTGCCTGCTCCGGCGCCGTCATAGCTGAAACATCCACCGTCGGAGGAGACAACCTGACGCCGGTGACGGAGCTCTGGCGCCGGCGATGGAGGAAGAAGAGGGAGAGTAGATGAGTGGGAGGAATGGAAAAGGTGGGTTTGGAAATGGAGAGAGGATTGCGAGTAGGGAAATCGGGAGAGTGCAATTGCAAGAGCTCCATTCAGATCACACTCACTGTAAAAGGAATGGACGAAATGAAATGGGCTTCTTCTTCTCAACGAAGACAACAACAATTTTTGTGGTTGCAACTTGGTTTGGTCGTTACCGTTTGGCCTTTTCTCGTCACTTTCATTTCATTGGTCCTGTTATCTTATGGTGGGCCATACTCAACTTTGCCTACCCCTTAGTGTTCTATTCTTCTTTAGGGCTAGACCCTCGTGTAATTCACCAAAATATTAATTATTAATAATAATTAAGGATTAAGCAAAATGAGAAAAAAAAATTATTATGTTTAGATTTTTTTTAATAAAAAAAGATATGTTTATTGTGCTGGGAAAATGGAATAGAATTATCTCTTTATTTTTTCTAAATGTATGTCACATTAATTTTGGATGTAAATTATTGTAATTTCTAATTATAAATAATTACATTTTTATTATTAGAAAAAAAATTAATAGTTTTGATGGGATGGAATGGGATCCATCCCACATCTCATTCATCATTTTTTAATGCTAAATAAAAGATTTCTTATCTATAAAAGTATCTAAAAATTTTTCTAAAAAAATTTACAATGTTATTTAAAATATTAATTATTAATAATAATTAAGGATTATAGCAAAACCAAAAAAACTTTTTATTATGTAGATTTTTTTAATAAAAAAAGATATGTTTAAGTGCTCCAAATAATAGAAATCTCTTACTTCTAAATGTATGTCACAATAATTTTAATTTTGGATGTAATTATTGTTTTCTACTTTAAAATTACATTTTTATTATTATTATGGTTAATTTGACATACATTCATCAAATAATGCTAAAGATTTCTTATTAAAAACTACCTAAATTTTTTCATAAAAATTTACAATGTTATTTATAAATAATCACTAATAAAATCATCAATATCACATTTGCATTTATTTAGTTAGTTAAGCCAATTATTAGATTTTATTCAAAATAATATTTATTTCTTATAAATATTACGAAATTGTAGTAAAATAGACGTTGGAGATAGTAAAAAAAAAACGTGAAGTATAAATTTAATATTATCACATTCTTTTAAATGTTGATGATTCAATGAATAATGAAATCGGTCAGTCATTTTTTAAAACGACAGGTGATAACTCTATCATTAATTAATCAAGTAGTATAATGTATAAATATTATTGGGATTTCTTAAATTTATAAAATTTTTATCATTCACGCATCATTATTTACCAAAAAAATATTTTTTAAAAATATTATTACGTATAAATATTACATCGCTAAAATCACCATAATATTTTTCACCATCGCCTTAAAATTTGATAATATTACTAGTTAAAAATATATATATTTTTAAAAACTCCTTACACACACCACATACCAAAAATTGCAAAGGTTTTTTTTATAAAAAATATTATTATATATAAATATTATTAATTAAAATATGTAAGGTTTTAACCACCACACGTTATTTTTAAGATCACCACCACATAAAATTTTTCATAATTTTTTAATTATTTTACTTTAATGCTAAAATATTTTGGTCTTTAAAAAAATTTTAACTAATAATATTTACATAATTATATATTTGATCAAACAAAAGATAGAGATTATGTCTTATTTATTAAAAAGAATTCCTTATACTTATCTTATCATATTATCTTTTTATCAATTATAACCAAACATAACCTTAGACTCATAATATAATATCTTTGCTACTAATAACTACCACCACTCATAAATAATTGGTTGAAGTTAAACAAAAAAATCATAAAATCATCAATCAAATTAATAACGGATTATTCATATTTAAAAAAAATGAATTATTACTTTGAATTTTTTTATAAATGAAATATGATAAAATAAGTGGAGATAAATTAAAAAAAAAAAGAATAAAATATAATTATATTTTTTTATTAGAAGATTAATAAAAGAACATATTAAAACTTTGTTAATCTTATTTAAAAGTTATATTGTAAAAAAATGAAATGAAATAATTATATTATCAATTATTTATTTTTATTAAAAAAATTAATTTTTTTAATTTCACCCATTTTTTAGTTAAATATTTAAAAAAAATTCATATATTCCTTTCAATTCTCATATTTTTTAAAAATTAAATAAAAGTTATTTTCTTCCATCTCCTTACCTATCATCAAACCATAACCTACAATCTCATACGAGTGAAATTTAAATCCTAAAATTGCCATTTTACATAAGATTTTATTTAATTATTATCCCTAATTTAGAGATTAATCTCTGGCAGCAACAATGAACACTCAGCTAGAAAAATTAAATTCAAACAGGCTCAAATATTGCAGTGAAGACTGGGGGAAAAAGGAAGTTAAAGTGCGAGAGAGAGAGGATGAGTTGTTGGGCTCAGGTGCAGGGGCAGGGGCAGGTGCTTCACCCTCTTCAGGCTAGCTCAACCTCAACCTCTGCCACCCATTACTTGCCAATCCTCCGCTCCATGGAGTCATGTTCAAGCATGGCGGAGCTGAAGCAACACCACTCCCTCCTCCTCCGCTTGGGTCTCTCTTCCGACAACCACGCCATGGCTCCCATCATCAACTTCTGCTCCCTCTCCAAACACGGCGACTTCCACTACGCTCTTAGGGTTTTCTCCACCCTTCCCAACCCCGACACCTTCCTCTACAACACTCTCCTCAAAGCCTATCTGCACTCCCAAATCCCCTCCAATTCCATCCTCTTCTACTCCCACATGTTGCAACAATCTGTCACCCCCAACACTTTCACCTTCCCCTCTGTCATTAGAGCTTGCTGCGTCGACAGCGCCATTGACGAAGGAAAACAGGTCCATGCCCATGTTCTCAAATTCGGGTTTGGAGCAGATGGCTTCGCTCTTAACAACTTGATCCATATGTACCTCAATTTTGGTTCCATGGATGATGCCAGGAAGGTGTTTGATAAAATGTCTGTGAGAAATGTGGTGTCTTGGACTACTATGATTTCTGGGTACTCTCAGTGGGGACTTGTGGACGAGGCTTTTGAGGTTTTTGAGCTCATGCCCCAAAAGAACTCAGTTTCTTGGAATGCCATGATTGCATCTTTTGTCCAAAGCAATCGTTTTCGGGAGGCATTTGCATTGTTTGATAGGATGCGGGGCCAGAAAGTGGAATTGGATAAGTTTGTGGCTGCTAGCATGCTTTCTGCTTGTACTGGACTGGGAGCTCTAGAGCAAGGGAAGTGGATACATAGATATGTGGAGAGGAGTGGAATTGAGTTGGACTCAAAGCTTGCTACAACCATTGTTGACATGTATTGTAAGTGTGGTTGTTTGGAGAAGGCGTTTCAAGTGTTTAGTGGGTTGCCTGAGAAAGGTATTTCTTCATGGAATTGCATGATTGGAGGGCTTGCAATGCATGGGAAAGGAGAGGATGCCATTAGGCTTTTTAGGGAGATGGAGAAAGAAATGGTTGCCCCTGACAGCATCACTTTTTTGAATGTCCTCAGTGCGTGTGCTCATTCAGGTTTGGTTGAGGAAGGGCTTTATTACTTTCGTTACATGACTGACGTTCATGGTATTGAGCCCACAAAGGAGCATTATGGTTGCGTGGTTGATTTGCTTGCTAGGGCTGGAAGGCTAGAGGAAGCAAGAAAGGTCATAGCTGAGATGCCCATGACTCCTGATGCTGGTGTATTAGGTGCCCTTCTTGGAGCTTGTAAAATCTATGGAAACGTTGAGTTAGGAGAGGAGGTAGGCAAGAGAGTGATTGAACTAGAGCCTGGAAATAGTGGCCGTTATGTAATACTAGCTAATATATATGCTGATTGTGGTAAATGGGAAGAAGTTGCTAATGTAAGGAAGTTAATGAATGATAGGAGAGTGAAGAAGGCGCCAGGCTTTTCCATGATTGAAATGGAGGGTACTGTTGATGAATTTGTTGCAGGGGAAAGGACTCATCCTCTAGCTAAAGCAATATATGCCAAAGTTGATGAGATGTTGGAATCAATTAGGTTGGTTGGTTATGTTCCTGACACTGATGGTGTGTTACATGATCTTGTTGAGGAGGAAAGGGAGAATCTCCTGTTCTACCATAGTGAAAAACTTGCAATTGCTTATGGTTTATTAAAGACTAAACGAGGAGAAACCCTACGTATCACCAAGAACCTGAGGGTTTGTAAAGATTGTCACCAAGCAAGTAAACTGATCTCCAAGGTTTATGATTGTGATATAATAATAAGGGACAGGAACCGTTTCCACCATTTTAGCAAGGGAGAGTGTTCTTGTAAAGACTACTGGTAAATGCTATTGAAATCAGTTACCATTTTTTTAGCTTAACATATATCTATGTATCTAATCATCGGTGTACGTACATATGAACATGCTGATGTTGAAGATTGTGTAAGCTTAAAATGTATGTACTTATTCAGATAAAAATTGTCATGCTCGGTCGTATATGTGCTCCATAATGCGGTGAAATGTGCACGTGTGTGAATAACTCTTAATCTCTCATGTCCCTCATTCTTCAATTGCGCGAGCTGTTCAACCATTTAATGCATTATCAGGTGGCGGAGTATTCTATGAGGTAGGGAACTCTTGATAGGGATTTGAGAAGGGGCAAGAAATGATGACTAAATTTTGATTCAGAAGGGTCCATGTATTTTCCTCTGGAAAATTTGAAGATTCAAAGCACTAAACTTAAAAATTACATTTCTACAGACCTGTTTTGGAGAAACGGGACTGTTGTTTCTCGATTCCATGCAGGAGTAAGAACATTTCCAGTCTCAACGACTAAATATGTTGTCCTTTTTCATTCACTCATTTGTCAAAATTACTGGTGTGGTGCTATGCAGCAACAAGCTTGACCCGAGTAGCTGTTGTGGCTTTGCTAATTGTGTTTGAACTGGGACAAGATTTGTTAGAATTGGATGGTTGCTGGTCGAAGCCTTAAGAAATACTGTTTTTGGAGTTTATATAGAAAGAGTATCTATTGAAGTCTGGAGTCTGCACTACCTAAGTCCCACATTGCTGAGAAGCGAGAACATGCACCCAAGACTTGGCTATAAAAAAAGCATTTCTACACTTCACAATTCATACCTTTCTCGGCCTTTTGGCTAAGATCAAGTGTAGTATCTGTTCTTATCAGTTTAATATCTGATACGTGGACCATTGGTTCACATGATATTAAATTAATTTTTTTAGGGAGAGGGGCCACTACAGTAGCTTGCTACTGGGTCTCTCAGGCGTCGCCCATGCGTTGCACTATTGCAAGGGCCTGGCGCGTCCCACCAATTCAGTCCTAACCATTTCCATCAGAGGCTTTTGGCAATTGTGTAAGGCCATTTTCAAAGATGGATCGGGAATATTTCCTTTGTGGGTAGAAAAGTAAAATAGGCATACTCGAAGTTATCTTGGCTTTTCATTCTTTATTTTATTTTCACCTTTTTAAATTGTGATAAGTTGTATGATGGATAAACTCTAGTAGTTCTAGTAACCACAAAGAACTAATAAGCTGTCAATAATTTTTTTAAAGTATTTGTGAAAAATTGAAAATGTTTTAGTCATAAGCTTTTTCTTTATTAAATTGGAAGTTCACCGAGCAAGTATAAACTGATGTCGAATGTTCACCGGTTTCCGCAACCAGGTTCCTTGGTCAGTTCTTGTAGCCCTGCTAGTTGCATACTTTGGACCGAGCAGTTAAGTTTATTATTCCACTAGACTAATACCTGCTTTACCCCAAGGAGTCTAGTGAGATAGGCTCTCAAAGTCAACTCTAGGTTGGATTCATCAGGGCCAAGTTCGCACTCTTTTTTGAGAGTCGGAAACTTGGAACTATTATGAAGAGTGTGCTCCCAAATAGTAATCTCACCATTAATTGAATATTTATGGAATCAATCAAGTATATGGGATTTAGCTTATAGCCTTAAAAGGGTTGTGAAATGTCTCTGTAACTTTTATGTTACTCATTTTTCAATTACCCAAGTTGTTCAACCATTTAATAATGTTTTAATGCATAATCAGGTGGTGGAGCATTCTATGCCGAAGGAACTCTTAATAGAGAGGAGGCTATTGAAACGGTGAGTAAAATTCAGGAGGGTCCATGGATTTTTCTATGGAAAATTCGAAGATTCAAAGCACTGAACCGAACAATTACAACTTTACAGACCATCACAATTGAGAGACCAACTTTCTTGTCTTTGGAGAAGTGGGATTATTGTTTCTCTCTTCCATGCAGGGCCAGAACATTCCAGTCTCAATCTCAGTGAGTAGATTGAGACAAATGGATATTGAACTTACAGTAAGAATGGGGATGTACCGGTCAATTCATTATATCATGTAGAATGACTTTTTTGCAAGGGAGCATCATACTTTGCATTTGCACAAAGAAACGAATTTTAACCTTTTAATTAATTTTGTCCAACTTTTCTGATAATTTACATTATATATATATATATATATATATTGTTTGTCAGATATCTAATGATTGTATTTCTCTTTGTACAAGAAGAGAAAATAAGAAACAAGGTACCCTCTTTAATTGTAATTGCATACCACGGACGGGACTCCAAAATGACAATGTAGATTTGCACATCGAAATGTTATTTTTTTCTTCATTATGAAACTCTTTTTTTTTTGCGATATTTTTTTTTCGTTGTTAATTTTTATTTTGGTGTAAGTAATGGATGAAACCTCGTAGTCAGTTATTCATTGAATCCTTTAGATTTTGTATCCAAACCTCGTAATGTTTTTGCTCCATGTCAATTTGTGAGACTGAGAATGAAATGAAGTTCCTACATAAACTTGACCTTTTGGCCATTTTGTGTAGGTTTTGCTATGCCTCGGTGATAGCACCGTGGTGCATTGTCTCCACGAGTCAATTTGTTCTCCTTCTTCTTTCACTCCTTTGTTAAAATCGCTAGTATTATACAGCTAGAAGCTTGACCCGAGTAGCTATCGTGGTTTTTTTAGCTGTGTTTGAACTGGGTCAGGCATCCATGATCCAAGGTTTTAACAACAATTGTTCGTTAGACTTGGATGGTTGCTGATCGAAGCTTTAAGAAATACTGCTTTTTGGGTTTATAGAACAGAAATAGACTATCCAAGTTGCTGGTCCAAGCTTTAAGAAATACTGCTCTGGGATTTATAGATTAGAAACAGTATCTACCGAACTATTCATGGCTAAGTCCCACATTGCTGAGCGGAAAGAACATGCACCCAAGACGTAGCTATAAAAGAAGCATTCCCATACAGTGCAATGCATACCTTTCTCGGCCTTTTGGCTAAGATCAAGTGTAGTATCTGTTCTTATCAGTTTAATATCTGATACGTAGACCATTGGTCTACATGATATTAAATTAATTTTTTTAGGGGGAGGGGCCATTGCAGTAGCTTGCTACTGGGCCTTTCGAGTGTCGCCCTATGCGTTGCACTATTGCATGGGCCTGGCGCACCCCAACAATTCAGTATTGAACTATTGCACAGACCTGGCGCACCCCTAACAATTCAGTATTGAATTTTGTTTCTTTACTTTCAAGTGAGGGCGTTTTGGTGGTAAAGTATTGCATCAGCGTTCAATAGACCATTTACACATGTTGTATAAGCAAAATGTTAATGTTGGGACCCAACAAAACAAAAAAGCTGAAAATGTTAATGTTGAAAGTAAATTAGAAGGTTTGGTTAGCTTATTTATATTGCTCCTTAAATGGACTGTAACACAGATAGGTTGTCTAAATTATTTTCAAGATCCAACAAAAAAAAGGCTGAAAATGAATTAGGGTATGGCTCCTTTTAAAGTGCAGTAAATTATAGTATAGTAAATTAGGACTAAATTAGAGTAGATTATGCATGTCCTGCATAATGTATATATTTTATAAAATCTTAAATTCTTAATTTTTTTTATATTAAAATCATGCTGAGTCATATCAATTTTTCAGAAATCAATTTTTTTTATAACGTCAGGAATTACTGGAAGCAACTATACAAGCCATCTATGCATAATGGAACTCGGGTGCCATTAAAAATGGACCACAGATAATGCTCCCATCTTCTAGAGGGGCCCATCATGTTATATATCAAAGAGACAACACGAACTGATTTTATTTTGAAATCGAATCATGTGGTACATCCCCATTTCCAGCCTTGCTTCCACAGCATCAATCAATTTCTTTTAATATAAGGGAAATATTCATCTTTCCTAATATAGCATACTTTTTCCTGCCCTTAATAAGATTATCCATGCCAAAAGTTAAACACGTGGGTCAGACAGGGTTATTTGATGGGGAGCGTCACAAAAAAATAAAAATAAATGGTAAGTATCAAATCTGAAATCTTGCCATGATATATACGTCCTCTCGAAATCATTTCAGAATATTATTTGACAATTGAAGGGATAATCATCATGCACAACCGTAGACTCGTAGTACGTGTATATTATGTATGACATATTTACAAGAAAACTGCCAAATTATTAGAAGAAAAAATGACAGCAAATAGTCCTTTTCGCCACTATAGTTATGGTGCTTTACTTAGCACAATATTTACTCGAATTAGTAACTCAGAGAATGACTGAAATGGAACCGGCCTCTACTTTCAGGACAAAGGTTCTTGTGAATCTCCCAAACGAGACAAATGGAGATATGCATCAGTCCCTGTGAATAAACAACCTATGAATGTACGAGAATTCTCAGTAGTTAAAGTCAGCAAAAAAAGAAAATGACAATAATTTTATTTTATTTAAAAAAAAAAAGAAGCAAAAGAAGAGGTCCAGAGAATGTACTAGCTATAAGATTCACAAGTAAACTACACCTGAGATGGTAGCTCTTAAAATTCAGGGTACGGAAGTACTCAGTAGACTTAAGAAAATTCAAAATTCACCCTACCAAAGTTGAACCTCATGAACTCCTAAGGAATAAGGACTAACTTAAACAGGAGCGAGAGAAAGAGAGAGACATTTAATTGATACTACAATAAAAGCTGTGACAATTCTGGTAGAAGTTCAAAGGGCTCTCAGGGACATAAAAAGTAACTCTGAAAGTTAAGGTTGACACAGTTGTATCACATCATAGTGCAATCAGATTCCATATTTCAAAACCCCAACTATAAGCTAAACAAGAGGAGAGAGATAAGAAGTTGTCAAACTCCAGGCGCTACAGTGGAGTGTTGGAAGGAAATCTAAATGAAAAATACTGTGAATGAAGTGTGATATTAGTAATAGTTTACTCACCATATCCTTCCATAGAGATTATTTGAAGATCACCCCCAAAATACCTAGCATACAGGCGGCTAATGGGAAGCCCATAACCATATCCAGCCATTGTCACATTATCAGCCGTTCCAAGATCCGAATGTTCTTCCAATGGGTTTCTGGCTGTACTGTAGAGATATGTAAAAATTTTTGGAAGACCACTTCTTGGTATTCCACCTCCCTCATCTGAGACCTACAATGCCATTTAGGGCAACTGCTTAAACAAAACATCTTGATTATAGCACGTAAAAATCCCCCAACAAAAGGCCAAAAATCCCAGAAAAAAGGATAAGTCCAAAAACTATTAACTATACTTTAAAAGTTGTAGCTTTCCATGGTACCTCCTGTATTATTGACCATTGGATTTTGCATTGGGATTTGTTTAACAATCATCCGACAGTCAATACCACTGCTAACAATGTAGAGGTACCACAACAAAGGGGTAACATAGAATTGTCTTTAAAAGTTATATAAACTAAGTACCTTTATGGTAACATCCTCTATTCCATCAGCAACTATTATTCTAATAGGAGGTGCAACTTTGTCAGAATCCATAAAACGCTCTTGGACAGCACGCAGTGAGTTCTTAACCAACTCAAATACCATAAGATGCAAGTGAGCTGGAACATACCTGTTGTGAAAACATACAGAATTAAAGAGAAAGAGAACAGATACAACTACTAATCTATAATATAAGTTCAAACAAAATTACCGCTCCTAGCACAAGAAACAAGAAGGGTGCTCTGAAAAACAAAAGCAAATGAATCCATAGAAGTAAGAAGGCTATTACTCACGGAAAAGTAAAATCAGGATCCCCATAAATATGAACATCTGGGGCACTGCCATATTCACGACAACATATAGCACGTGCATCCTCACTGGCATTCCTCGCCACATCCACAGGAGACATCTTTGTATGTATATAACCTACACAATTGGGAGGAGGATTGGGATTGTGCAACTCGACATGTTGCCCTGAATCCCATTAAAATGAAAAACACAAGCAACAATGTTAGAGTTTAGACCTCCACTAAAAAGATTTAAATAGACAAATTTCGGTGCAAATAAGCTTATTAGTGTTATAGAATGCAGGCAGAGTGTTTTTAGGACTAACCAATAAGCATACGGATTCCAATTCTCGACATGTAAAAGCGATCAAGGAACTGATGAATCTCATCAGGATCTTCATAAACAATCTTTGTATCCATACCTTGCTTCAATTGCTGAACACCCAAGGCCATTGTAGGTACCACATTGTTGTGTCTCACCTTGATGGCCTTAATCATTTCAGTAAATTCTTTCTCATCATTCATATTCTTGATCTCAGGGAAAGATCTAAGATCACAGAAAGAATCCAAGTACCAATCTCTAACCTAAAAACATAACAATGTAGCGCAAAGTTCAATAATAAATAGGCATCTACAGAACCAAAGCCAGTCCTTCTCCCTTATCTTGTTAAAATTGCCATAAAGCACACCCATGAAACCTACATCACTCCAAGGGCATCATAAACTAGCATATTATTGGAGAGCGAAAAGCATTGCGATATCAGCCACCACTGAGAACCATTAAATTGAAAATATAGTACTGTTTGACTGTTTCCATTTTGGAAGTAGAAATTGGAGGACTGTAGTTGTCAAACAAATAAACATAGATGCAGAACGATAACTAATACTGCCTGCAATATATAGTGATTAAACAATATAACCTCCCAAATTTGTATCAAGCGTGGGAGAAAAAATGCTCAATATCAAATTTTAGAACAGACTACTCAGTTCTGCAGCACCTAATGTTTCACCGTTCCACTCAACGGTCCTAAACAACAAAGATAAATAAACAAACAATTGAATAAATAATTTAAGCATTGAAACCAAGTAGAACTTCACATGCTTATATCTCAAGTGTCAACAATAAAGATGGTTCAACACGAATGTCAACAAATACAAGATATTGGACAGGAATCTGCATTATATTATTATTATTATTATTATTATTAATGCTAATCACAACGTACTTTTAATTAAAGATAGAATCTTTTAAAACTTTGTCAACTTCTTGTCTCTTAAATCTTAATGCTAACGATCCCTGCAGCAAAGAAAAATAATACTAACGAAATAGTAAAATAAGTGTAAGACATATCCAAAACTCGCTTCCCCAAAAACAGATAAGATCAAATAATCAGAATTATCCTCAAAAAAAGCAAAGGGAATGAAACCCCAGCAACCACAGGTGTGAACAAAAAATGTAACATTCAATTACAAAAGGGTGAACAAAAAGTGAAGTAGTAGTGGTAGTAGTAATATTAACCTTCAAAACAGCAGGCTTGAGAGATAAGCCATAAGGGAGATTCTCAAGCTCAATGGCTCTCCTAGCAATCCTAATGGGAAGCTCCTTGAGAAGGAAATGAGAAGAAATGAGCAAATTCTTGGGAGTGGGTTTGGACCCAAATTCCATCATGTATCTCAAGCTCACCCCTGTCTGCTTCATGCAACCCCATCGCTGCACCTCTTCCATCAAGCTCAACCTCTTGCTCTTGGAGAATGACTCACACGCCTTCTTAGCCGCCATGGCTTACTTCTGCTTCTGCTTCTGGACCCAACAACCCACAAATTGGAATTGGAATACGAACACCAACCACCATACAAGCGAAACCGTAAGCGAACTACACAATGCGGAAGCGAAACTGACATAGATAATTAACAATAACAACCCCCAAAAACAATTGTCCCCCAAAACTGTGGAGAGAGAAAGTGAGACGGGGTTTTCCGTAGAGAGAGAAAAGGCCAAGTGGGTTTCTGTAAAAACTAGGGTTGGGTTTTAACTGCCGAATTGATGACAAAGTTTCAAGCTTTTTGCAACAATTCTGATTTTTTTATCATAAATAAAATATATATACATTTTTTACATTTTATTTAATATTATTTATTTTATTTTATTTTTTTCTTCACTCAATCATATTTATTTAAAATAAATATAAAAATAAATGTGAGATAGAAAATGAGGTACCACCATCATTTTCCTTTTACAATTTACAATTTGCTGTGCTTTGTTCTTTGTTTTTGGATAAATTGCAGAGCACGGGTGAGGGTCCGTCACGTGCCAACCCTGATTAGGGGGTTCTGGTGTTGACATGTGGAAACTGTGTGATCCCTTACACGTTTGTAAAAAGCTCATCATACAGTTTTTTTAATCATCTATAAACTATTAATTCTTTTTAAAAGTATCAGATAAAAATAAATAATAAAAAAATAAATATAATAAAAAATATTAAAAAGGGTATAAAAAATATATATATATACTATTAAATAAAAAAATCAGAGCAGTAAGATATAAGCATTTGTTTCCATTATTACCGCTCGCCAATTCACTTAACATTCCTAATTTCTAACCTAATGAATAATCTAATACTACTGGCTTTTTCTAAACAGTTTTAATTTCAGTATAAAAATATTTTTTAAGTATAACTTCTAATTATATAGCCAGCCATCAGCTAAAAAACAAAGAATTATATAGCCAGGCATAAATAAGGTTCATATATATTTTTTTACCATAATATATTTATTAATTTATTTTTTATTTAATAAAATTTTGAAATTTACTTACAAATTAAAATTTTTAATCTTGAAATTTACGTTGAAATATGTTTTGAAAATACTAAGAAATTTACTTATATTCCAGCATGTAAATATATAATGTTGTTCACTTAGATCGAGAATAGAAAAATTTATCTAAAAATATCTCCCACTTTCATCTTAAAAAAGCCTTCATATATATATATATATATATATATATATATATATATATATATGATATTACTCAATTGAGAAGAATATTTATTGTAAAATATGAAAAGAGTAAATCTTAATCATTGAATTTTTTATGAATGATTAAGATTAGAATATAAATGCATGTGATTTTTAAGTGATCACATAATTTTTAAGTAACTTTTAATCTTAATTATCTATATATAATTATATGGTCAAGATATACTCCTCTCACTTATTTACAATAAAAATTTCTCTTATTAAATATGTTCTCTCTATATATATATATTATTTTTAAAATTAAATACATCCTGATTTTATTTTTAATTATTATTTTTGCACTTTTTTCTGTCATTTTCTTGCGTTCCAAAACCAGAAGAGAAAGTTTTTGCACCTTTTAATTAAACATTTCTCTTGGGATTTCACCGCTCGAATTGGAGAGAGGTGGAAGCAGACAAAAGAAAAGCAAATGACTAGATCCCAAGCCCAGTCCAGATCAGCCCAGTTTTGGACCCACTTGAGTTTCAACTGCTTCCAATTGATTTTATGTCCGCATTTTTCTTGACTGAGTTGGTCCACATGATTTCAAAGAAGTTCACGTGGCTTTTTCCCTTTTGAAGTGACCCCCCTTCCCTACCTTTTCTTAATTATATCATGTGTAGCATTGATTACATGATTTTTTCATCAATAATTTTATATAATTGAGAAATATGATTTCATTATTTAATTTTAAAAAGAGATTTAGAATCAAATAATTTATACATGGATAAGCGTACCTATGCGGTATTCACTGTTGTATGTATTGTTACTTGGTAGCAGTATTATTCACTAAGACGTTATAAGTTTAGGATGATTCTAGCTAATAATATAAGCAAATATACAGCATACACTATTAGTTTGAGCTATTTGATAAGAAGATAATAAAAGGGCCATTCAGATTTATAGATATTCTCATATTTTTGGACTTTAGACCATCCGAAGTATGTGATTGGCAAGTTTTATTGTCCTATATCATTGCATAAAGAAATGCACCTATCCCATGTTGTACAAGTACAGTAATATTAATACTCTATAAATATATAATGATATACCTCAATAATAATAAAATATTGCAAAAAATGAACTATAATAGAATCTATAACCAATACCAATGAGTTTGTCTCAAGCTATTCCATCTTCATTTTCTTTTCAAAATTCTTTTAATTAAGTAGTTAATAAGACTAGCGTGACTAGAGAAATAACATAACGATACAAGTATTTAAATTTTTTATAAATAAGAAAAGAACTAAATTGCCACTCACAATCACTTCTAACTATGCCTCCTAGAAGAATTTGCAGGTAAAGATGAATCAGATTCTTGCCCATTGATTTTGCCTAATCCCATGTTGAACACCACTAACCATAACAAGAACTTACAATCTCCCTTTCCTCTCCAAGTAAAGCCCGCAGCAGGAGGACAACTCTAAGAGCAATTAACTCAAATATAGTATTTGAAAAAACTCAGAAAATGGGTTTCTTCCAATCTCACACCTTTTTTCAATTCCTTGTAAAGATAGACAATGCTCTTCATTTATCCAGCACCAACTTGAATTTATGAACTGGCCATCGTTAAGCCTTAAAGGCCTGATTGGGGAGATGTCATTATCACAATTGTATCAGAATCTCATAAAATATGATGCAGCATCTTTGTTATTTTGTGCAAGAGTGACTAATCAAACTTACCTTATTGGCTAAATCCACGAGACTTGTTTTGTTTTGGATTTTTATTTTTATTTTTATTTTCTTCAAGAGAAACTCATCGATACAACAGAGGCCAAAAGTAGCTTAATGAGATAAGAAGGAGGTTTGTTTATAACTTCTAGTAAACGCACGTGTGAATTGTAACTAATTCTTCTCCACGTGTGAACTAATGCTATTAACATAATTCTAAATTTTGTATATAATTTAATGCAATTTTATGTATATAATTTTTGTTATAAATCTCATGTTGAGTAAATAAAAAAGTTCAAAGTGATATTTAAGTTGAGACTTTTTCATCTAAAGAATCAATCTTTTAAATTAGACTCTTTTTATAAGTTTAAATCAAAATAATTAATCTTTTCATTAAGAGTTAGGTTACAAAAAAGATAAGGTATAATAGTTAGAGTACTGTAATCATTTCTCAAACCCTAACTTTTGATGGGGCTTTCCCTTGAAGGGGAACCACCAAATAATACTTTATTACTTAATGAATTAGTCCATTCATTTTTTTTATTAGACTCTTATTATAAATTAAAGTTATAATTATTTTATTGAATTTAATTATTTAAATTATCCCAAAAAAATATCTTATTATATATTTTAGTATAGACACAATTATGGAAAATTATAACTAAAGTTAAATTAATTTAATTAAATAAAAATATATTATATATTTTATATATTATTTAACCAGAATTAAATAATTAATAGTATTTCCATCACATTGCATGGTGTGCTGGTTAGCCGGTCTTCTTTGATTTGGTGGTGGGGTTTGTCTCAATCTATATAATACTATAATATTCCACACTGCAAATGCTAGTGTTGTCATTTATATATATATATATATATATATATATATATATATATATATATATTGTCTAAAAATATGCAAATAAATATGTATCTTGCACATTTTAATGTACTTCCAACCACGGACTATAACTCCAAGAATACTCGATATTTCGAATTATTGTACATACATTTTATGATTTGACCAAAATTTAGGTATGTAATAGCACCAAATCAATCCTAATTAATTAAGCATTTCAGATGAACGTGCACTGCTACATTTTCAAGTTTTTTCTTCTTAGTGGGTTACATACCTACAAATTTATACATTTTAATCTAATTCAACCTTTAAAATATGGATTGAATTGAGTTTTAGAGTTAAGTTGGGTTAAAAACATTTTATCCCACATAATATAAGTTAGGTAATAGATTTGAAAAATGTTAACTCATACAAACTCAATTCATCCAAATAATTTTTTAAAATAAAAGTTATTTAGTTATTGTGACATTTTAAATTATTTTTTTAACTTTTTTATAATGCTAATTAAATTTAAGTATACATATTATGGTCACATTGAGAATGTGACTAAGAAAATATTAATGAAAAATTCATAAACCATCTAATAAACTATTACAATGAAAATATAATAGATTGCTTACATAACAATTAGTAAGTTAAAAAAATTAAAGATAAAATAAATGATTATATCAATCTATATATTATATATATGATCAGAACGAACTCATGTTGTAGGTCGTGGGGGAATATACTCCATAGTCACATACTATTTTCTTTTAAAAAATGTTATATATAATGTTGTTATTATTATATATATTTTAGAATTTATAAATAATTGTCCGTACAACTTGTTAAATATAATTATCTTAGAAGTTAAATTCATTTAATATTATAGTAACATATTATTAGATGATAATTTAAAAATAACTGATATTAATAAAATTAAAATTAAATTTATTCTCTTATAATATTGTATTTTGATATGTAAATATAAATATTTAACAAATATTTACTTATGCAATTGTATTTTCCTTAATTATTTCATTCCTACTATCTAAATTTTCTCGAGTTCATCACTATGTATGATATTAACTTTAATTAGTTAATGTAGTTTGTTATTTATGGATTTTAGGACTTATTATCTTACTTTAATTTATTTTAGACTTATGTTAACTTAGTAAGACTTATTATGTTTATTTATCTTATTTGAGACATATTATATTTGTATAAAATTAGCTATGTGACTTTTTAATTTATTTAGGACATAAGAAGTTTTTAATTATGATGTATTATGTGTAACAAATTTTTTATTTTTTATTTCAACAATTATTTTAGTAAAATAAAAAAAAATTAATGCATGTTAGACTCACAAGTTTAAACAAACTCTAGCTACTAATTTGATGAGTGGGTCGGGTTCAAAAATGTTACAGAACCTACCCAGCCCACTCATCGAACATCCCTTACTCATAACAACATCATGACTTAGGTTCGAATCATGAGTCCTCATCATCGCTAAACTTAGTGATTTGCATTGACCTTAGAATAAAGAGAGCCTTCTCTTACCCTATACTTTTTCTTAAAAAGAAAAATGAAAAAAATGACCCCTTTCCTGTTGAACAATAGGTGTCTTTACTGCCATGCAATGATAATTGGTTGGTTGTAATTTAACAATATACTCGTCATCTTCCTATGAGTAAACTACACTACTCATTTAATTGTTAATTATATTTTTTTGCTTCTAAACTAAGATAAGATTATATTATTGATTATGCAACCATTTTCAAATGCTGTTGAGGTGCCTGACTTAACCTTTTAAACAAGAGCTACATATATGAAACTCCACTCCCTCTCTAGTGAGTTTACAAAATATTGTCTTAATAGAAGGTTAAGGAGTAAATTGTGACTAGTTTATTTCTAATTTCTTGTGCTTCAAAACCTTTTAAACTTGCTTTGTTAACTAATCTAATTTCATTTTATTTAAAACTATATTCAGTTCAAGAATCCAAACATTAATATAGCATCTGTTCTGCATGGACCATCTGTTCAGTTCCATCATTTTCTAAAGGGAAATATCTAAATTAAGGATGACAATTCTCTCCGTATTTTAGGGATCTTTACGAGAATCACTTTGAATGGACCATCGAATGTGGGGTTTTTCTTTTCGCAGAGATAGGGAAGGGAAGAAAAATCTCCTAGTGATATATTTGGGGATAGGGACGGGACCATATTCTTCGTCCCTGCAAGGTCCCGTCTCTATTAAATTACTAAAATACTATTATATATATATATATATATATTAGTAATTTCATCTTTAATTAAAATTTATATTTATTTAAAATTTAAAATATTAAAATAATTTATTTCATTTATTTTATTTTTTAATTTTTTTAATATTTTGATATAACATGGAATCCCTGCGAGGATTCGATGAACATAGATAAAAGGAAAAATTTTCCCATGACGAGGAACAGAGTTGAGGACGAAGATATAGTTGGGGTGCGAAGACGGGAAGCAGGGAGGTACTCTCCGCCCTTGCCCTGTGCAGGTGCCACCCCTAATCTAAATTGCTAATAAAGTCATTCATAAATCTTCATATGATAGTTTAACCCTACATCTATTCTTTAAGAGACAACACAAGGAATGCATCAATTGTGAGATGAAAATTGAAGACAAGTTTTTAAATTGCAATTACGGTCACGTTATGATTACAATCTCATTCTAACTATTGCAGGTTAGTGCAAATCAATGCAAGCTGATGCGGATCGCAATTACAATGTGATGCGATCACAACAGTTGACGCAACTGAGATATCGTGACCACAAAAGTATTACGGTCCAAGATTTAAAAATTTGAATGAGGATAATCATCAAATTGTTCACATTCTTAATTTGCTTATTGTCTAATAAATGATCCATACTTCTTGGCCTATTTATCCTAGCAGAAAGTTAAAGTGAATTTTTAAATTGTTCTATGATTAAGTTGTAATATTCAAAGATGCTTCTATTTCATGTCCCATATCTCACCATTTGCTTTGCAAACTAAGCAATAACAACATACCCAAAAATATTAAATTAAATATATTGAGATTGATGTGCTTGATGGTGCAATTATGGAGTCCAAGTAAAATCATGATACGAACAATTTTTGTACCAGACTATAAACACATTTTTAACGAATGTATTCACCCAACTGCCTCACTCAAAATCTAACTTCAAATATAACCATAATTTTTTCGGTTTATTGAAATAGTTTTTTTTTTAAATAATACTATTGTAATCTATTACTAATAATAAAGGCAATACTTGCTTTTGGTGTCCAACTTTATTCTTCCAAATTTACCATTCGTTTTAATCTTTTCAAATCTTTCCATAGGGGCAAAACTGCAAGCAAAGGCATTATGCTATTCCCAGTTCTTTCACAATTTCATTTACTTGCATTGAAAACCTCTCAATCTTTTTCTTCTCTCCTACAACTACAGACACCACATTTTACATTCTTTTCTTCATGTCCAACACCAAAAGCACAACCCATTCTCTTATAGTCTTATTCTTTCCTTTACAGTATTTATACCTTAATTAATAATTTATATCTATTATAGCATGTATTAATTAATATGATATAAATAACTTTACAAAAATAAACCAAAAAAAAAAAAGATATGTGGATGCTTGTCAATCATAGATGTTTGACTTAGATTGGCTTGGAAGGTCCGATTCTTGTATATTACGAGTTAGCATAGTGACTCGATAAAATTTGAGTGACTCGCTTAGACCGAGTTGACTTGGGTTTCTTATAATTTCAATTTTTCTTTTACAATATTTATACCTTAATTAATAATTTATATCTATTATAACAGGTATTAAATTAATATGATATAAATAACTTTTCAAAAATAAACCTAAAAAAAAGAAATGTGGTTGCTTGTCAATCATAAATGTTTGACTTAGCTCAGCTCGTCGGGTTTGATTCTTGTGTATTAAGGGTTAGCACAGCGAACTGATTAAACCTTGGTGACCAGCCTAGACCGAGTTGACTTGAGTTTTTAGATATATGAAATTTTAAAATAGCCACTTATAAAATTTGAACTTAATATATGAAAGACCTTTGTGAATAAGTTTTTCATGTCATTAGACCA
The DNA here is from genome assembly GCA_029884595.1 of Ormosia semicastrata. Lineage (NCBI taxonomy): Eukaryota > Viridiplantae > Streptophyta > Magnoliopsida > Fabales > Fabaceae > Ormosia > Ormosia semicastrata. The sequence goes on from JAQQTO010000043.1 coordinate 27,153,211, forward strand.
AGTGTTTTTATTAAGTTATGTTCATAGTTTTTTAATTTATATTATTATCCAATCAATCTAATTTGCAAACATGATACTAGAATTTCATCATTGTTAATTTGGTTACATCATAATGTAATATTCATATAATTTATTTTAATATATTATTTTTTCATATTTATATGAGATAAATTTGTATATAGTATTTTTATTTTTATTTTTTTATCTAAATTTTCTAATTTAACTACTTAACTTACAATTAGATCATTAATCCAATGACCAACCTTCTATCCACGTCAACTTAAAATACGGGTTATACAGTTATACTCTAGTTCACTAATGATAAGAGTGTTTGCGTTAATGGAATTGGGCCCTTTCATTTCAAATTATATGCACAGTTAGTGGAAATTTAGATATTCCTCTTCCAACTGAGCAATATTGGGCCGAAAGTTAAAACATGGTTGCTGCTCAGGTCCAATCATGGCCGCTTTTGAAATTTGAACTAGGCCTATAAAACCCACAAAATTTAAAATAATTTCATAAATAATTTAGTTTCATACCAAGTTTTTATAAAAAATATGTGAATTCACAGTAGCTTTTTATCATGTTGTTGCCAAACAAGATTTCAACTTTCAACTATTGTTTCACGGAAATATTTTCATAACACCTAGTCAAATCATTATGAAATCACGCTTAAGGTTTGAATTTTGATTAACATTGGAAGGAGCAGATTGTAATATATATATATGTGTGTGTGTTTAGGTGTGTTTATTTTAATTTTTAATATAATTAGTGAAAAATTCATACAATTTAATTAGTTTGTTATTTTTTACAAAATTAATTTTTTGTATTAAATTTTTAATTAATTTCAATTATACAATTTTTAGAAAAAAATGTGAAGAGTTAAATTTTAAAATTTCAATGAACGTAACATCAATAAATTAAAGTTTTATATTTTTATAATTGATTTAGTTAGTGATCAAATTTGAGAAGTTAAAAAGGATTATTGTATATAAGGAAAGAAAGGGAGGAGTAGAGAGGCAAGAGATGGGTCATTATGTTGGCAGTTGGGAGAATGTTTGAAAATTGAATTGAAAGTGAAAGTGAAACCTGAACTGAGGAGGAAGGTTTGACTTGCATATAATGTGAATATTGCAGAGCACAAGACAAGACAAAGAGTAAGGGCAGCGCACCATTCCTGATTCCACACTACACCAGTGACCCATCCTCCGACTTTGAGACCCACAGACAGCGCATTCCACTTCAACACTTTTGTTGTGCCGCCACCCACCAAAATCATCAATTTCAAACTAACAAAAATTGGATTTTAATTTACCCGTTAATTTCTATATATTCTAACTTCACAAATTTATATCTCTAATGTATATTTTCTCATTTTCTGGGTTAAATATTTGTTTTTTTTAAATAAAAAAAAACACTAGTTAGTTGGTATCGTGAAAGCAAAATTTCGCGCAAAAAGAACAAGTAAAAACACCTTTCCCGCGGAGTGATCTGTTGGCCCATCTGAATCTCTGTGCTGTTTTAACTTTTAATTTCAGTTTTTTTAATTTCTTCATTTTTATCGCTTAATAACAACAAAGTTTTTTTTTTAATAAAAAAAAAGCAGCAGAGAAGGGAATATGTATAAATATAAAATAAAAAATAAAAAATAATTGATTACCTGACCTGACAGCGATTCTCTCTCTCCCCCAGGTCCAACTTCCCCATTCCATTCCATTCTGTTCAATGTTCTGTGTTTGTGTGTTGTGTTCTGCCTCCCTTTTTCGTTCTCTTGCTTCCACGCATTCAATTTGATTCAATACCTGTCACATTCTCATTCTTCTGCTCTCTCTGCATTTTCATTCTTTCCTCTCTTTTTTTTCTGTGGGGGAAAATTAACAAGTATGCATCATCATCATCATCCTCTCTCAACAACAACCTAGGGTTTCTGTCCGTTATTCCGTTCTTTCTTTGTTTTTTTTTTGGCCGGGATTTTGGGGTGCAGACATAATCTCTGGCAACCATGGCCACCAACTTACAGATGAGCCCTGAGCTCGAGCAGATCCACGGTGAAATTCGCGACCACTTTCGAGCCATCGCGTATGCATCTTTCCTTCACCCTGCCTCTCTAATTTTTTTTTATTTTTTTTATCTATTTTGATTCCGTGTTTGTGTGTTTGATGGTATTGCTCGTGATGATGAATGTCACTTAGAAAGGAAAATTAATAATAATAATAATAATAATAATAATAATTGTAGCATGTTTAGGATGTGATTATTATTGTTAGTACAAGAGGTCATGATTTTATGATTGTTGACATAGGGACATATGTAATTCTGATCAATTTCAGTGGTGGGTGGCTTGCTGTTGAGTAAGTTCCAACTTGGTGTTGCCGGGGGCCTTTAGGTTTACTAATATTTCAAAATTCAGGTTTTTTGTGGTTTCTAAAGGAAAATACTTGCCTACTTAGCTATGGGAGGATTCTAGTTGGTGAAATGAGTGTGGCTGTGGTGGAAAGTAAGATGGGACTGGGAGGGTAGTAGTAGTACTTCAACTACAACAAGGCTTGTCTTCGGTACCACTTGATATACATGGTCATGCTGGTATTGGATTCCCTGTAGAGAACAACCACTCGACCAAATTGTAAGTGTACATAGCTCAGACTAACAGTTGGCTGTTACTTGTTAGCATGTTATACTTTAAAGACTAAATACTGCAGCTTATTGGGTTCAAAACAGGCAATTTTGAAGGATAGTCTTGACTCAGTTGTTTTCTCTTTTAGTCAGAATGAATAATTTTTTTTCGAAGCCTTTCATTGAAATTCAAAGTATAACTCCCGCGTTAATCTCAGCAATCACTTGTCGTTATTCTAAATATTGATCGTTTTGAACTCAGAAATCTTTTTGGTGGAATACTCATGTATATTTTTTTCACTTTCAATATTTACATAGGATTGCAGGATGTCCATGATGTGTATGTTTAGAATGAAGTAAATCCTCATTGAATTTTTTATTTTTCCATATAAGGGGCTCATTCGTATTCTGCAGAAAAGTTTTCATTTGGAATTCAAAGAATAATGATAGTCAGTTGTTAGGGCTACATTGCATGTTTTTATTTACGGTACATATATTTTGTGGTCACAATGATTAATTTCTCATCTCTTGGAACTGTGGATATAACTATCTGGGACCTGGGTTGCCCTCTTTCACTCAGTGATGGGCTGAAGCTGCTGATGGCTATTATGTTATCCTTCCTTTATTTATCTTTATACAAGTGATGTATGGTTTACTTGTACCTTTCTTCTACTTTTGGACTCGTAATAATGTATCCTTACCTGGTGCCACATTCATAATTATTAATTCTTGTAGCAGGAAAAGAAAGAAACAAGGCTTAACTAGATTTTTCTAAATAGATCCCACCCTTTAAGTATTTGTAGATACATGTTAGAATGTGGATGATCTGTAATGCGTTGATTTATTTATTTATTTTTAATATGTTCACCTTTTGCATCCAGAAATGGGTTTCAGAAGCTGGATAAGATTAAAGATTCCAATAGACAAAGTAATCAGCTGGAAGAACTTACGGGGAAGATGAGGGAGTGCAAAAGGTAAGTCGTGCATTTACGTAGTTGTAATCTTGGTATCTCTTCATGGTGGCTGTCACTCTGTGAGAGATCTCACACCAAAAAAAAAAAAAATCTGAATGAGAAGGAAAATGCAGATTTTACTCAAAATATCAACTTTCACAATTTTCTTTTCCTCATAGGTTGGCATGATGGATATTGTTTTGGTTACTACTAAATATCATAAACTAGAGTTATGTAATGGAATTTACATCTCATGCCATCTTCGCAGGATTTGAATGATGATATTGTGGGAAAGATACAATCTTGTTCTATATTGAATATTTTTATGAAAAATAAATTTTGATATTTATCTTCTTGTTTATCATATTAGTTATGTGCTTTCCAGACTTCTTATTTGACAGGTATTTCCATATGCCAATGCTGAAAGAAGTGAAATTTCATGTGATTTTGACATATTTTGCCATTTCCTTTTGGAATGCATTCCTGGCATTCTTAGAATGTGATGTGTTACACAGTTATTAATGGTTTCAGGTTGATAAAAGAGTTTGATCGTGAAATTAAAGATGAAGAGGGAAGAAATCCCCAAGAAGTGAACAAGCAACTCAATGATGAAAAACAATCAATGGTCAGTACCCCGAACCCTTCTTTTGTTTCTTGCTTATGTTGAGAATCTAGTATCTACCTCTTCAATGTTTGGAAGGGGATGCAAGATCTTCCATGTATCGTAAATTTGACAATCCAGCTTATCCTGTTTTCATTGTTTAACAACTTTATTAGTAATTTGCATGGCATGCCAATTACTTTATGGGTATTGTCAAGACATCAAATAAAGTGATCTCCATATGGTCAGAAAAAAGTTTGAGTGTCTGAGGATTATCCATATGTTTGTTATACATTGCATGTCCATGCACACAAACAGCCAATTCTTGATGTTTGCCAACATACATTTTTCTTGCAGATCAAGGAGCTAAACTCATATGTGGCATTGAGAAAAACGTAAGTTCAACTATATATCTCTATTTCTGTAGTCTGAAAATAAAATTGTTTCTTTGACATACAATTGGTTCTTCTGAAGGTTATGGAACAAATCAGATGATTAATACCAATTTCCCCTGTGGGCATATTCAACTTTCAAAAACATGATAAATGTTTACTGTCGGTGTTAGCAGAATCAATAAAGCAAAATTTAATGTCCTTTTATAATTTTTTACTCCTAAACTAAAGTTTTATCCTTTGGGCTATTTGAAAGGAGGATTTATACTATTACTTGGATGATTGACAGGTTCATGACTACCCTTGGTAATAAGAAAGTTGAACTTTTTGACATGGGAGCAGGAGCAAGTGAACCTACAGCTGAAGAAAATGTTCGAATGGCATCAGGTAAAATGTTCAATGGAAGTTGTGACTGTTACCAATGAGATGATGGCAGCATGTTGCCATATAAGTTGAAATTAAATCCACTGTACAAATGTGTTTCTGTTGTAACCAGTCTCCTTCTAGAATCTGTACATTATGCTTGTTTGTGTGCTAATTTTTGCACTGGCATACTCCAAGATTTCATCTTTGTTGGTGCATCCTACTTGGGGTTGGGAGATAGGGCATTGTTTGTATGTTTTATTATGTTTTTCTGTGTAGTGAATAACAGATTTATCTCACCAAAATGCTCATTTGCCTTGGTTCTATAGAAATGTCAAATCAAGAACTTGTCAATGCTGGAATGAAGACAATGAATGAAACTGATCAGGCTATTGAGAGATCTAAGCAGGTGAGTTACTTCAGAGTTATGACTTCATTGCCCCTAGACCTTTGTTCTTACCCCTGTCAAAATGTAGGTTGTACATCAAACAATTGAAGTGGGCACCCAAACTGCTGCTACCTTGAAGGGCCAAGTAAGTTTGATTGGCATCTAGTATGCTTTATGAAGGGAAGAGTCTATGTGATCACAAATTTGACCTCTTTTTCTGTTTTCAAATTGTGCAGACTGAACAAATGGGTCGTATTGTTAACGAGCTTGATTCAATTCAGTTCTCAATTAAGAAGGCCTCCCAACTTGTCAAGGAGATTGGTAGACAGGTTGCTTCATTTTCATTGTTTCTATGCACAATTTACTTTCCTTCAAACCTCTGTTACGGAACTAAATTGTCTTTTCCCCTGTTATCAGGTAGCTACAGACAAGTGCATCATGCTTTTTCTGTTCCTTATCGTCTGTGGTGTAATTGCCATTATTGTCGTGAAGGTATCATGTTTATTTCATCTATTAATTTGATGAATTCGTTGTGGATATCTTTCCCTCTCTCAAGTAATATAACATTTTTTTGAAGTTAAAACCGAACCAAGATACTCAGATTTTACTTGAAAAAGGCATTTTTACATGAAATATTTTAAAAATTTACTTTGGTAATACGTTTTACAACACTGCAAAAAAATGGTGAGGACTTATACTCTTATAGTGCATGATGTTATGTGCATTACGTTGCCAACGGATGCTCCGTTGTGCACTACTAAATGTTTCATATTTGTGTAGAATGCTGACGCTATACTTCTGTTTTAACTGGCAATATTTTGCAGATTGTGAATCCCCACAACAAAGATATTAGGGATATCCCGGGATTGGCGCCTCCAGTTCCCAGCAGGAGGCTTTTGTATGTAAGGACTGGAGAACATTTTGATTGATTCTTATATTTGAACAAGAGTTTTCTCCATCGCAATCCTTCCAAATTGATTCTTGTTCTTATCGATGGGAAAGTTACAGGATTGCTGTCTGGGGGCATCATTTCGTCTCTTCAATTAATTTAAAATTAAAATTCTTGCATATCCTGTTTGTGATTCTATGTAAATCATACGAGAGCCTTTTGCTTTTGCTTCGAGTGCCATGTTTCTTTATGTAACATTCAAAAAATGTAGGGCTAGAAAGAAAATATTAATCTACTGTGAAATCCGTGTGTACATGTCTAATTCAAAGGAGATTTTGTTGTGTTTTTTCTTGTTTTTTTTTTCTATTTTTTTAAATCTGTAATCGACGCATATATTCGAAATAGTGTTTGCTGGATCGGTTTTTGTAAATTACATTTATTCTAAATTGCACTTGCAGCTGTTCATGTTATTTTTCTTTCCCTGGACCTTTCAAGTCCTAGGTAGGTTGTCTGTCGCTTGTCAAGTATTTATTTGCCAATTGTCTTTGTTACAAGTGACCCGTCCTTACAGCAGAAGACATTGCCAATGGGGTTAAAAATTGAGTAAAAACTGAATTAACAGCCAATTTGGTTGAACCAACACATAAAATTGAGATACCAGGGACAGGGTATACCAAAGACTAAACCCAAAGGCGGTAATTAAGATAGGAGTTTACCCGGACAATATCTGCGCTTTACAATTACGAACGCGAAAGTGTATGATCAAACTCTAGCAATATCCACGTGGAACCTACAGATGGATTACCTAAATCGATATCTCCGTTTTGAATGTTAATTGTTTTTTGCTTACTTTAATTTGAGATTGAGATGATTATTGTTGACTAAAACAATACGCTAGTCCCACCTTTTTACAGTAAATACCTTTCAAATAACAAGATTTTAGCAAGAGTGATAATCATATTAAAGTGAGATCATACTATTTTGATCCATAAGTGAAATAATTTAAAATCTTTATGAATGCAGACTACGACTATTCAGATTTAGGAAGGTGCATTCAATAACCAAAGAGGTCAGTTTCTGTTCCCCAAAATCATTATATAGGAATTAAGAGGACAGTTTGTCCCCCACTCCGGTCCTATACCGCGATTCTACACATGAATGTAATTAGTAATTACAAAGGGCAAGCATATGAATTTTCATTACAAAACATACCATCTAAAAAGAATGATAGGCCCCAGATTCCTCTTTCTCGTTCTTCTTCCAAAAGGGTGAGATTTAAAATGAATCTTTTATTTGGATTTTTCATTTTCCTGTTGCATGGTTGGTTAGCTGCGTACGTCCAATATGAGTTAACCTTGATGAAGGAATTAGTGGTGCTTCTTCATCAATGTTCATATCAGAGGCAGAACCATTACCTCCACTGCTTCCCCCATTGTTGCTATTGTTATCTGGCACATAAATATCAGATGACTTCTTCTCGAATTTCCAGTCCTGTATGTAGGACAACATTTTAATGAGACTAGATGAAGAAACAAGACATTAAAATAAACTTACTGAAATATATGTTTAAGAGAGTTTAATGTTTAAAACCAGATGCTACCAGTTACAAGAAGTTTACATTGGCTCAAAAGGATTGCATATAAATACTAATATACGTGTCATGAATATACCTGTGTGATTCGATCTGGAATACTTTCAGCAGGTGATTGAGAGGCTCGGACATCCTTGACCTTTATGTAATTGTACATCACAACTCCACATAGTGCTGCAGGTAAAAATTGTAATGATGAGAAGGAGGGAGGGAGATTAAAAAATAGATTAAATTACACTCTTCTCCCCTCCCGAGAGATGAAAAATTACACTTTAGTCCATTTCTATGTTTTCTGTTAAAACTCCTGCAGAGTTGAAGACTTAGTCGTAATAGCCCCCAACCAGCAGGGTCAAAGTTAGAGGTGTTGGCCATTGGGCATGCGACAGTGCTGGCGACGGCGCAGATCAAGGATGATTAAAATGGTAATTACTAATTAAGAATTATTTAAGGAATAGTCTTAACTCTTAACAATGTTTAGTTAACTGGACTAAATTGCACTGCCAGCGCCATTATGTGCCCAATAGCCAACACCTGCGACTTTGACTCTACTAGCTGGTAGCTGCTGCGACTTCGAGTTTTCGAACTGCAGGAATTTTAACAGAAAATATAATAATGGACTAAAGTGTAACTCATTTTCGTTTTCTAGGGGAGGGGTGTGTAATTTTTCAATATAGAGGGGAGAACAATGTAATTTAAGCATCTCTCAGGAGAGGAGAGTGTAATTTACTCTAAAAAATATCATGTTTCAAACAAAACTTACCAATAGCGTAGCCAATTATATTCAACCCAGTTATTGTCGACTCCGGAAATATAACAGTTGAAAGGGCTATCAATATCCAGTCTTTAAGCACACCAGCAACCCGGATGGTTACAGCACCAGTTCTACCAATTACTAAGAAAATGGAGAAATTCAAGGCTAGAGCACACAGAGCATTGGAAAAGAAGATCCAAAAATTGAACTGAATTTGTGAAACTTCCATCACGGGCTTTTCCAGTAGGTACCAAGGCACAAAGAGAAACACAAAACTGCATATAACAAAGTACAAAACAAGTTAGCAGATCACATGGTATGCTGGGTTTGCTGATATGCAAGCACTGATACTCCCAATAGCATCACTTATGTTCTTTACCTAATTAAAATTGTTTTTTTTAGAGAAAACTAGTTGAAAATGTCAACAAAATATACCTGCATGGAGCTATGTAATATAAGCTTGTGATAGGATTGAAACTCAAGCCCTTCTTCTGTAGAAGGACTTGTGTTAAGACCAGTCTTAAAGCTTCTGCAAAGATGCCCGTGACCTGGTAAACTGTACCAACTATATTAAAATGAATTTCCCCATAGGAGGAAATGACAACTCCAACACTGACCAGCACCATGTTCAAGAACACGTCACACCTTGCTTTGTCAGTGCCGCACACAACAGCCACGAGGAAAGTTGCCACTGGCACTGAAACATCAAGTTTTAGAATTAAGGAAATATTGTTCAGACAGAAAGAGAAACATGTGAAGTTCATTAGAACATACTCAGAGCTTTGAGCATCTGGATAAAAGCCACAGAAATATGCAAGTACGCTGTGTTACCAAACCTGTAACAACCAAAAACATATTGCTCATATAAATATAATTGTTCCTTCAAAAGTACTGATATTACATGAGGTGTAAGCATGTGAATAGAGCATATATAAAATACATCAACAATAGTTCTTGCCGCCAAAGTCATCTTCGAATAATCACAAGTGAGCTATCATAATTTCTTAGAAACATCATGCTTTGAACAGATTTAAATGATAGAAAATGAACAAATTCCAAATATAGGTAGGTGGTGACAGAAATTAAACTCTAGTTTATGGGCAAATCATATTATAATAAAGGATGCCAATAATCTATTCTGAAGAGTGAGGAGCCTGATAATGACCTTTCATTGGATAGAGAATTCATCGTAATTCTAGGCACCAAATGATGATCTTTATTATACCAGATTCTCTGACAAAGAGTTATCTATTGAGAACATTAGACTTCATACCTACAGTATCCATCTTGGTTACTAGTTTGAGTAGTCAATGCAGGGATAACAGCTTCAGATTCATAAAAACAATAATGCAGGCCAATGAGAAAACTTTATACCAGGCTGAAAGTAACAGAATTATCCTTAAATGGGGTTACATGAGCAAACTTCCATCAATCAAGGTTAAGCTGGCTAATACTTCATCCAAGTTCGACCTAGCACAAACAAATTGAATGACCCACACTTGACTGAGCTAATTTTTAGATGACTAACTTAATGATACTATGATAGTTTTGAGACTTCACTAAATCTTACTAGAACATGCACATGTTGAATTAAACATGGTTAGGAAACACAAACATGGGGGGTATCTCACAGTAACAAATCGTAGGATTATGTTTATCCCAAATCAGAACAACTTCAGTTTGCCCAAGTTGTAGTGCTTACCAAAGACTTGATGCAAAGAAGGCACTTATTGGTATCACACAAGTTGCATATCTGCGACAGAAAGAGGTGTATTAGAAATAAGTTGGACAAAGGAGAGGTTAAGAAGGCTTCAAATCAAAGGCACACTCACATTTCAAATGTCATTTTCACTGGAGATACAACCTACAACTCAGAGCGAAGGAATATCAATTAAGGTACCAATCAAATAATTAGACAACGAAAAGTGATCAAGCAAGGTGGGTAGGCAGCAAAAGTTGAGGCATAGAGGATGGGTTGCGCATATGGTATGAAGAACAACATCCTAATGAAAGTGAAACACAAAAATGTATACATGCATATATGCATATAAATAAGGTTTCAGAAATCACATTGAGATTCACTCAACAAGAGAAAACTATAATTAATAGTAACAACCCAACAAACTGTACATTAGAAGTGCCCCTGCAGACTGGTGAAGGAGATGCAATCAAGATTAAAGGCTACATTTCAATAAAGACACTTAGCCATGTGCCAACATTGAAGATTAGAGGCAATGAAATTGACCATAAATCCGCAAGAGGAGCATTTCCAAAGTAAAACAGGATGGCATACCTTAAGGACCCGGACAAGAAAAAATGCGACGGCCCCAGAAAAGCCCATATGAATCATGGTGAGTGTTATAGGAAGCGGAAAGTTAAAGTATTTTGGAGAGAGAACCCACTGCCAACCAAAAAAAACCTTAATCATTGGTCATGCTTCAGCAAAAACTAAAACTTGTTTGGTGAATATAAACCAAAGAAATGGGGTGGCTACCTAACCTTGTTGTACAATATGACTCCAGAAGAAAGCAAAATGTAGATAAACAAGTAGAAATAAGTGAGGAAAAGCGTTTTGTTGATCATTTTGGCTGCAAGTGCTAGATATAGAAGCAGCTCTATAACATGTTGTAAGGTAATTTTAGCGCCACACCCAGAAGCAGTTATGCGACAATCGGAAATTGGAAAGGTAACTCAGAGCAGTTGTTTAAGTTTAACCCAACCCCATTCCACCCCAGCAACGTTCATGTCCTCAACTCAAGTAAAGTTTATATCTTTGCAATCGCTGCAGCCATTCAGAACACAGAAACTTGCTGCGAATGATGAAACGCAAAAAATAATTAAGAACCGACCGGGAAGAGAAAGAAAACCCAGATGCAGAAAGCAGAGAAATGTACCGATCGATCTATGGGGAGAAGCAGTGGTAGAGGAAGTGCCCCCCCAAGATCTACACACAGTAGTCGTATAGACTATAGAGAGAGAGAGTTGGGTTCGTCAGAAGAAGTGATAAATGAGAGGCGAGCTTCTTCGTGTTTCATAGCATCAGCATACCATGTGCCTCTCTGTACTGTACTGTATGTGTATGTGTATGTGTATGTGTTTAGAGTTGGCAAAATAGGTTCAACTCTCCACCCGATCCGTTAACTTGATATTTTTTGTGATTGTTGAGTTTAATGATTGAATTATATTTTTTATAACATAATTCATTCGCATAATCCGCTTTAAGTTAAGTGGGGGCGTAATTATTTCTGCAGGTTGGTTTTTTTTTTTTAAATAATAATATTATAAATAAAAAACTCTTTAAATGTTATATAATTTATATTTAAATATTTAATTAGATTATTTTAAAAATTATATTTTAGATATGTTTATAATTTTTATCATTATTATTTATTATTATTTTGTAGTATTTATTGATTTTTTATATAATTTTTTTGTTTTTTAGGTGAATTAAGTCGGTTACCCGTCAACTCATTTATTTTTTTTTATTTTATCTTTTATGTGGCCAACCCGCTAACCCGCCAACCTGCCTTAAAGTGGGGTGGATTAGCTCTTCTAACTCATTTTTTAAAACGAGCTAACTCACTCTACCCCATATTTTAGCGAGTTGAAATGGGACGGGACGGGTCGGGATGTGTTGGACCATTTTACCAGCTGTGTTGGGGAGTTGGCTGATGCATTGCAGCAGAGGATAATTAACGCCCTACATTTACTTTCTATTTGATCATTTTTAGCTCTTCCATTATTTTTTTGTACTCTTTGTAATTGTAATACAAAGTATTTTAAAAATCAGATGGAAATCCCCAATTATACCATAAATAGTAATTTTTTTAATTTAAATAATATCCGATTCAAATATAATTCAATCATAAATTTAATTAATTAAATCAATCAAATTATATCTAATTCAAATATCTAATTTTATTTTTAAAACATTACACACACCTTCTATCTTTTTATTTTCCGATTTCCCATACTAGGAAAAATGTAAGATAATGTACAAGAAAAACGTGTGCACAAATTGTTTTCCGTAACGCAACGTTGGTACAATACAGTACAGTGTCTACTGACTCTGACTCTGACTATGCGGCCTTTGTTTGTGGTTAAGATTTTTTCTTATTTTTATTAATAATGACAACACACATCATGTTGTAGGTGCCATCTAATATATATCATCTAAATTAAAATGTATGATATACCTACATTTTAGGTCATTAATTTAAATATTAAAAATATTAATAACTACAAATCAATATAGAATATTTGCTTAGTAAATTTCTAAAAATAGGAAAGTTACCATCTCTTTTGACCACCATTGATCTATCGTTGTCCCTTAACTTGTCATTGTATCATTGTCGAACCATCCACTTATTACCACGAGTCTCAAGTCACTGCAACCCCAACCACCATGCCTCTGTCACCCAAACAGCCAACAATCATGAACCTTAACCACCTTACATTCATCGCCCCTCACCTTGTTTGTTAGGTTTGGGTGAGGTTGAGAGCAGAGAGATGGGCGTTCCGCGACAGTTTCTTCTGGGGGACCATAGATCTGGGTTCGTGGTGACTAGATCTGGTGCGATGAGGGGGTGTCGCAGATTTGGCCTAATGTGTAATGCCTCGATTTTCTTTCATTTTTGATTTATCTGTGATTTCTGTGATATTGTGAGTTTTTGTAATTTTTGTAAATTATTTGATTGATTTTAATTATTTTAATATTATTTTTAAAAAAATTTGGACTGTTGAAATGGGGTCGGGCGATCTTACTAAACCCGAAATCGGAAACAGTTTTTGAAGTTTTCATTGTTTGAGATTTTATCTGACAGATAAAATTTGGGTACGTTCTATTATTCATTGGACAATAGGTACTGGCTTTGTTAACTACAACTTTTATCCATTGGATAATAACTTTTAGTAAAAGATCTAGTAAATTGTTTACATTTAGTCACCTTTATGACATCACCACATGACATCCCCTTTGACTTTTTGGACTAAGAGAGGAAGCTTCCTAATGAAGCTTGTTGAAGAAGCCTTGGACCCCCTCCCTAGGTGAAGTGCACGGCCATGAAGGAGCAAAGAGGCTTCTAGAGTAAGCTTCATTAAACTCATTTGATCACTTTCCTATTCATCTCTCATCAACCCAAAAAGTTACACATTTCTCTCTCTCACTTTCTTCTCTCATTTTCTCCTCACCAAGCTCACGGCCACACCCCTCAACCCTCACTCTCATCTTCTTTTTTTTCAACCATCCACATTTCTTGAATCCAAACCTCTTTCTAAGACACTTTGGTGTTAAGATCTTGATCCATTTTCAAGTGCTTCTTCAAGTTAGGGCTTGAAAACTTCTAAGGTGAGATTTCTCATTCTTCTTTTCATTTTCTTCTTTTTAAGACCATGATTTTTGATCCATGGTCATTCTATTCCAAGTCTTAGATGTTAATCTCATTTGTATGTTATTTTCATTTTGCAAGAGCTCATTGAAAGTGAAAGTTGATTCAAAAAGGCACCAAGAAGTGGTTGGTCATCATCTAAGGTAAGAGAGAGATTACTCTCATCAACCTTTCATGATGATGAGAAATGAATTATTGTGTTGAAAGTGAAGAACCCATGTGAGAGTTGTTTACTTGGTTGTATGGATTTTGATGGTTTATTGCTTATTTGTCTTATATGATTTTATAGCTTGATGTTATGCAAAATCTTGGTTGAGTGGAAATTTTTGATGACTAAAATATGTGGTATGTTTGGAATCTTGTTGTGAAATGGGAAAATTTTGAGGCCCAAGGACTTAGGGCTCACGGCCAAGTGACCCAAAATAGGGTATCTAAGACAAAACTTTTGTGTTGATTTGAAACTTAGGTGTTTAGGTGAAAAATGAATTGGATTAAGGACTTATAATAATGAAGGAGTGATAAAACAAATTTTAGTCATTTTATAGGAGTGATATTTCAGCATTTGAGTGAAAAAATATGCTTGAAAGAGACAATGAAAATGTAAGGTACTCTTAAGATTTAGGGAGAGGAAAATAATTTATGAGGTTAAAACAACGTTGGTTCTTTTTTTATGTTCTTCGTGAGAAGTATTAGGAGGTATTACCTAGAGGAGACTAACTAGAAGAGTATAGTAATCCTTGAAAGTTCGAATATTAAGCTTAATAGTGAAATAAAAATTTTACATAATAGAACAATTTGTGATAATGTTTTATGTAATTTGAGGACGGTGATCCCTGAATTATGAGTTTATGATGCTCGCGTTGGAAAATAATAGCTTTGTGCTGACGGGCTCTCAAACGAGACTCGAGGATGTGAATGACTGGCTTGGCTCATGAGTAGCTCCGGTTTGTGGAAAAATCATGATATTTATATATATGCTCATGCATTGAGTCATTTGATCATGTATTGTATCGACGGTGTCGGTTGACACTTTTTTCCTAGGAGTTGAATTACACCTTAGTGCGGGTGGGAATTGTGTAGTGTGGTTCACTTGTTAAACTTAGAGGCGTCGGGGTGCGGGTATCCCACAAGTGGCCAGTATGTAGCTCCACTGGGCCGTCGTGACTGAGCAACATACTGATGATCTCGACCAGGCACTATCTTATTCATGATCTGGTGTAGACTGTCTTATATAAGCCATGTTGTGCAAATTGAGAACTATAGCACTAGACTTGAGGCTGATGAGATACAAACATGTCTTTTAGATCATTCTCTCCAAAATTGTGTTTAGCTCCATGGAGTAAGGAATTGGTCCATCGCACATATGCATAGTTTGTCTGCATGTCATCATGATATTTTATATCTGCTAAATTATCTGGTACTTGATGCTATAACTGCAATTACTACTCTTTGTTGTTTCTATGCTGCCATGTTGGTATTGATGTAGGGAATCTCACCTCTCTGTTATGTTATTTTGTTTTATGCATACCGCTGATAAATACTGAAAGGAAGACGAAAGAGATCGCAGCCTTTTTGATGTTTTGTTTTTATGATGGCGGCTAGACAAAAGTTTTCCAGTTTTGTTAGAGTTTATTTCTATGGTGGTGCGGACGCTTGGCGTATCGACTAGGATACTGAGCGCGTTAGATATGTAGGAGATGTAACTCTATCTGTTCGTAGGACCCGTGATGGGAATCCTTTTTTTTCTTTTGACGTCTCGGTGTGTCTAGAGTTCTTTATGCCTATCAGAGAGTTGTAGGGTGGTTTGCATTACACCCTAAGGGAGGACCAGGACTCTATGGTGTCTTCTGCTAGGACACCTGTCTGCGAGCTCTTGCCCTGACTGAGGGATCTGTTTGGGGAGGAGTCCGAGGAGGAGGACCTGATGGGGGATCTAGAGGAAGATCCGACAGAGGATCCAGTAGAGGACCCTACTCCCTAGGCTTATAGACTTGGGCTAGTTTTGTTGAATGATTGTATATGTCTTTTAAGTTCAAACCTTGTATATTTTGGGTGGACTATGATCCATGCCACTGATGTATATAATCTTTTTGGTGTGTATTACTCAATAATTATATCCCGTGTTGTTTACGTTTTGTTTAAGTTTATGCCCTTGAAAAATAAAATTTGAAATCCGTCTTTTCCAAGATTATACATTTTTTGCGTTTTGTTAAGTTTTTGATATCTTAGTGTTAAATGTGGCACCCTAAGGAGGGTGTTACATAACGTGTCGTGGTGGCTAGTGAGGCATGACGACTTTGCTTCATGGCTGGTTCGGGTGATGGGTCTGGCGTGGGTCATGACTGGTTTGGCTTGATTCTCAAATTCTTCCATCATGTTTCTTAAAAAAAAAGGGAGAAAAATGAAGTGGGATTTGCAAGTCTTTAGATTTTTCTTTTAACCTTTCAAACAATAATAATTTGTTTTTACAAAAAAAAGTAATAATGTTAGACCATTTATGTACCACAAGTGCACGAGTCATTCAAGTAATACAATAAAAAGTAAAGTTCATTCCCACGAGGATGTTGGCTTCCAATGCTAAATATCAACCAATAGTTTAACTAATTCTATTCAAGAACATAAAAATAGAAAAAATACAAATAAGTTAAATTTAAACTACAAAGCAATAAGAATAATGTTTAAAGTTTTAGGGAATCCTTCTTCACCTCCTACTTCAACTAATGATATGCAATCCTTACAAGCAACATTAATGAATTGTTAAGTTAGCTTGAGAATCTGATTTAGTTAAAAGTCTATGTCTAGATCAATCAACCATAGTTTTATTTACCTAATTCACTATGTTTCCATGAGAACAAGTACAAACTCCACTCATTAAGATCTATTCTCAAACACTTGTTATGCATGACAAAGAGGTATATTTATATCCCATTAGCGAATCAACTTATCAAAGCTAATTGAATGAAATCGAACATGCATCAACTATACATATGATCTATATCCAAAATCCTATGTCTAGGTTCATTAGATTTTAACAAATCACTTAAAAGTTGATCAGACAATCAAAAGCATCAAGAAGCATATGATCAAACAAAATTAAACATAAATATATACTCAAAGAAGAACAAAATCATTAATATGCATAGAAAGATTCAAAGTTATCCTTAAATACAGCTTAGCTAATCATTGAACACGAAAATATACATAAAAAATTATGTTCAATATAGAAGGAAAAGAGAAAGATGGAAGAAAATGAAGAAAGCTCATGAGATGTGATCTTTAAAGCTTGAATCATCCTCCATGAAGAAGATGGCCTCCAACCTTAACCTTCCCAGCTTCCTTCAGCCTCCATACAGTGCAACTTAGCCGCAGCTCTCTAAACTACGTAAAAGCCCCATTATAAAATATGATAAAACAGTATTTATAGGCTTAGAAAAATAGGGTCACATCGCGGCATTAGCACGTCTATACCACGACACATGTTCAATTTAGGTCACCACCACTGCGGCATACGCTCTACAGTGCCACAACGTGCAATTTCGGGAGCTCTCTGTCTGATGCAAGGGATGCACCACACCCCGGCATTGATATGTCTGCATCGCGATGTTAGCTGCTGATATGCACACTTGGCTTTCTCTTCCACTTTTTGTCCAAATCCTCCAAATTTTAGCTTGATTGGAGCCCTTCCTAAAATAGAGAAATCACCAAGTCAATCACAATTGCAAATCCACTTAATCACTTACAAAATAGCACAATTTGCTCAAACACATATAGAAAGATATCCAAATTAGAATTTGACAAATATAAACATAATGCCTTCCATATATGCATCATAAACAAGGACTAAGCATTCTTTATAGCACAAAGATAGGACACAAATAATTATATTTTATAGAGTTATCAATAATCTGTTGTAGTAGTCACTATTTGCAATAACAAATAGGGTTAAATCAAATTTCTATACAAAAAAAAGGAAAAATCAAAATTTTTTTATTTTTTATTTTTTGGGTACACAAACGGGGCAAAAGCCTAAGAAAAGGAGAAGGAAAACTAAGAAGACAGGACCAATCGGGGCATAGCTACCCCTATAAAATCAGCGTGGAGGATTCTGATGAGATGAGAAGGACCAAGTCATAAAGTTAGACCATAATCAAGTTCCAAACTCTTCTTAGCCAGCCATGCTGCACATGAATTAGCCTCAAGGTAAGTGTGGTTTAGGACACAATCCCACTCACAGTTTATGGGTTTAGCCACTAAAAGATACGACCCAACAGGTTACTAGGATGAGAGTTTCTTGAAGCCCCATTCTTGAGGACAGAAATAACTTCTTTGGAATCACATTCATGATTCAACAATAATTTTTCTATGGTGAGTTTCCCAAGCTAACTGCAAACCAAGGAGGACACCCATAATTCAGTTGTGAAGGCTAAGCAAACTCCAATATGGTAAGAAAAACCAATTATGATGAGAAAATTCTAAAATATTCTAAGGCTGCGTTTGGTACAGAGACAAATTCAAGGGGGGTAAGCATGGGCCTTGGCCCCTTTTTCCTCACTATTTTTTTAGGTACTAATAATTTAATTTAGTTTATTAAAAAATGAAGAGATAATTACATTGATATTTTATAAAGTTAGTACTTATTACGTTGATATTTTTATTTCAAAATTATACTCACATCTCTAATTTTATATATTATTATTACATTCAAATGCTCTTCTTTGTTTACGAAATTACATATATCTCCTTAACTTTATGTACAAACATTGAAAATACAAAGCAAAAGAGGTATGAGTAATTTCTCAAACAAAAAGGGAGTCAATATTATAAGCATTAATCTCAAGGGAGATCAGTATAATTATACCAAAGATAAAAATGGTGAAGTTAAAAGAGTTTATACTTGATATGTATTTGACATGTGATTCATAATTATTTTATATACATTGATATTATAATTTTAACTCATTTTTTATTAATTTTTAATCTTTATATAATAAACCTACTAGTTTTTCTCACTTTTAGTTTTATTCTCTTCCCTTTTTTAAAATCTATATATATATAAACTTTATTTTGCCTATGAATCATAATATAAAGAATAACTACTATTATGATGCATTTAATATCTAATATAATTTTTATTTTTTTTTTTATTTTATTCATAAATCTTCCTATATAATGAAAGGAAAATACTCTTTTAAAGTGGACTAATAAAAGTATATTTACCCTTAATTTAAAATAGTACATTTTGATCTTAACTCACCAAATAATTTAAAGGTAAATACATTTTTATTTGCTAACTTTAATTTTTTTATTTAATAATATGATTTATAATTTTTGGCCCTTTCACTTAATATTTTCGACCCTTTCACCTAATATTGTCTCTGAAATATAACTTTTTGTATAGGCTGCATATCTCTGTTTTGGCAAGCTTAATTAATTAATGGTAGCTAAGTATCAATAAAAATCTTAACTGATAAATAGGAGGTAAGCAGGGGCCTAAGTAAGTTATTTGGGAAATAGGTGACTAGTAGAGTAAAATTAACTTCAATAAAGTTAAAGAAAATCATAGTAACTCAACACATACGAGGAGGGGATAAAAAGGAAACCAAATCTCATGATATAGTACATAGATCTCTCTATTACAAATAAGAATAGTTGAGACCTAAAGAGATTCTGAAGTTTCTAATTAAAATAATGTGAAAAAATGTAATAATATAAACAACCTGGAACTATAATTAAGAAGCCACATAGCTTTCTAATAGATGAAACTAGTCCTTCAACATCAATCAGAGTTCGAAAGCCTACAAAACCAAGCAAATCAACAATTAATTATATTTAGAATGCTATATGGTGACAGGTTCATCTCAATCTCATCCCAACTTCAGAAGCCATGTGACAGGAAGTCATGGCTCAGTTGCTTTGACTGCTGGCACATGTCATAGAGGAACCCGTTATCATTTGAATGAATGGAGACATGGTAGCGCCACAGCAACCCCTTAAGAAGTGTTCAATTGGAGGCATTCAGCAATAAGAAATGTGATTGAGAGGACATTTGGCTTGTTGAAGATTTGATGGGCAATTCTTAGAAGTCCTTCTTTTTATCCCATTAAAACTCAAGTCAGAATAATTATAGATTGTTGTCTCCTACATAATTTGATTAGGAGAGAGATGCCAACAGATCCTATGGAAGAAGAGTTTGACAATTTACCAATGCCAAATAATGAGGAGAACACGAATTACATAAACACAATTGAGGCTAGTAATGTTTGGTCTACTTAGAGAGATGAATTAGCTAATGAGATGTATAATGAATAGGTTGATTGTAGAACTTAGGGTCTATTTGTAATAATTTTGTTAAATATTGTGTATTGAGACAAAAATATACTTGACACATTAATTCATGTTTAGTATAAGAACAAACTAGTCTGACATTTCGTTGATGGTTTGTACTTGATATTTTATCACGTATGTCTATTATGATGCTCTTTATTTGATATCATGTTGCTCTTTGTTGATTTGTGCTCTATTTAATTTTGGATTTCATCTACAAACTGAATTGAAATTAGTTATTATATGTCTCATTAAAATATTTTATAGGTATGGAACCTTTAAGCACACAGATTAAGCCTAAAAGGGAGCGTAAGTCATGGGCTAAGGAGGAGGAACTTGCCTTGATTGACTGCTTAGATGAAGTTGTGGCCAAAGGAAAGATATGTGATGCTGGCACATTCAAGCCAGGAACCTTGAAACAAATAGAAGAAGTTTTGGCTAGCAAATTTCCCAATGCTAACATTAAGGTGAAACCACATATCGAGTCAGCGTTATGAAGGCTAAAGAATGATTATCATATATTGTATGATATAATAAACAAGAGTGGGTTTGGCTGGGATGACGAGAAGAAGTGCATTCATGTGGATAGTGATGAAGTGTGGAACACTTAAATTAAGGTTTGTGTGCACCATAATGCATAATATTGTTGTCTATAATAGATGGATTATAGTGTTTAATGCATTATATAACAATGTTTTTATGTTTGTTTGTGCTTGTAGCAATTTCCAGAGGCAACAGGTTATAAAGATAAGTCATTCCCCTTATATGACAGACTTGCCTATATATTTGGCAAAGATCGTGCTAGTGGAAAGGCTGCTGAAACACCAGTTGATGTAGTAGAGGATTTAGAAAAAGAAGAAACAATTGAACTAATGAAAGATAGTGATAATGATATTATAGATATCATTAACTCAATGTTTGTTAACCAAACACCCAGTGACAGCAATAAGAGCCTTAGAGATTCTTATGTTCGTTCTAAGAAGAGGTCAAGGTCTACTGACTAACTTGTTGCTAGCATCACTTCCTTTGGAAAAGATATGGCTAGTGCTTTGCAAGAAACTTCAACTTTGTTGGGAGAGGTTAGGGCGAGTGTGAAGGTTGTGAAAGAATTTTATGAAGACTCTAGGAAAATGCCTAGTGAATTACAGAAGATGAAAGAACTTACCCCTAGGGACCGTATGATGGTTACTCAGAAAATTATGCAAAACCCCCAACTAGTGCACTCATTTTGGGGATTTGATGAAGAACATCACCTTGAAATGATTAAGGCCTTACTTGAGAGTTAGATTCTACATAAATGGTTTTTTTTGGATTGATTTTGTACTTATCAAATCAAGATTTTAGAGTATAATGTTTCTCGACTTCGTTGGTATACGTAATTTTTAAGACAAGCATAATGCTTATTTGATGAATTGTTGTGGAGTCTATCTAACATATTACTGAGATTATTATGTATTTACCTTTTTGTTACATGTTTTATGAGAAAGTTATGATTGTTATTGAATTTTTCATGCTTGAATTATATATATATATATATATATATATATAGGCAATTGTTTTTATTTTAGAACTATGTCAAGTATATAAATTGCCTATATATATATATATATATATAGAAATTACGTCAAGTATATAAGGTGAAAAAATTTAAGTATATAAATTATGTCAAGTATGTATATATATGTCAAGTATATAAGGTGAAGAAATTTTTGTCATATAAATTACGTAAGTGAATAAATTTTTGTCAAGTATATAAATTACGTGTATATATATATATATATATATATATATATATATATATATTAAGGCATTTTAATTTCTTTCATTTTTTTAGATTTTTTATTAATAGTAACATTTTAAAAAAAGTTGAGTATAACTTACCAGTCAAAAAACTTTTTTTTTTACTATTTTTACATAAAGGGTATTTTTGTTTAAATAAACATATTTTATACTATCAGGTTATATCATATTTGACAACAAACACTTAATAGGATAACATTATACTATCAAGTTTTTTATACAACCATACATCAAATTGCTGATTGTATAAGAACTAATCAAGTCCTTTATACTATCAGCCTTTATCTTATTCTCTTATACTATTAGGTCTTATACTATCATATGCATCAAACGCAGCCTAATAGGATAAAGTCTAATAGTATAAACAAACTGATAAGCTCTTATACTATCAACCATTTGGTATACATAGTATAAACAACTTGATAGTATATATAATTATCTACTATAACCATAATATCATTCACCTTCCTCACCATCTCCTTCGGCTTCTCACCCAATTCTACCGTAAAGTAACCTTGCCATTCAGAAACATCCTCTATTTGCCATTGCCACCAATTTTGCTTTTTTAATTAATAATGGGAAGTCATCCATTCCATCTTATAAAAAATTACAGCAAGTCATGTTTGTTCATAATTAAAAATAAGGATGGCAATGGGGCGGGGCAGGTAGTGCTTCCTCAACCCCCGCCCCTGTCACGGGTACCTATTTGTGATCCCTGCGGGTAGGCAGTGTAACATTCTCATTTATCAAGTTAGACTAATATATGGTCATAAGGTACCATAATACTTGTTTAACATGTCCGTTAATTTTTTAAGACGTTTTGAGTTCATTTAGGCACTTTGCCGCAACACAGAACGTGTAAAAATGACTATTTGAAATCAAGAAAAATAGCATAAATACTAAATTAAAGAAAATAAATAAGAAAAATTTATTAATAAGTCACAAATGTATGAAAGAGAATATGGTTAAATTTTGAGAACAAACGGAGTCAATTTGATATTTTTAAAGACACTGTAGAGGTGTTTTAATACCGGATTGAGAAATAGCAGATATAGAAATTCATGAAAATGATGAAACAATAATTTAGATAAATCTTAAGATTTATTTTATAGTTGTTGGAAGTTAAGAAACTTGATTTAGTAAAATCGAGGTGTTCTTAACAGATACGAATTTTGGCAAAATGACCATTTTGCCCTTGAACTCATCTTTTAACAGATGAGAAATTTCTCATCTTTCTCATTTCTCACTCACGCTCTTCAGAAAAGAAAAGAAAGAAGAGAGGTAGGAAAGACGGAGAGAAATAGAGAGAAAGAATAGAGAGAAGAGAAGGAACGTGAGCCAAGAGCAGAAAATGGAGAGGAAAAAAGAGGAAGATCAAGCAAGAACATGCAAGGAAACAAGATCAATGAGCCATGGAAACCAAGGTAGGGGTTTCTAAGCTTGAATCTTCATCCTTTTACTCATTTTCCATATTAGACTATTTTGAGGTTTAATATGCCAAATTGAGTTCTTGAAGTGGTTTGAATGAATTTCTTGCTTGGATAAGTTTTAAATGTAGTTTATGACTTGTTCATGTTAAGAATTTGAATTAGAAACTGAAAATTCTCCATTTAATCATTTAAAGCTCAAAGTGAGGGTTTTAGGAGTTTGGAGGAGTGATTTTAGTGTTTTAATTTATTTTTGGTGAAATTAATCTGTGTTTTATGTTTCCCTCATGTTTATGAACTTGTTTGGGACTTAAAATCACCTAGAAATTAGTTTGGAATGGCCAAAATCCAAGAATTTGACCACTGGAACAGTGTCACAACCTTGCAAAACGAGTTGCAAAGTTTCTGGTTCAGTTACATGGCCCGTGTGCGGTTACACAGCCTAGGCCGTGTACCTCTCTGCCAAAAATTTTCCTCACGGACGATTACATGGCCTAGGTCGTGTCATTTTACATGGGCCGTGTAATCCCTCTGTGATGAGAATTAGCTTTTGTGGTCTTCATGAAAGTTGTAGCTTTTTCTCTTAGCTTTCCAACGCTACCAAAATCACCTCATTTCGACATCCGTAGCTCAAGTTATGCTTATTTTACTGAGCAAAGGTCAAATGTTGAAATTGAACAGGATGCGTTTTTGGTTAGGATATGCATGTTTTGGCATTCTATAAGGCTAAAAGCCTTAGAGAGACCTTAGATAACCCTATTGAGATAGAGTATCAAGAGGTAATATGTTGGATTAAGGACATGAGTGTCCCTAAGTGTTAAAATATTTATATTGGTATTTGATGAAATATGTGATAAAATGATGTTTGATTGCATGACATGTTTATATCAAATGAGATTGATTAGTAATATTAAATCATATGTGATTGATTGATGGTAATTGAACACCCATGATGAGAATGATTTATATATGCAATATGTTGCATGATGATTTGACGAAATGATTTTCTCTCATAGGTATCCACTTTGTGGAACTAAGCCGAGTTGGATTTTGGATGTACTTGTATTAGGGTAAGTCTTGGTTAATGGTAAGAGAGTATGTGATTTTCTCTATACCTGAGTAATTGAGGTTAAGGAAGAACCTTCCTCTTTACCTGAGCTTCCCTAGTCATTAAGTGGTTGAGGATGAGTACTTCTCTCACTACTTGGGGTAATCCTAAATCTTGGATAGTTTGAGTAACGTACCTCTCATTCTATTCCCGATGATTGATATTGTGAGATAACATAATTTCTCCTTATCATGATGGATTGAAGTCTGACCCTAGTTTTGACATTTGATATGGAGGAGACGTACTTCCTCTAAGCTAGATACGGCAGACTGGGCCTAATTACCCGGAGTAGTTCTATGTGGCGACGTACGGTCATGAAGAGGTTGATGTGCACCAACCTAAAAGCAAACTACTACCAAGTGATCGGTATTGTGAGGACGGATAATTCCCTCCATACCATTTGATTTGAGATGACACATGTGTCCTGATGATTTGAGATATGCATATTGAGAAATGAGATTTTATTGAGACATGATGAGATTTATATCATGATATATTGAGATTGGAAAAGTGATTATGTTTTGATGACATTGATTCCAATTTAATGATTTGAGTCTTAATGACTTTGAACATGATGTAATTTTTTATGAGTATAACTGATTTTCATAATGATAAATGGACTATCTATTTCGGAAAGAGGAAGGACTTGATTTGGCCTCTAGCCACCTTCCTAGAGTAATGATAAATATTTTGAATAAAAGTGATGTTTTTCCCCGAAATAGCTGGAATTATTGTGATGACATGATTTTAAATAAACTACTGAGAATTTTGATTCTCACCCTCCTACATCGTTGATTACCATGATAATTCCAGGTGGCCAAGTAAGATGAAACAAGACGAAGTTTATGCATAAGAAGGTATCTTCGTTAGTTGCCCTAGATTTTGTAAATAAGACGATATATGTATATTAAATATAGTGATGAGAACTTTGTATAGAAATTCATTTCATATTTTTATGTATTGTAAGCTTTCGCTAAAGGTTCATATTTTGTATATTATTAAACCGTTTGATTTGAACTTTGTAGATATTCATAAGTAATATACCAAATTCTAATTACTGATGCGTAAATCGGATACGTCATTAATGTTAGTAAATTGGGATGTTCAGGGGTATCCACAAGTATCATGAGTAGTTAATAATTTAAAATAAAATCTTAATAATTACAAAAATAATATAAATAAAATAAATTTTAACACCACATATTACAACTTTGTTCAATAATTTAATATTTTTACAAAATTAAAAGAATATTATAAATAATAAACTAAATTCAATTATATTTTGTAATAATCAGTTTACATAAATAACTATTACATAAATAGTATATATTTTTTCAACAAGTTTTATCATTATGGGTTCATTCAATAAAAAAATCATTTTAAAATAATAAAAATATATGTATTTTCATTTCATCTCAAAGTAAAAATGAAAAAGAATCATAATATATGATATATATTAAATGAAAAAATATATTTAACGAGTTTTAGTACTCATGGGCGGGTACTATAATCCCCGCCCTGCCCCATTTATTAAATAGTACCCATCTCCTGCCCCATCGAGGATAATCTCTACAAATCCCACGGATACGGATAATTTTGTCATCCCTAATTAAAAATAAGAAACAAAAGAGATTGAAAATAGAATACAATATAAGGTTGACAAACTAGGAAGAAAAGGGCTTGGGCAGAGCAGGAAGCAATTGATGAAGGTTCTGATGAACCTGGTTGTGGGGAGCAATCCCCTGAGCAATAAAAGGGTGACACAGCAACCTAGAAGCGCTCCACCTCCGCGAGGTATCTATCTACAAACACCGTGACATGAAATCCCTAAACTCCACTGACGTCGTTACCGGTGCCTCCAATGGCAGAGCCATACAAATGGCACACATCAATCTAGCCTAATCCCTTTGCCTCCCAACCACAAAGGGAAACCTTCCCATGTAAAACTCCAAGATATTGACCCCAAGGCTCCATATATCCCCCGCGTACACATCGTATTGCCCATCATTGATGTCCGTGCTAATCCTCTCAGTGCTCATGTACGCGATCGTTCCCACCAATGAATTGCATGGATCCATGATTTGGTTCAGGATCCGACCCACCCCGAAGTTTACCATTGTTTTTTGCTAGAGCTAAAGGGATACGACGAAGTCGAGGTTCGGTTTGGGGGTGACCAATTCGCGTGGTTGTAAATCGTAAATCCAATGGTGGTGGTTGTAAATCTGGTGGCAGTTGTAGCAAACCCAGTGTGGTAGAGCTTGGTGGTTGCAGATCTGGCGTGGTTGGTGCTTCACGATGGCAAAGACAGAGGTTGGTTTCGGGTTTGGATGAATTCGACCACGGTTGCAGAGATTAGTGGCAAGACAGTGGTTGTTCCAAATGGTGGGGAAAGGGTTCTTAGTAGAGAAGAGATGGAGAGGCTTGGACTGAGAGAGATAAAGTTGAGGGATAAGATGAGAATAAATATCTTATTAGGTCTAATAAGGAGGTGAAGGAGATGATAGAATAATCATGTCATAATAGAATAAAAAAATTTGACTCGATTTAACTATAATATCAAGTTAAACCACCAAATACTTAATAAGGTTTATAATATTAATTAATACTATTAAGTCCTTTTTATCATGTCTACCAAATGCAACCTTAGAATAATACTCTAATTAAGTTTATAACCATCTAAATCTAATTTAAAAATATTTAAATTTTAATTTAACTGCTTGTATAGTTATAAATGGTTATGTATTACAATTTTACTGTAACAGTATAATACTCCTAGAGTTTAGAAGAATCTCTCGTTATCCAGGCCCCATATATCATCTCTCATGATGCCCTCTCACCAGGGTTCCCTTGAGCTGAGCCATCAGTATTAAGTTTTATCCAAGGGGGCAGGGAAGGCCCAATTAATGAAGACATGTTCATAAAGGGAAGCATAGTCCAAGATGCGGTCTGTGTTCGTAGCTTGCCTGATTAAGTTAATCTGGTTAAGTACAAGTTTATAAGGCTTCAGCGGTCTTTGGAAAGCAACATCGAAGAGCTCTGTATTTCTCCAATTCCAGATCATCCAGCAAGTTGTTATGAAGATGTCTTTCCACTCATAATCAGACAAATATATAGCCAAAGTCAGAAGTTAGGTTCTTCATTAGCCATTCATGAAGGTCCATAGAAAAGAAGTTAACTATTAAGTTGGATGAGACAAAATGGATCCAAATTCCAGCAGCAGTAGGGCATTCTGTAATTAAAGGATATACAAGTGTCGCAGTGTGGACTACTACCATACCATCAAGGCAGTGACAGTGAGGATTCGAACATGAGAGACTTGCCATAAGAACACTACATATCTCTGCGGGCCTTTCCACTTCCAATGATTTTGCCAAAGGATATCCTCTTGACCTTGATCTCTAATTAATCAAGTAGGGGTTTGGATCATTCCCATCAATAAGGGAGGGAGGGGGGAAGATCAGTGGCTCTAATTTTCTGGTTCACTTCATGTGGCAGGTAGTGCTGCATACGTTGAAGATCCCATTGTCCTTGATCAGTTACAAAATCAACAATTGTTTGACTAGTTTCTTCCTCGGTAAAGGTATGGACCATTGTACCATCAACTGTTTGATCATTCACATCAAATCTTAACTTGTTAATTTGGGAAAATATTATATTATTATTCAAGTGAAATTCCTATTAATATGTAGTTAATTTTATTACTCTTTATACATTTTGTAATGAACCATATGGACCATTGCACCAATGCTTGTATCTTTAATGGCATTGTTAAAATGGAACATACTGCTCTAAATTCATGAAAATATAAAATATTTTTTCTCACAGTTACAAATTGACCTCCTTAACATTGCCTCACTGGTTAATGAACTAATTAGGTTTGAGCCATATGTTTGACTTTTATGATTAGAATTTGGATTTTGTTTATCAAATTATTATTTATGACAAAATTATTTACTAAAATACTATTATTTTTAAAATTATTTATCAAAATATTAATCTTTTAAAATTATATATTAAATGATTATTATTTTGTCTAACGTTACATTTTTTGTCTACTTGAAAAACACTAAAGAAGGTGGTGCATCCACATAGAAAACGTCAAACTGTTTGGAATTTTTCACGTGGATGCGCTACCTTCTTTGATGTTTTCCACGTGAATACACCATTTACTGTGACGTTTTCACTGCATCTAGCGAGTGTATGCGATAAGCTAGAGATACAAAGAAAGCGAGAGAGATAAAGTGACAGAGAAAGAAAGTGAAGATGAACGGGATAAGAAATGAAGTAAAACAGGTCTATAGAGTTAATTTGAAAATAATAAATGATTTGTTTAAAGAAAAAATTGTGTTCTTCTAAGAATAGGAACCGTGTCCTTTCGTTGGGGAAAACATTTTTTGTCCAACTCAAATATGGTAGATGTATGTTCACCATATATTTGTGTGAGACAGATATTAAATTAAACAGTATGTGCCTATAACATTTTCACAGGATACAAAATGAGTTTGTGAGTGAGTTAAAAAAAATTAGAGTATAAAAGTTAGACGAATAACAGAACTATTTCGTTGGTAAGGGAATTTGAAAAATAAGATAAAATTACAATTACCAAAACACATTGATAACATTTCTCACGAGTAACAATGTAACATTTAAAGTTGCAACTGAAAATATTAAAGGAGTTATTTTTAAATTAAAATTTTATTCTAATTCATGTATTATTTAATTATTTAAACAAATATCTATCAATAATTTAATATATGCATTTAATTATATAATGTGTTTAATAATTAAATGTATATCTACCACATTATATAATTAAATGCATATATTAAATTATTGATAGATATTTGTTTAAATAATTAAATAATACATGAATTGGAATAAAATTTTAATTTAAAATAACTCCTTTAATATTAAATTATAAAACACATTATATAATTATATGCATATATTACATTATTGATAGATATTTGTTTAATTAATTAAATAATACATGAATTGGAATAAATTTTTAATTTAAAAAATAACTCCTTTAATATTTTCAATTGCAACTTTAAATATTACATTGTTACTCGTGAAAAACGTTACAAATGTGTTTTGGTAATTGTAATTTTATTTTATTTTTCAAATTCCCTTACCAACGAAAGGACACCATTCCTATTCTTAGAAGAACACATTTTTTTTTCAAATTAACTATATAGACCTAGTTCACTTCATTTCTCATCCCGTTCATCTCCACTTTCTCTCTCCGTCACTTTATCTCTCTTTCTCAGTATCTCTAAAATGCCATAGTTAATTAATGGCGTATTCGCGTAGAAAACGTCAATGAGAGTGGCCTATTCATAGTGAAAATGCCACAGTGAATGACATATTCATGTGAAAAACGTAAAAAATGGTGACACATCTATGTAGAAAACTCCAAATGGATTAGGGTTTTTTTATGTGGATGCGCTACCTTCTTTGACATTTTTTATGTGAACAAAAAAATAAAAAAATATCATGTTAGATAAAAGGGTGATAATTTGATATATAATTTCAAAAAAGTATTATTTTGATAAATAATTTCAATATAATAATATTTTGATAAATAATTTTATCATAAATAACAATTTGATAAAAAAAGTCATCAAAATTTCAACTGGATAAGAGATGATAAAGTATAGTTGGTAGACAAAAGTGTTTGCCAACTCTCTTTCTCTCTTGAATTATACATGTATTTTTTAGAGTGTTTATTGATATTCCTATTTGTCTATGTTACTCCTTTCCTTTGTAATTATTTTTTTTATTTTTCAAAAATACCCTTTTATTGTATCCCATGTTGTTGCACAGTTCATAATATTATGGGGAAGACTTTCTTTCATTGTAATTGTAATTATGTTGCACTTAAGCAAGATTGAATACATCAAATTTCATAATTCATTCAAATGATAAAATTAATTTTAACAAACTAATTATGAAATATTGATCTAATACTATGAATATAAGAATTAAAATAAGCACACAATTTACAATTAACTAAGTAGACAAAGTAAATATTCATTATTTTTTATAATTATATTCTGATAAAAAATAATCATTTACATGACTTTTTTCTTATAAATAAAATAGGTTCAATGTTCAAAAAACTCTTCCCAACAGAGAGAAGCATGAACTAACATCAACCAAGCTTACAAGAAACATATTGAGGTCCAACATATCACAAGAACAATAAAAAACAAAAGCCTCAAAACGCATGAACAAAACTTTCTGCTCTCCAAAATTATCATCACTATTAAACCAAAAAACTTCTTTCGGCTTGACTATTCTTTTTTGATGCACAAAGTATAAGTCCTTGAAGCATCTCCTGGTAGATTGGAACTTGTTCCAAAAGAAATACATCTTTCACAAGAACTCTAATATGTGTGCCTTAAATTATCATAATTAAATAATAAACATATAATGGAATGTAATAACTACTTCAAAATATGTCATTTCAATCTTAATTTAAATAGTAGATTAAATTAGATACAAAATTTGTTCAAAAGACCTTTTAGTCACAACTTACATTACCCAATAAGTTAGTTTCATAGTAATTCTATTAGTGATACACTGATAAAAACAAAAAAAAATTACAAAATATATACAGGCTAGAAAAGTACTTAAGATACCTCAAACATTAATCCAGTAATGCATGACATTACTACGAATTTTTATCAATAAACCCACAAAAAATACTTATTCATGAACATAAATAAGGAAAATTCACCGTTAAATAAAGAAAAAATTTCATTAACAAACACAAAATGGTTATAAAAAGAAAATATGTTAAAATACACCTCAAAACAACAACCATGAAAACCGAATTTGTTTCCAATAAATAATGTAAATGATATTTTATTATAAAAAAAATCTTATAATTGCTTTGTACCCAAAAAAAAATTCTTATAAAACCTTTAAGACTTTAAATAGAATATGGAAACAATTTTCTATAAGGAAGTGACCAATAATAAAAAATCTTTCATGAGGGTCCTCTAAAAAAAAAATCCTTTTATGGGGTGATTTGGATCCTCTAAAATAGGATCCAAATAAAAATTAATACATGAACCTTTTTCGATAATTAAAAATGATTGAAAGTAGGCATTGGCCAATTTGGGCTGGACCTATAGCCTCCTATAGGTTTTTTTTTTTAAATGTAAAAAGAAAAAGAAAAACTTTTAAAAAAGTTTAGCGGGCTTAAGCCTCCTATAGCCTTAACGAGTCGCCATTGCATAAGTGGATGGAAGTATTCCAAAGGAAATTGACAATACCAAAACTCATGAACTCTTGTAAGTGGAGCCTTCCTTTTTGCACGTATGTTAATGACCATATGATTAAATAACTCAGTTGTCATTGCATCAATTCAGAATTGTGTCATTTAAATAAATTGAATTAAAAAACGAGCGGTATTTTAACATGAAGAGTTACATCATTTCTGCTTTATTTCTCATTAAATTTTTTTTCAGGCTCCTGAATGGAAATCAATTAACAGGTCCACTGCCAGAGGAAGCTTGGCTATCTTCCAAACCTGGATAAAATACAAATCGATCGGAACCAAATAAGTATAGCAGGACTTGTACCTACATCATTTGCAAACCTGAACAAGACAAAGCACTTGTAAAGTTATTTATGATTAAAATGTAGTCAAAGAATTACCACACTTGCTATTTTACTAGAATTTTTTATTTCTTAACCTTTGTTATTATTAACCAAAAAATATTAATGGAACGAAAATTATGTTTCATTTTTCCCTCCAATATTGGAGCAATAACCAGTAGCTTGTGGAGCATTTGGATTGTCAGTGTCCTTACTCTTACTATCAGAAAGAATAAGGCCAATGACACGTGTCATGGCCAAAATTCAATATCAAGAATATGAATGTTTAATACTGAGATAAATTTAGTTATGTTTGTTTAAACATGTGATAACAATGTGCAGACAATTTAATCATAAGAATTGACTCAAGATAACAATGTCGACTTATTACTCTTTTGGGTTTTTTTTTAATTGTTATTAGCCCGCGTGAATCTATATGCATCTAGTTATTTATTAAGTCTCATTTGGAGAATCAACATTCAACCACCACACTCATCACTCATCAAAAGTAAAATGAATATGAAATATAATCTATTTATTTGTCATATATAAAAGATGAAGCACAAGTTATGGAAATGGCACGTCAACTAACTTTAACTTCCAAAAATCACCACATCAGCATATTTCATTTCTCTCTAAAGTCACAATATCAATAATTCTTTAACGGATTGAGATCACCTGTTTCTTTTTTTGTCTTTTTACTTAAATTCTGACAAATATAAAATAAAATAAATTTAAAAGAGATATGTAATTAAGTTTAGCACACTTATTAAAATTTAAATGAGGAGACATGAAAAAATATAAGAAATAAAGACAGGTGATCTTTATCATTCTTTAACATTCTTACAATATAGTATCAAGACTTTTTAGTTGTCTTTTTCATCCTCTCTCTTATCTCATTGGAGTAAACCATCGTTTTATTTACTTGCATTGAGCAATAAGTATTGAGAAAATTTTAGGTGCTTATGGAGTAAGAATTTTTTTTTACTCTATACCATTAAATATGTATTGCATTAATTATAATATTCAAAATATATTTAAAGTGGAAAACATGCTATCTCCACAATCTCTTAATTTTTACTTTTTTTCTTCATATCTTCCTCATGCAAGGTCAATTTGAGTATGCCTTGCATATATCTAGGCCGCCCAGACTCCACCACCTCCAACGCTAGAAATTGATGGCTAACATGCAAAGTTAGAATATATTTGGGGTATACAAGAACTCAACTGTGATAAGCTGGCGCCAAATAGATAGGATTAAGAATGGAGGCAAGATTAAATAGAAGATAGAAACCAAGAGATCATATCATAGTGGATTCTAAACATTTATCTACTTCTGTTTTGAAGGAATAGGCGGTGTTGAAGTCAAAGTCAAGAGAGATAAGGCACATAATCAACATACACATAAGGCAAGCTGGGATTTAGGTTGGGGATTCATGCTGGAAGCTTTACCACCCAAAGCATGGAATGCTTTTTCTTGATATTTGTTTTATAGAGATGTAGGAACTTATTATTTAATTTATGACCACAATGATTGATGCATTGAAGATTTAGAATTATCCACAAAAGTTGATTTTTGTTTAATAAAACAGTTTTATTTAATTGTGTTACAGGGTTCTACATCTAGTTACTAGCCATTAACTAATTTAAGGGCGTGGGTCTTAATTCGGTGAAATTGCCAGCTCTATACTATTTGGATTCCTTTGTGTTTTAATTGTACGCAGCTAAAATAATAAGGGGATTCTTATTTCATTTTTTTATTTTTTTGCTGAGAAAGATTTTAGGAAGAAGGGAAGTTATTTCATTTGAAGGTGAGATGAGATGTCACAAATTTCAGTAAAAGTTTTATAGTGGTACTTACATGTATTATATACTAAGGAAAGTTCACTAGCAAGAATCAAACCTATTTTTTTTTTTTTAATGTAGTTTTGATGTCAGTTGAGCCAACTGTCATCTAATAAATGTAAGCAAAGCTAACTTGATTTTGTTTTCATTTATTCATTGAAAATGTTTTCTTCGAATAAGAACAAAAGGAACAAAGACTAAATATCTTTAGCCAAGTATTCATTTATTAGTTTTAAGAAGGAGAGTAAATGAGTCAAATTAAACCGATTATTTGAAGTTTATGTTTAGCTTGTGAAAAAATAAAGCTGTTTAAATTTAACTTATTTATTTAAGCGATTTAAATTTAAAATTTAAGTTTTACTTGTTATAAAAATATAAAGTTTAAGTTTAATTTTTTTAACTCCTGTATAGTTTAATTATTTTATTTTATTTATTAAATCTCTCCTTAAAATATTTTTAAGTCTATTAATTTAGTAATTAATAAACATCTTTTTTTTAAAAAAATTAAGTAAAAACACAAATAAATTTTTTATTCATAATTTATTACATAAAAAAATCATAACCTCTTGTAGAAGCTTTTAGTAAGTAATAGCAATAAATAAATTGTTATTTTATACTTTTTCTCATTGGAAATTATAATTTTTTTGTGATTGAATTTTTACTATCTATATAAAATAAATAAATAATATATATTGACACATATAGGAGTTAATCACAAACTTTTAATCTCAAACCTATTCAGCTTGAAATTAGTTCATTTATATAATTGAGTCTCAATTCAAAAATGAACTTGATCGAATATTCAACAAGTCGAGTATAAATAGTTCACAAATAGCTCAACTCATTTATAAAACTTGAACAAGTTGAGCACAAATATACGCATTAATCACAAATTTTTAATGTCAAACTTATAAAATTTGAAATTAGCTCATTTATATAATTAAGTCTCAATTCAAAAATGAACTTGATCAAATATTTAACAAGTCGAATACAAATAGTTCATACATGACTCAACTCATTTATAATTTTATTAAAGGTTCAAGAGATATTCAAGAATTCTAATTCAAAACGTAATACTTATTTAGATATATCATTTTGAATATATTAGGTTTAATGGTGTTTCTTACATAATTTATAAAAATTTATTTAAAAACAGTATTATTTATGGTATAAAAAATAAAATAAAAAAAACATAATGGGTTTCTAAGAGAAAAAAATGTTCCTTCAAAATGATATTTCATTTCAGAATAATTGTAAGAGTTTTGTTATATTATCGTAGAACATATTTATAATAATTCTTCTTATATTAAATTAAAAAATATAAACATAAGTCATATAAATATTTCAAATATATATGCTATAATAAATATATTTTTATCAAATAAAATTATAATTAAAATATTTGAATATCAAAACTAATACAAAATAATAAATAATTATAAAATTATGAAGTAGCATGTCAGTGGTAAGTTCTTTCATATTTATGCAATTCCTTTTTTAAGAATAGTTTAATTTTATTTCTATGTAAAAATTATATACAATGCATATAATGATTCTAGTCATCATATAACTAAAACAACTTTGAAGTGGTAAGTCGCTGGAAATTCCAGATGTGGGTTTAATCGGGTTAAATGTCGGTTTTCAAATAACCAATTGTGGAGGTTGAATTGGACCAGACGGCAAATTCCGATATTTGATTAATCTAGTCAGATTGGCAAGTCTGCAGGGAGGGTGATCACGGATCGAGTCGGATTTAAGTAGAAAAAAAAAATCTAAACCAATTAGGTAAGTCGGGTCGGGTCGGATATGATTTGTTATTTTTTTCGAGTGATCCGAATTGAATTAACCCAATTGTAATCACATTGGTTCGAGTTGGGTAATCGAGTTAATCGGATTGGTCGGGTCACTGAGTCGGGTTATAGAAATTAAATAAAATAATAATTAAATTTAAGTAAAACGACATCGTTTTACGAGTCATTGGATCATCAAGTCAGTCACTTAAACTCGTAATCCGAACCAATAAGAGTTCAGGTTTAATCGATCGACCCGAATTGATCCAAATACCCGAACCAATTAGAATATTTCTAATCGAATCAGGTCGGGTCGATCAAGTTTTCGAGTCATTGGTTCGGGTTGATCAACTCTACAAGTCTGTTTCGATTTTCAAAACTATAAGTTTAACAAAGATTAACAAAGTCTTACTGCCATTAGTGAGTGAGAATTTATTTAAAAATTTTTAAAATTATAGGGGCTCATAAAAATTTTTAAACTATAGAAATTTATTTTAAAAATTAATAAAATTATATGAATTTAAAGATCAATTTAACTTTAAGAAACATTCAATAAATGTTTCCTAGAAAATGACTAAAATATTCACCAATTTTTTTTAATAGATATGGAAGCTTTACGGATGGAAGAAACAAGTAGGCTTTTACAATTAAATTAACAATTTTATTGAACTTCTAGGATACTTCCAATCTGCAAATGGCCATTTTTAGGTAGGAAATTTTAGACAACGTTGTGATTCATGACAAATACTTACTATCCTTAGGTTAAAATATTTTTAAAAAAAGTAATTGAACTATATATAAAAATTAAAGTTAAATATAAACCTGAACCAGAGCCAACCTCTGGATAATTATTAAACAAGAGAAATACATGTGAACTGTTAGGGATCTTATAATTCTACTCGAGCACACACATTTATAATTATGATTACATATAAAATGGACGGATGAATGAAACTGTCTTGACACTACCAGCTAAGCTAACTATATTATAAAGTATAACCTCAACGGACAAAGCAGTTTCAACTACTAGCAGGCAGCAGCACAATCGTAAGCAACAGCAGCAGCAAACCAGAATGAAGAATGTTGCGTGTGTGCTTACACTAGCTAATAGTCATATGTGGACATGTCTCAAACGGCACAGCCACATCCAAAATTTGATATCCCACCAGCCAGAAATTCCAGCCTAATGGCTCAGATGATTAATTGAAATCTCCTGTGAACAGAACAAATATCAGGGCACACCAACTGAGCTGTTTCTGGGAAAGCTTCCCTTGGCCTCACTTCTAACACCAATGATATATTATTGTTCATGGACTAAGAACAAATCATTTGCATGAGTCCCATGATGGGCACTTTTTAATTGAAATGAAATCTATGCTGCTAGACCATACAATCCAATTATGATTGATCTTTCTGTAATATTGTAGTCTCTTTCTGAGTTTTGTCGGCTTGGTTTTGATTAAGCGGTTTGCTTTGAAGGTGTATGACAAGGTATAATCTAATGTGGGAGACTTTCCCTTTCGTTATTTTGTGAAGCATGTGTGGTGTTGTTGGTGTGGAACTTTGTTAAGTGTTAACTATAAATATATATTGGGAGGGGATTTACTTATATTTAATATAAGTAAAAAGACTTACACTTAATCTCTTATTATTAAATTTATTTTAATATAATAATTCTAAATTATCTAATTAAATGATGAGAGAGAATAATAAACATTTATATTAAAAAAGAGAGAAAATATTAAAATGTGATTTTAATAAAATAAATAAATTTTTGTTACTAAGTCTATTTATCAACTTAAAAAATGATATAATATTGAATATAATTTATAATATTTTGTTTTTATATATTTTATTGACTTTAAAAAAAATTGATAGGTAAAGATCTCAAAACTTGACATATAAATTTATTAAAAATTAATTTTTATATATAAATATCTAAAAAGTTAAGCACTATATATATTATATAAATGAATAAAAACTTAATATTGTATAATTATTTGACTGCAATAATGTATAACAAATTTTATTAAACCATTATAACAATTCAACTACGTTCTAAAATTATTTATGTATATGTTCTTTTTTTTTTGCATTTGATAAGCAATTGTAATAAAAAAAAACAATTTTTCAGAATTTGTATTTAACGTAAAAATATAAACATGTTTGGAAAGATTTTTTTTGTGATATTATGATACAACTTTCACATATTTTTAATAAATATTATTTTTTAAATTAAAATTAATAAATTAAATTATATATATATATATATTTATATAGGGAGGATTCACTTACTAATTAATATCAAGTCAACTTATTAATTTTAAAAATAATATTAATTTTAGAACGTTGCACCATAATTTCACCAAAAAAAATCTTTTCAAGTATGTTTATATTTTCACGTTAGATACAAACTATAAAAAATTGTTTATTTTATTACAATTGCTTATCAAATAGCAAAAACAAACACATACATAAATAATTTTAGAACGTCATTGAATTGTTATAATGGTTTAATAAAATTAATTATACTTTAGTATTGTTAAATAATTATACAATGTTAACTTTTTATTTATTTATATAATATATATAGTGTCCAACTTTTTAGATAGTTATATATGAATATTAATTTTTAATAAATTAATATGCTAATTTTTTAGGTTTCTACCTATCAATTTTTTTAAAAGTCAGTAAAATATATAAAAATAAAAATATTATAAATTATATTCAATATTATATTATTTTTAAGCTAATTAATAGAGTTAAAGCTAAAATTTATTTCTTCATTAAAATCACATTTTATTATTCTCGCTCATTTTTAATGTGAGTGTTTATTATTCTCACTTATCATTTAATTATATGATTTAAAATCATTAGATATGAATTTAATGATAAAAGATTAGGTGTAAGTCTTATTTACACTAGATGTAAATGGATCCCCCTATATATATATATATATATATATAGAGAGAGAGAGAGAGAGAGAGAGAGAGAGAGAGAGAGAATTTTATCAACAGGTGAAATTTTTTTTTTCTTACACCTATTTTCAACTGTTAGTTCCACTTCCTTCTAATGATTGAGAATATTTCATTAAAGGTAACCATTAGATGAAAGTAGAACTAACGGTTGAAAATGAGTGTAAGAGAAAAAAGATTTACACTAGTGTAAGTTGATATTCCCTCATATATATATAGGATCTTATTCAAGTGAGAGGTGAGAGGAGTGAATCTTGACCATTGGATCTTTCATGAATGGCCAATATTAGAACATAAATACATGTGACTTTTTTAAGTGATTACATGACCTTCAAGTAACTTTTAATTTTAACTATCCATGTATGATTGTATGGTTAAGATTTACTTCTCTCACAATAAAAACTCCTCTTACTAGATATGTCTCATATATATATATAGGGAACATATATAGGGAGATGAGTTTTTATTGTGAGAAGGTGAAATGAATAAATCTCTTGACTATACAACCATACATAGATGGTCAATATTAAAAGTTACTTAAAGGTCATGTGACCACTTAAAAAAGTCACATACATTTATATTCTAATCTTAACCATTCATGTAAGCTTCAATAATCAAGATTCACTTCTCTCACATATCACAATAAACAATTATCTCACCTGATACACGTCTTTTATATAAATATATATATATAGAGAGGATCCATTTATACCTAGTATAAGTAAAAAGACTTACACTCAATCTTTTACCATTAAATTCATTCTAATCTAATGGTTCTAAATCATCTAATTAAATGATGAGAGAGAATAATAAATACTCACATTAAAAATGAGAAAAAATTAATAAATGTGATTTTAATAAATAAATAAATTTTAGTTATTAAGTCTATTTATTAACTTAAAAAATAATATAATATTGAATATAATTTATAATATTTTTGTTTTTATATAATGTATTAATTTATTATATTTTAAAATTAGTTAAAAAAAATTAACTATCAACTTTTATACTAAATAAAAATATTTAGTAAACATTACATCTGACATGTTTAAATAGAAATTATAAAAATGATTTGAAAGAGTTGGATTAAATAGGACAAATAATGTATGATTTATAATTATCTGGAGACCATTTAAAAGTTTGAAAGTGTATTTATTTTAACAAATTAAAAAAATAAAAATTTTAGTAAATAAAAGGATTCAAATTAATTTACTTAGAGAACATTATGCTCTTTTTTTTCCTCGATCATGAACAAATGACAAATAATTAACCTTGTTACTAAATGTTATGTTCCACTCAGATCTTTCACTAACACCTAAAAGTAAAGCAAATTACGTTTAATATATTTTTTATTAGCAAAATATAAAAATGACCAAATTAAAAAAAGAGATATCCAAACCATTTGTTTATTGGGTACAAATGCAGTAGCTGCAAGTGATGATGAGTTTGGACATGTACTTATAAAATTATCTCGGCATATTAATATAAGAAAGTAATGACTCCAAAGATTCTTAAAATATAATTTTTAAAATATAATTTTAAAAATTAGTTATACTTTATTAACTTATAACTAAATAAAAACAAAAATATTATAAATTATATTAAATAATTAACTATTTATTATATTTTTGTTTTTATATAATGTATTAATTTATTATATTTTAAAATAATTTAATAAAATTTAACTATCAACTTTTTATACTAAATAAAAATAACTTATACTAAATAAAAACAAAAATATTATAAATTATATTAAATAATTAACTATTGATTATATTTTTGTTTTTATATAATGTATTAATTTATTATATTTTAAAATAAGTTAATAAAAATTAACTATCAACTTTTTATACAAAATAAAAATAACTTATACTAAATAAAAATAAAAATATTATAAATTATATTCAATATTATATCATTTTTTAAGTTAATAAATAGACTTCATAACTAAAATTTATTTTTTCATTAAAATTACATTTATTAATTCTCTCTTCTTTTTATGTGAATGTTTATTATTCTCTCTCATCATTTAATTAGATGATTTAGAACCATTAGATTAAAATAAATTTAATAATAAAAAATTAAGTATAAATTTTTTTACTTACACCAAGTATAAATAGATCTCCTTCTATATATATATATATATATGAAGCATATTTAACTTTAGGGTTTTGGGTCCCAGTAACAGTTGTGCATTAGAAATTTAGGACATGGAAGAACTTTTAAGAGGATCAAGACAAGCCAATAGTATAATTAAAGGGTACTTTATTTTTGTTTTTGTTTTGTTATTTTGTCTTTGAGTAAAAATGAATTTGACTTGTGTTAAAGAAGTGAATGAATCAAGCACACTTCTTGTTATTTATTTATTTCTGTATCAATGTACAAAGTTTAGATATTACCTATGTGATATATATGCATCTAATTCCTTCTAAAATCTAACCATAGAAGGGAAATGTAGTTGAGAGGTTGACTCTAATTTTACTTTCTTGTAAATATCTACCAACAATTGTCGGAGACAAGCCTTTGCATATTTGTTTATGTTATCTGTGAGGATATGCTGTGACCAATGCCTCCCTGCTTGGCTTACTCAATACATAAGATAAGGAAAAAAAGAGCTAATTTTCTTCTTGAGAATAAGGCTTTTAACTTTGATGCTTTGCTTAATTTATTTATTGTCATATTTAACATTTTGTTTCAAAATTAACGATTAACATGAGGAGAATTATATTTAAAATTTTGAAATTTAAATTTAGTGTTTAGGGATCAATAACCAAACTAATGTTTATATGAGAATAACTACTTATTTCTAAAATAGATGAGATTCATTTTGAAATAAGGAGAGAAGGAGCATAGTGAGAGAGAGAGAGAGAAGGCAGATAGTTGATCATAGTTAATTTAGAGTAGAGTCAAATATTATTTTCATCTTCTTAAATACAATGTTTCATATTCACTTAGTTTTCTTATAATTAACTATTGATAACATGTATAAATCATTTCAATTTAATAATTTTTTAGATCCTCATACTATTGTTTTTTTGATGAAAGGAACTTAAAGCCCATAAAAAGAAACAAGACCCCGTCCCCCAATAGTTGACATATGTAGGAGTACGAAAGAACTAAATTAAAATAAAATCATTCAAATATTCATTTTAAAATTATTGACTTATTACATCTTTCGAGTGCTAAAAGCCTAAGGCTGTATTTGGGAGTGAAGAATAGAAGGGAAAGGAAAGGAATGGAGGGATTTGGAGTTGAGAAACCTTTGTTTGAGAATTTTAGAAATAAGAAGGAAGAGAATGAGGGATTATGAGATGCCCTCGTCTGCTCCCCATTTTCAGTTCTCTCAAATTGGGGGATTTTGGTCTAAATTACTCACTTATCCTTGCGCTCGTCTGCCCTTGTCAAAGGCTCGTCTCCCTGTGCTCGTCTCTACGCTCTTCTCCCTGTGCTCGTCTCCCTGCGCTCGTCTCCCTCTGCTCGTCTCTACGCTCGTCTCCATGCACTCGTCTCCCTGTGCTTGTCTCTGCGCTTGAAGCCTTTCGCTGCACTCATCTCTCGTTGGCGCTGAAGTTTATGTACAGCCTGATCTCCTTCCTCCGCTGCTCGATCTCGTCCACTACCGTGAGAACGTGCTAGAAGTACTGGCGAAAAATCCTGTGCTTGTCTTTCTTCTTGATTCGGAGCACCAGCATGGCAGAATTGGAGTCGCCGGCTGCGGCGGCGGTGTGGTTGGTCCATTGGAGCTTGGCTCCGAGGAAGGTGTCGTGGACGATCTGGTTGTCGTCGAGGTGGAGGAAGATGTCGGAGGGGTTGGCGCTGGAAAAGAGGTTGGTGAAATCGGAGTCTTGGACGGAAGGGAGGGAATCGAGGTAGGTGAGGATTTTTCGGTAAAGTTGATTTTCTTGGAAATGGTAGTTGTAGAGTGGGATTTTGAAGGATTGGTACACGTGGAGGCGGTTTTCGAAGAAGAGCCACCATGTGTTGAGGATGTGTAGTACTGAGGTTTTGCGGAAGAAATGAAGGATTAGATAAGAAAAACTAGGACAAAGAAAATGGAGGAGATCATGAGGTAGCCAAAGGCCAAATCATGTTTGATTGAAAATGGAAGATGGAATATGTTAGACAGATTTTTTTAAGTTTTTCACATTAATATTTTTTATAAAACATTAATTATGTTAATTTTTTTGAATAAATAGTAAAATGATAAAAATATATCTTAAACCCTCTATTTCCTTTCTCTCATATATTTCACATTTCTAAATAAGGACAGGATAAACTTCTCATTTTCTTTCCCTTTCTTCTCCTTTAAACTTTTCTCTTTTTTTTTCTTCTAAACTCCCAAATACAGCCTAAAAAAAGAGTTTACTACCCTTTTGAAGAAAGAAAACGAACTACAGCCCCTTACTTATGCAATCGGTGACCACGTATACACATAATAGGATATATAGTATTTTCTAGAACCTTTTTAGTACATAGTATTTGCTAGAATTTGAGTTTACAAAATAAATTCCTGCGCTGCCAATAATCTGATTTTGGGCTGTATAATTGTAATGATCAATAGGCTGAGACACGCTGTCAATAATGTTGCGTGTATCCAAGTAACACAAAACAATTAAGTAGTGTTCCATCAGCATTAGGCAATGCAATTATGCAGGCATATGCGTGGCAGTTCTTAATTAATTAGTAGTCTTTGTCCGGCTGTGCTGCTTTTGGAATGTGTCTGGTGGTCAAAGAAGACTTGCTTCATATTATTTATCAACTGCTAAAGAATAAATATTTCGCATCTGAGTAAATAATTAGAAAAAATTTCACATATGGTATGATATTAGCAAGAGGAGGTGAATTAGTTTTATGGACTTATTAATTAATAAAAAATTTAAAAATTAAAATTTATGTAAATGCAATACAAATAATATGAATACAAAAAATTAAAAAAGATTGAATAAAAAAATTATACAAATGAATTTATTTTAGTTCGATCACAACGTGTGACTTATACTTAGTCTTTAAATAATTGCTTTGAATTTTATTTACTTCTTGTAAGGATTTCGACAATTTTCTTTTATTTTTATCTCCAAAGTAGAGTAATTATGATTTATTTCTCTCAATGACACCATTAAATTTCTCTCAACTTCTACTTGAAGAAGAATAACTATATCAAAAGAATGATACTCATACCCCTTTCTTCTCATAATAACGAAGCTTTAACTCTCAAATATTGTGATTGCTCTTATCAATATATTACAATAATTTTTAGAGTCAACAAAGAGGAGGAAAGAACAGAGGTTACAAAATATTACAGTGATTTCTCACTTTCTTTGAGTAAGATGGATGATAATATTCTCCAAGATCTTTTTTTTTTATAATGTATGAGTCTCTTCTAATTTTGTTAGTCGTTAAAGAGAGCAAATAATAAGGAGGAAGACTTTAGACATGTGAAAAGTAATCTCATATTTAGAGTAGTTGTTAGTTTGTTCAATAAGTGCTAGTCTTATATGATTTTAGTAGATAGTTACTTCACAAAAAACTAGTCGTTGGAAGCCTTTCTACTCCTTAAAAATGTTTAAATTTTTCATAAATAAGCATTAAGGCTTGACTCTAACAATTAAGGAAAAAATAATGAATAAGAAAAGAATTTATAAGTTATTCAATTTTGAAAACTATCCTTTTGAACTCAAAAGAATGTAACCCAAACATAATAATTAATAAATTAAAAAAACCTAAATAAATATCCCACAAAATCATTTATCATTAAAACTAACTAACATTCTGTATATGTACTATATAGTTTCTGCTTTCTTTTCTTTGCTATATTGAGAAGCAAATAAAAAGAAACATAAATGGAAAAGAAGACTTGAAGAACTAAAAAAAAGTACTTGCATGCTTGTATCGTGCATTTAAAGTAGTTTACTTTCTAATTAAACATAGGATTCTTTTTTTATATGATAATTAAACAGAAATTAGAAGTATTAGTGGAAAATGTTAAAGCAAGAAGGCAAAAACTTACTTGCACTGATATAGAAGCATTTTCAATTTTTCTTAACCATCCTGGAATTCTTCCTAGTTACACCACACTTAAATATAGCTAATCTCCCACTTTAATCTGCTTTATAGAATAAAAGTTGTG
The DNA here is from genome assembly GCA_029884595.1 of Ormosia semicastrata. Lineage (NCBI taxonomy): Eukaryota > Viridiplantae > Streptophyta > Magnoliopsida > Fabales > Fabaceae > Ormosia > Ormosia semicastrata. The sequence goes on from JAQQTO010000043.1 coordinate 27,198,143, forward strand.
TTTTGAGAGGGTATTTACCACCCTTTTGTCTCCTTTTAATTTTCCTCTTCACAGGGCCCATTTAAATTGATGAAAAGAAGCACCGCATGATTAACAAAGTATAAATCACATTCAAAACAAAGAATAGAGGGAAAAAAACAAAATAATTAATGTTCAAAAGAGGCATGGACTGCGAGATCTGTTCTGCAAGCAGCACATAATTATCCTGGGCAAGCCATATCTCTTGCTAAATAACAATATCAAAAGCACATGCGTTTTTCTAAAAGCACAATTTAATTGGAAATTGCAGATTTTAATTCATTCATAAAGAGGTTGAATTTGATTCATAAAGTAAAAGAAAACAAAGCAAAACCAATATAAAATCATAAACCCTTCTATATAATATATTGAATAAGCCACAAAGTTATTATAAATATATGATTGAGAAAAGTCATCTGAAAATATTATCATATAGTAGAGCATACGAAGAAGTCATTCTCCGTGAATATAACGATAACTTTATAATCACTAAATCCATAAAAGAATTACGTATATGTAACTTAAATGTGAAGCAATGCTCCCCTAGGCCTTTGAAACAACTGCAATTGAGATTGCAAGGTAACCCACCTTGATGAGTCACACAGAAGATGGCTGTCTTTATTTGGGTGGATGTGGCAGTGGACAAGGGTTCATTTATTCACTGCTTCCAAAAGCACTTAACCTGGACCAGAATAATTTTCCTTAAAGAAATAACATTGGACCACGGGAGCAAAACACAAGATCTGTCTTGTGTGTCATATGTATGTATGCAAGCTTAGGCCTTTCAAACCAATCATTTCTCCATAGAGCATGGAGTGTAGCCCTATGAGTTAAAATTGTCCAAGGATGACACCCATTTATTTGATTGCCAATGTGGGACTTCCTTTCCCTTTCAGTCATCAATCATTCATATATTGCTCATCTCACAACAGTGTTTCTTTTACAATATTTTATTAACATCATATTGTGCAGGACCCCCTTCATCCCTTATAGGGTATGTGATTAAGTACTTCCTTCAGCAACAGTTTACTGGCTTAGGGGTTCTGGTTTATGCAGTTTTCTCTTTCCATTTTTCCTTCTCTTTGGAAGAAGAAAAAGGTTGAAAATTGAAACTAGAATTGACTCAACTGAGCTTGAGGATACAGTTTCCAAGCTTTCTTTAGTGTCCAACTGTCCATATGGGAAGAACGGAAGAAAACATCTTCCCAACCATGCCACCAAGGACATAGTTGAAAAAACAATTGTAGAATAGGGGCATTATGGGCTATCTGAAAAACTGATATGGTGTCCAGTCTGTTTCCTTGACTATCCAGCCTACTGAGTGGGATAACGAAGTCTCATTAAATGTATAGATAAAAATGAAATTTAGTAATTTACGCAAATCAAGGATATGGAAATTTGCAAAAATGATGAGTTTGCGCTTATTCAATGTGCGGTCTGTTCATTTGACCTTTCAACTTAATTTTTTTTCGCAAATATGCACTCTAGCATTTCTTCAACGAATCAAGATCACATTGATTACTTGTCTCATGTAATACTTATAATGGGGATTTTTATTATGTTTTTAAAATATTTTTGAGCAGTAATATTTTTTTATAAGAGTCATTAGTAAAATACTTTATTTAATAAACAATTATTAAGATATGAGCGAAAATTTTATTATATTCCTTTATGTTATTGAACATCGATATCATGTATACTTTACATACTTTTGTAAGTATTTTACCGTTAATTAGTAATAATGAATATAATATGAAAAAAATGTGATATTAATGGATATAAAATTTAATAATTGAATAATTTATTTCACTTTTATTAATTTTGTCAGAGATATGAAAGGAAACATTGAAAGTCTACTAAATTCGTTGAGTGTGGAAAGGTGATTATATACAAAATAGTGAGAATCGGCAAAGTGTAGTTGCCCGAGTTTGGTCTCCATTTGTGAAGTGTTGGCAGTGCAGTTTGGTTTGGATTTGCAAAATATAAGCGTTAGAGTTGGTGTCGAGTTGTGAAATAGAGATGCCAGAGTTGGTCTTGATATATGAGATGCAGCTAAGAATAATTTGAATGCTTATGATTAACATTGAGCAATCATTAATCTAATATAAGATCTTGTTTTCCTACAAAAATTGCGTTAAAAAATGTTAAAAAATGAAAAATAATAGAACTTTTCAATAATTGTCAATGGCGGACATGATTTGGGAAACAGGTCAATCCGTAAAAACTTAAATAAATCCTTGTATTTTTCTTCATGAATTTGGTTAAATCTTCTTAAGCATTTGATGTCAGATAAAATCATCGTGTGTTGAGACACTAAGAAACGTAAGAAATTGAATTTCAAAATATCAATAATTGCATAAACTCATTTCCGTCGTGGGTCAACCCGTGTCTTGAAGAAAAATCAGTTTGATTATATATTTTTACCTACTAATCCGTTACCATTCTTCATAACCGTTCATTAGGTAAAAAAAAATATCAACCACTCTTATAAAAATACATCACTACGTAAAATTTTTTAGGAACATAATAAACGACTCCTGCTAATAATAATGCTATTGATGTTTGACTTACAAAATGGAAAAAAGAAAGAGGGAGACTAAAATGAAGTTAATTATTTATTGAAAAATGGCTATTTGTTTTTGTTTTTCAACGCTTGTATTTAATGTCAAATATATCTAAGCATCTGTTTATCTGTCACCGTCTGAAGAAACCTTAGGAATAATAAAAACAATAAAAAAAAAGGTAGTGGAAATAGAAAAGGGTAGGCACGCAGAGGAATGAGAGATTAAATAGGAGGGTGAGGGAAGAAATTTGAAGAAACGGCAAAGAAAGTTTCCATTTTGATGCTTGTTTTTTACTGTATGCAATGTGAGTCCATGTCACTTGCCATCACCTACCACTGATAATTCCATTCCTTGTTATTAACCCAACCACACCATTTGCCTCTTCTCAGAATTTCATGTGCCTCTTGTGTTTTCCAATTCCCTTCAACAACTGCACAACAGGGTGGGTCGGTGCCGTGCCGTGACCTCCTTCTGTTGAATAGTGAGTGAGGAGGGGCAATGGTGCTGGTCTGAGAAGGTTCATTTTTGAGGTTGAAAACAGAGACCCATTTGCGCAGTTGAGAAAACCCAGAAATCAAAATCACATTTTGACAATGGGGTTTAGCTGGACATGTGCCAATGGGTTCACATCCAAGAGGATTTTGGGTGCATAAGAGATCTAGAGTTTAAGTTGCTTCAGGGTCTGAAAAGGAGCTGTAGAGAAATCTGTGAAGGATTTAGGTTTTGGGCAGGTCTTCAATCTCTCTCTCATATAATATTTTTCATTTTAAATCTCTGCTAAGTTGCTGGAAAATCCCAGGAAGATGTTAACAAATGACTTTTTTTTAACCTAGTCATTGGTTGTTGGCTTAATTATTTTTGGTTAGCTAATTTAAACTTTTAATATTGGGCTCATTTTTCCTGTGTACAAAATGAATAAAGTCTCAGTCTTTCTCTCTTATTTGGTTTTTAAGTGTTATACAAAACCAATTTTATTTATTTTTATGCTTTTCTGGCCTCTTACGATTTACATTTCCCAAAAACTTTGAAGACAAATTGTTGCACATTTTTTTTCACAGCTCTGGTTCAGATTTGCTTGATTTGTCTGGGATATAAATACTGAGTCTAATATGCAGTTTAGTGTTTTTCCCTTTTGCATTTTTATTGGGGAAATGAATTTCTGTAAGTAAGCAACGGGTATTTTCCATTTATTTCTATATTAAAAGGATATTAAACAATTTAGTTTCTTGCTGGAATTTTGTATGTCTGGATGTGTGATTTTCTTTCTCAAATCAGGTGTGTGTATGCTGTGAGGAATCCAGTACAAGAGTTTGGTGTAATTACCATAATTTGTCAATCGTATGCTTTATTTTGCAACTTGATTTGCTGTATGCATTGAAGTGCCTTTTTATATTTAACACTCAATTTTTTTGCTGATATATTGGCAGCAGCAAAATGGCATCTGATCTGAGTTCAGGGTTGTCCAAGAAAACGTCTGTTTTTGGCTTGCAAGCATGGGAATTAATGGGGATAATAGTTGGATTATTCATTATAATCATTCTTGTGGTGCTATCAATATGTCTTAGCTCAAGAAAGAAATCCAGAAGAGTCAAAGGCATGCTTCCCCTTAGCCATATGTTATCTGTTTCAGAAGAGATCAAAGAGATTAGAGTTGATCAAGTTTCAGCAAATAATCATCCGCAGAATGGCGCTTTTATGAGTCTGTATGACAAATTTAGCGACAGAGAGTCTGAAAAGGTTTTGATCCAAACAAAGAATGGGGATAATAGCAGTCAATCAGGCTCATTTATTCATGTTGAGAAAGATGCTGCTGGCTCTCAATCAGGTGAAGAAAGTGGTGCTAAGTCCATTTCTGCTTACAGGTCTTCTTCACATCCTATAACTGCACCATCCCCTTTGTCTGGTCTTCCTGAATTCTCTCACCTTGGCTGGGGGCACTGGTTTACATTAAGGGACCTAGAACTTGCAACTAACAGGTTTTCAAAAGACAATGTTATTGGTGAAGGTGGATATGGAGTTGTTTATCAAGGTCAGTTAATCAATGGGAGTCCTGTGGCTGTTAAGAAGCTCCTTAATAATTTGTAAGTTGAATTGCAGCCTTTATTTCTATTTTCAGTTTTGAACTAGGTTTTATAATCTCTTGTTTCATATTTTATTAGGATGTCTGCATGCAGCTAGTTTATCTAATACTGTTGATGCCCATCATGCAGAGGACAAGCCGAAAAGGAATTTAGGGTGGAAGTTGAGGCGATTGGTCATGTGCGGCACAAGAACTTGGTTAGACTTTTGGGCTATTGCATTGAAGGCACTCACAGGTAGCATATTGTTTTGTTCTGCATTTTATTTGGGTTAAACATCCAGATTTCCACTTATTTTCTTATTCTATATATTTTGGAATCAGCTAAAATGAATCATCACCAATTGCATAATTGTGTCTACACGCATGCATTTGTGTGTGTGTTTGGATTGTTTGTGTCTGCTTTCGTCTTGATTTGACCATTTGATTTACATAGATTACAAGCTTACAAGTTTACAATATGACTATGTCTACATTTGTATTATCTTACAAATCTATTAACTGCGGCAAATGGTGTCCAGAAATTTTTTAGCAAGGAATTTCTTGGTAAATGGCATCCACAGTTGCATTTGTGTACTGTTTTGCATAATTTGGATTCTTGATCCTTAGTGATTCCCCTGTAATTTCAGGTTGTTGGTTTATGAGTATGTGAACAATGGCAATTTAGAGCAATGGCTTCATGGAGCCATGCGGCAGTATGGTTTTCTTACTTGGGATGCACGGATTAAAATTCTCCTTGGAACAGCTAAAGCGTATGCTCATTTAGTCCTCAAAAAACTTAATTAACTACATCTCCTGAGTTTCTTTTTTTTTTTTCTTCTTTTTATTTTTTGGTGAGTTTCCTTTTACTGATCTAAGAAGATTATGTTGCAGGCTGGCTTACTTGCACGAGGCAATTGAGCCAAAAGTTGTACATCGAGATATTAAGTCAAGCAATATTCTAATTGATGATGACTTCAATGCCAAAATATCTGACTTTGGGCTGGCTAAGTTACTGGGTGCTGGAAAAAGTCATATTACAACTCGAGTAATGGGTACTTTTGGGTAAGCTGTTTGTCTACATATTTAGGACTTGTTTGTTTTATGTTTTGAATGTAATCTTCCTTGTTATTTCTCATTTGGGCAGGCATGGTGACTAATGCTTGTTTTGCATTTATTATGTTTTATACTGCAAATTGAGAAGTTATATAGTTAATCTTTTAGGTTAATTTTCCTTGGCAATCTCATGTGCATAATATAATCATGAATCACACAATGTGCAGACCAAACAGAATATCAAGCGTTTCATTTCGCTTCTACAATTTATGATTAATTGTGACTTCAAAATATCATTTCTACCATAACATTGCAGACAGTTGTTTGCACCTCTAGAATTGACCGAGTCAGCCTTTTTAACTGTCTCTAATTGGTAAACTATGTTCTCCTTCTTTTCACACTTGCATTGCATTTTTCAGATATGTGGCTCCAGAATATGCCAATTCTGGCTTACTAAACGAGAAGAGTGATGTTTATAGCTTTGGGGTATTGCTCCTTGAAGCAATTACTGGAAGAGATCCAGTGGATTATAGCCGACCAGCAGCTGAGGTTTGTCATTAGTATTCTGTAAAGAAATCATTCAATACTCTAACGTGCATGTATTTATGTATATTTGTTTGTTTGTTTCTGATAAGAGTTAAGGAACTTTTATTCTCTTCACTAATACGTATCTTAACTTGAATTTTTAATGTGAAGAATGGCATATATTAGAAATTTCCCTGGAGTACTTGGCAACTTTATTTGTTTCCATAATACTCTTATGTCTCTATCTCATACTGTATTTTGGACTTATTAGACATTTCTTAATATCATTGGATGGTTCTTGTAGGTAAATTTGGTTGACTGGCTCAAGATGATGGTAGGGAGTAGGCGTGCTGAAGAGGTCGTGGACCCCAACATTGAGACCAGGCCATCAACAAGTGCCCTTAAACGAGCCCTTTTGACTGCTTTGAGGTGTGTTGATCCAGATGCTGAGAAAAGACCAAAGATGAGTCAAGTTGTCCGCATGCTTGAATCTGAGGAGTATCCCATACCTCGAGAGGTTTGACTTCTGATTCTCATCTATAAAATCATATAAGTTTCCAACTTTGTGTAGCTGTTGGTGTTTTTTATGAAATTACATCTGGTTCCTTGATACAATGTTTAAATTCTTTTTTCTGAAGAAACTGTAAGTGAAACATCTACTTGAGGCCACTTCAAAGCAACTTATTCCAATTTAAGATTTACACTTGGTGAAGTGTTTGAAACATGATATGTTTCTCAAATGAAGTGGGTGACATTTCAGGACCGAAGACGCCGAAAGAGTCAGGCAGGAAATATAGAGGTGGAGGCCCAGAAGGAGACTTCTGATACAGATAAGAGTGACAATCCAGATTCTAAGTTCAATGGCAGAAGGAACCAACGAAAAGTACGAATTCCAGGATAAGGTACACTAGTGAAAGGGCAATTTTTGCATTCTTTTGAGCTTCTATGAGTTCTGATGACTGCCACATTTGACATCAAAGACATGGAGCAGGAACAAGTTACTTTGGGATGGTTTATATACCTATTTGTTTTTATAGCTTAGATGTAGATGTTAGGATGTAGATTATTGTGCATGAATATGAGATTAAACAGCTTCCTTGCACTATTGTGTACAGTTCATTGCTATTCTTACCTTCCCTTTTGCCTTTTCATTTGTTTCACCACTTATTAGGATCATGAAGGAATTGCTTTTTCCTTGTGTAAGACGATAAGAAAATTTTATCAAGCGTGAAAGACACAGAAAAGATGTGCTTATTGTCTATAATTGCAGCCAAGAATTTCTTTATTATTATGGAAGCATAGTAGGCTCTCCCCACTATTTTCTTTGTCACCACAACCACTTTCAATGCCATTTTAGGCAGCAGAGCTATCCCCAAAGCTCTGGGAATGCAGCTTCTGAGCTTCTTTTTTTTCGTTTTCTTGACAAGAGCAAAATGTTTAATAATATAAAATGTCACGTGAGATGCAAACCAATGACTAAATATTGGACATACAGAGAATTTTTACTTGTAATCAATTATGAGTTCTTGACTTAATTGTCTTAACTCTTTTAGTATTTTATTGTGGAATATAGTTACCATTGCCAGCATTTTTTTGTGGGTTGGGGATCGCACTAAGGAACACATCAGCCCATAATATCGTTTCATGGTGAGTGAGCCCATGATAGAACTCCGGCCAAAGAGAACCCAGGGAAACCCGGAAGACTGAAAGAGGCCCTTCTTAAAGTTTGAAGGGCTTCACCGATAACCAAAACAAAAAAGGGGGCTTTACCCAAACTTCTGCAAATGGGGTTGTAGGAATTGAGAATATATTGGTTGTGGCCAGAAAACAATTTTTTTTTGTAGGTTAGATGCTTCAAAAAATCACGAACCTTCACCTATGAAGTTAAGTCTTTTATTAATAACAATTCAAGCTTTTAGACATGATATTTCAGCTTTTATTAATAACAATTCAGGCTTTTAGACATGATATTTAAGCTCTGAAGTTCAATAACCTTTGCTGTCTCATGTTCATGTGTGAAACTATACGGTTGAAATTACATCTGGGGACGCACGACTCAAATGGTTCCACCCAGGAAGCCAACAGCCAACATAATAAGTAATAATTTTCCAAATTTATATAATTTAACAAGTGGAACTGCCAAATTTTGATTTGCATAAACAAGTATACTTGGCAAAGTGTAAGCCCTTTGATAGTTTGTTTAAGCCATTTGGATTTTTGCGTTGTTTTTCCTTCATGCATACAGATGTAACAGATAGATACCCTATGTGGATAGGAAATAAACTTTGTTGCGAATATTAGACACTTATCTTGATTCCCCTAATGTGTGTGTCACCCGTAAAATCCTAACAACAACTAACTCAAGTTTGCATTCTGCATTCAATTCAATACTAGTTTTTTTTTTTTTATCTGAATATAATGGTGTTTAGTAACTTTGATATTTAGTAAGATCATTGAATTCTTCTGGAACAAAATAATATTCAAGAAAGGAGTAAGTATTGCATTTATAAATCAACCAATAGAACAAAGTGTGTATGCTTGATAAATTAATACCACGAAATTAAACTATTTATGTAAATATTCTAGTTGCTAATTATTCATAATTAAGATCTCAGTAGGATCATAAACTAATTCATAAATCATATTGAACACGGAAACCAAGTTAATTATTTTCTTTAATCTCCTTCTCCTGCAACTGCAGGTACTTTTGCTGTTCCTTTTGGGTCATGAAGGCCGTGACAAGGAAGGATTTCCCAATCCCCAAGGGGGTCTTGAAGAGTATCTTCTTTCCCTTAGGATCTTCAATGCTCATCTCAGTTATTGGCACCCATAGCAGCATCTGCTTGCTCTTAATGCCACTCATCTTCTTCATCTTAAACTTTTCCACATAGCCAGTGACTTCCACAGCATAGCTCACCCGGGAGTTGGTTCCCTCAAAGAAATGCTCATATGGGGCCTTCTGCTTCATCCACACGAACCCAGTTTCTCGAACTCTGCCACATTCCACAAGGTCTTTCAAGGGAAGAACACCCTTTGGGAAACCAATCTCTTCTAAGAGCTGTATGGAGTGGCGGTGACAGTCTTCAGAGCCATACACGATCTCTGCCCCTTCACGTTCCTTTACCACTGACACTGAGCTGCTGCTAGCCATTTCAAACCAAGGTAAAATTAATTAAGGCCATACATTACATGCATATACCATTATATAATAGTAATGAAGGTCTTATACCAAGGAAATTTGCTGCTTGGAAGTTGAACAGATTGGCCTATTTTGAATGCAGTGGTTCACCCAATTACGACTACCATTTATGGTTTGGTGGGTTTTCGCTTTGTTCACCTGTGTAGATATATGCAGCTACCGGTGCTTGGACAGATTAGCTTGGTTAGATTATGATTAGTTATAAACTTATAATAGCTTTACCAAGTTATGATAACGATTTGTTTTACCATAAAAGGATCAAATTTAGAGTGTTGATGTTAAACTACTGAAATAAGTAGGTAGATTTTGTTACAAATAGGTGAAGCTATATAATTTTTATATCTTTGACTTTTTGATGGTGAGGTTAGGTATTGAATTTTGAGTGTGAACAAAATTAGAATCTTGCTCTTATATGATTTTTAAAAGAACAAAAAAGAAGTGTGTTGGGGCTGACACAGTGTTGCGACCTGCTTTTAATACTATGTTTGGAAGGATGGAAATAGAAGGAGTGGTAGAGAATAGAATTGTCAAACTTAAAAAAAAAGTGTTTGAGAATTATTAAATAGGAAGAAGTAGAATGACAAGAAAGGAACATCTAATCCTTCTAGTTGATATTAAAAACTTCACATTTTTGTTTTTTTAAATTGGGAGATCAAGAAAAGAATGACATGAATTCCTCTCTCGTCTCTCATTAAATTTATTAAACATTTAAACAATGAAGTGATATATTTTATTTCTTATCATTTCATTATGAGTCACTCATTTTCTTCTTCCATGAAAGTCTAAAACATAGCCAACATTTAAAGCTTCAATTTCAAAATGTTGAGGCTGGGTTGTATTACAAAATACAAACATGGATACTTTTCAAAAATTAACGTATGCCACAATGTTGGATTATTTTGTACACTTTTAAAAGTCTAAGGACCTTGTTGCACATTTGGAATTTTTCCTAATTTTCTAACCCTCTCTTTCGATGATTATGTGAGAAAACCTTTGGTCTTCTAGAATGGATTCGCTTGAATGTGGAATTAGAAAGTGAAAAATTAAAATAAAATTCAGTTTATACTTGTTTAATATAATAAAAATCTGCTAGGTATATAAGTCATTTTCACTCTTGATCGTGATTTTGATTTTGACTCTCTCCTCAATTTTCTATATTTTTATTTTTATTTTTTATTTTTTTCTATATATTTTTTCTTATATTCACTATGATTTTCTCAAATTTTATCTATTTTTTTATCCATTTTTCCTTAATTCAACTTGATCAAAATTTTTTAACCTCTAACTAATTATTCACACAATTTCAAGCCGCAAGTAATGATTAAATAAAGTATTTCCAAAGTAGTGGCTTTAAGTTTTCAACTTAATAATTTTTCTTTTTTTAAAATGTCAAATTTCTCAGTAGTAAAAATCAGTTTTATCCTCCACGTAATAATTAAAATCTTTTAAAATAATATTGTAATATAGTAAAATAATCTCTTTGATTAACCTTAAACTAGTTTTTGCTTTATTGGGGGTAAAGCAACACCATAAAACCAGAAACTGAGACGAATCGACGCATGGCTTTAGTTAAAACTGTTCATAGTCATCTATATTCAATTTGTTCTGTTTGTTTTCCATGCATCATGCATGGCACCTTCACTAGACAGCAAAAACGGAATGGGCTTCGAAAGTGAAATTTGTCACGTCAAAATAACAAATAAGTGATCAAAATATTTCAGAAATTAGACTTTGAAAAAAAAAGTGTAATCTAAAACTATCATATCTTAAATTCGCATTGTGAGAACTTATTCCAGTTAATATACAATATTAACAGTGTAAATTAGAGAAAGTTTCAACTTTCAACGGAAAAGTCAATGATATCAGAAAGGAAAAATAAGCATGCTTCTAGACGCATGTTCTCCTTCTCCATGAGAAGTATATATTCACTTGTATATGTCGGTTGTAGAATCCGAACAAAAACAAACATAAAGTTCCAATAAGCATTCAAAACCAGAAAGTTAAACTATGATATTGGCTCTTACCACTTGCATCACTGATTTTGTAGAATGCTTAGTTGCGTTACAAATATAATAATGCAAACGATACTTAAAGTAAGACTTATATGCCTTGGTGACGGTATACAATTCTTGACACTAGTTACAAAAGACAATTCATTGAACCCACTCAGCAATCTGCAAGAAGGAATGAAGAAGGATATGGGGAATTTACAGGTTCGGTGCTCCCTTTGGGTGAACAGAACGAGTATTGAGTAGTGGCTGTAGAGCTTTGACTACAATGCTCATATTTGGCCGAAATTCAGCTTCATATTGCACACACAGTGCAGTAACAGCAGCCAACTTTTACAAAAATACAAAAAAAAAATAAGATGATGAAATGAAAACTAACAACAATTTTCCTCCAAAATGTCAAAACAGCATATTTTCCTTTCCTTTAAGCTTTTTAAGAATAGAATAAAAAGTTTGCAAGCAAGTTTTGAAAAGCAAATATTTTGGAATATCATAATTGAACTAAAAGACAATATTCCATCTTTAGATTATAATCTAATTACCTTTGCTACTGCCTTTGGAGGGTAGTCTCCATTTAATCTAACATCAACACACTGCCTCACCTTATCTTCACTAAGCTTTGGTGTTGCCTGATAAAATCCAATGAACAAGAATCACAATGTGCAAAATCCAAAATTCAATGAAAGGAGAAGAAGACACAGAAATGAATTATTAAAATAAAAGAAAGAAAAATGTAGAAATTGATACCCAGGTCACAAGGCTTTGCTGTCCTCGGGGCAGTGTATGATCAACAGGTTTACGCCCAGTTAAGAGTTCCAGCAGTATAACTCCAAAACTGTAAACATCACTTTTTGAAGTGAGCTGTCCAGTCATTGCATATCTGTCATCCAAAAAACCAAGCCCAATAAGTTCTTAAAGTCACAACCACAAAATGTAAAGAGAGACAATGAGCCAAATTTATAATTGAGTGTAAAGTGAATTGATGTTCACTACTTCACTGTCCACAGATATTACTAATTTACTATTAATCTGTTTCATTTTTACTCAATAATTTTAATCTTCTTTTTTTCCTGTTTTTCCATCATTTTGAATCAAATTAATTGAAACCTTTTATATTTGGAAAAGCTAAAATTCTTTCTATTTAACATTCTTCTGTATGTGAAGAAGTAAGCATGCATTGAAAAAACATCAAACAGGTATATTAGGCGCCTAGGAATAACGTACTCCGGAGCATAATAACCGAAGGTTCCAAGAACACGGGTAGAATGAAGACGTGCTGCTGCATCAGGGGCTTGATTTGACAAATCAAAATCAGCAATCTTTGCAACATCATCATCAAAGAGCAGTATGTTACTAGACTTAATGTAACGATGGATAATATGAATCTCTGCCTTTTCATGTAGATATTCAAGTCCTTTGGCAGCTCCAACAGCAATTTTAACTCTCTGAGCCCATGAGAGAACTGGACCAGGCTGTGCACCCTTGACACCCTTGAGTCCTATATCCACAATGCCAATAAAATTAAATATTGTAAGAAGAGATTAATGGATATATTTATCATTTACTCTATAATATTTACACACACACACAGAGCTTAAATGGTATTCGGAAGAGACATTTGAATAGGTTTTCATACCAAAGGTATCCACTTGGTAAAAATTACAAGATTAGTGAGTGAAAATATAGATAAAGTAAAAATTTGCTCATATGGTATAATTTTAAAGCTTTCCAGTTTCATTCACAAGGATGATATTGTTTTCAAATTTCCAAAACCAGTTACAAGTTTATAACATAAGATCTGCCAGCATTAATCTTAAATTTATTTACAATAATGAGAGTTTTTTTTGTACAGTACAATAATGAGAGTCTGAATGTATTTGTATAACTTATGCATAAAATGAGGAATAATCTGGTATTAGTTATCACTACGACTAACCATGTAGAATATCATGAAGGGATCCTTTAGGAGTATACTCATAGGCAAGGGCACGCAAAGGACCATCAACGCAATAAGTAACAAGCTCAACAACGTTTTCATGCTTTAGCCTTGATACGATGGAGACCTATACAGGTTAGGAATCAAAAGAACTGAATAAAAACATAGTTGCAATATAGAATGTGATGCAATAAATATAACATGATGTTTTACTATCTCATCATTAAAAAGAAAAAAAATTATAACTGCAATTGAACCGAACCTGAGCAAGAAATTCTTGGTCTGGTTGCCTACTGGAATCTAACTTTTTAATTGCCACAGCACGCCCATTGTTCAATATGCCATGATATACTTTCCCATATGCACCTTCACCAATGAAAGATTTTGAGCCAAAATTATCTGTCAAAGACTTCAATTCATCTACTGAAAGGGAAGGGACAGCAATGGGTTGAACATTTATGATTCGAGAAGTGGTTGTTGCAGTGTGTCTGCCAAGATAACCGCTGTTCCCTGCATTGCACTAATGGAATTAAAGCCGCAAGAAAGTGGAGTAAAAATGAAAACATGAACCTTGTTTTTCAAATCATGACAATGACTGTATGAGATTAAATGTAAGATAAAATCTTAAAGCAGAAAATTGTAAAGAAGGAAAAAAGATTGGAAATAATGAATTACCAGTAGGATTGCTTGGCATGAAGGGTCCGTTGTCAGCAGGTGTATAACTATCATTTCCTTTGCAAAAGCCAAAGCAACCCATGATCCTCTCTATTCTGGAGGGGAGTTTCAATATCAATGGTTAAATCATTGCAACAAGTATCGATAAGACTAGGCACATATTTTCAGTACAAAACCCCTTGTTTTTCCCTGACAGGATAAAAAATATCAAATAATAACAAAAGAAAAGTACCAGTCAACCACCTATTTAGTTAGATTGTTATCTCATGCTAGGTAAAGGGCAGCAATTTGGATTGCAAAGACCAACAGCGATATATTATATAATTCCCAATAAATTTAGTGAAAGGAATTCCAAAGGGTACATTTGATTGAGGGACTCAAACTTCAGGAAGCCATAAGGTATAACAAATTTCTACTCTTTATATCCCTATGAGTCCCTGGAAAGTGGAAACCCAGAAAAGGGAAACTGCCCAAACAAACAAACAAATCAAACAAACAAACAAACAAACATGCAGAACCGCTATAAACTTGTAAAAAAAGGAAGACTTTGAAGACAATTAGCCCGAAGTGATTAGCCAAAAACCAAACAGATAAAAGGAAATTCCGGGTTTTGAATAATAATAAAATTGTTACCTCTTACAGAGACTTTGTAAATCTCACTCTTTCAGGAAAACACAGAGTTTAACAAAAATCCCCGGTACTGATATTCCTACGTGTTCATGAAAACCCAGAAAAGGGTAACTGACCAAACAACCAAAAGAAACAAAAAAAAGAAAGTCCGGATTTTGATAGAAAAATCTCACCTTTTATAGAGACTCTGTGATTGCAGTGTTTGTGTTGTTTGGAGCACAAAATAGATAAAGGAACAAATGAAGGATAAGAAACGCAAATATGGAAATAAAAAATGAAGGCTTTGAATTTGGTACAGGGAAGGGCGTTGTGTTTCTCTTTCTGTCTGTGTGTACGTGAAGTTAGTATCCTTGACTTCACCGAGAAGAAGAAAAGAACACGCAACGTTGCCCCCCAAACGTTATTGAAAGCCAAGTCAGTAGTCAATAGTCAATTGTCAATACTCAAAACCCCGTTTCCAAAATGGCCGATAGTTACTTACCGCGTTATCTTCCGCTTTCTGGCCCCCACTTTTTTCCTTTTCTTTTTTCTTTCTTTTGCTGTCAATTACAAGACAAATTACAAATAGGATTGCTTATTATTATTTTTAAAATATATAAATATATATATATATTTATTTATTTATTTAGAGTTTTTCTTTTTTCAAGTGCAACTCTTATTTTAAAAATCGAAATCTATTTAGTTTACGTTATTAACTAAGAAGCTGTTGAAATTAATTGATATTCCAATTTATAAATCTGGCTATTGTCTGTCTATCACTCCACTGCCAAATACCATCCATAATAAGTGACTTAAGAACTAGTAATTTTAATTTTTTGTAACTTATATTCTATTTTGATATTTAATTTATATTCTCTCACCTGGTTTAAAAAATATATAATTCAAACACAAAATATCATTTTTCCTTTTCATACATTATTGTTACAAAAAATTCACTTTATAGTTTATAAAAAACAAAATATTTTATGAACAACATTTTAATTTATTTATTATTTGATTTTAAAAATTAAAACGGTTAAACTAAGTTTACAGCATTATGTAATGGAGGACAATTCATTAGTTTATAATTGATTATAATAAGAGTAAACTGAAAACAAAATCAAGCCAAAAGTAGATAAAGCACAGAAGTCACTGTTGAGAATTCTTCTTTTGAAAATTTTATTCTTACGCACTTTCTATGATGATGTCACACACTTAAATACTTAAAACACGAGTACTCATTAATTTTTTTACTAATTAAAATAACAACTATTTATTTTCAATAATGAATGTGTAAAAACAAGTATGCGAAAAAAAAAACATTAGTACTATTTTTATAAAGTAACAACACTAGACTTTAATTATTACAATGACAAGTACAACTTCTAGGTGGGAATGAATAAAGGGTAAAAGGGAGCCTAAATGAGAAATTGGCTCCACCTAGGATTAATAATTTTTATAGTAGTTAAACGGTTCATGAGTGTCTTGCACTTGCACTAAACTGATTAACCTTTTCTTTCAATTGAACAGGCCATTTGTTTTATAATATTCTTGGCAAGACTTACGAGTATCCTTTTTCTAACTAATCGCACCTGGTCAATGTCATTGAGTTACTAAGAAAAATCCTGGTCTTTAATAGATGAATTTATTTATAAGTCTAAAGCCTGGGGTGGGGAGGATAGATGAATTAGTCTCCCTGGAATGTGAACCCAAGATTAAGTACTCTTCAAAACGGAATTTGGTGCCACTTTAATTAATAAGACTCTTGTGCTGAAAATTTCGTAATTTAAAAGAATCAACAAAATAATAGGAAGGTTCAAGGATTGAAGGCATATATCAAATAAGGGATGAGGATCCTCTCCTTTTAGGAGATAAAAGGAGAGGTCCTGGTGAGACAGTGATAATAATTAATTTTAGGTGATGATTTAGAGGTAGAAAGGTGGATTTGTATTTGGGATGAAAGGTATGGTTTAAATTTGAATAAGACCTCTCTTTTTATCTCTTAACAGAAGAGGATCTTGATCCTCAAATAAAGATTTTGGTATCTAATCAAGAGCCTATCACAATAATAAGGGTGTGTTTGAGATATTTGTAAAAATTTGATTATACTTAGTAATTGACTATTGTATAATTTTTTTTATTATAATCGATTATAATTGATTCATTTTTATATTTAGATGCATTAGCTGTAAAGCGATTTTAAGTTAATCTAATTCGTTTGGATGATATAAAAAAGAATCGCTTTTATGTATTAAATTACTAAAATAGGTATAGAATAATTAAAAAAATTATTTGATTGAGGGCAAAATGGTATTTACATATCAAAATATAAAAAATAATCTATAAGTTAAAATCATAAGTTTCAATCTTCAGCATTATAAAAATCAGCTTTAAAAAACTTTTATTTTACATTAAATTTCATGTAAAAGCTGAAACTAATTTTACCAAACATGATTAAACACTATTCAAATAGCTTTTTTCCTAAAAAAAAATTGTTGAGAATCTCTACCAAACATGCACTAAATTCAACTCAAGATGAATTTAGATTTTTTGTCATTAAAAAAATAACTGCAAGGGTATAGTTCAAAATATGGTCCTTGGTAATTGTAAAAGAGTTTAATTAAAATACGTTATTAGTATAAAAGTATAAAAGAGTTTTACATTAATATTTATTAATATTTTAAAAATTAATATTTATTGTTATCTTTTTTATTAGTAATTAAAACAAAAATAAATATGTTAAAATGTTAATAAATATTAATGTAAAACTCTCTACATTAATAATATATATTACTTTAAATCATTGTTGAATTATATTTCGTACTTAATTTTTTGTCATACAACAACATATTTTTAATAGTTAGGATTTGTTGCAATTTTTAACAAAATGCATATGATTAATTTTCATTCAAGACTTTAGAGCCCAATTGATTTGCAAAATAAGATAAGATTGAATAGTATTAACTTAACAGTATAAGATTTGAGTGTAAATTTTAATAGTATAAAATTAAATAATATAAGACTTAATAGTGATACAATGAAATTAGAGATATTAAAGTGTTTAAAGTTATAAAAAAAGATTTTAGAGAAATTTATATAAAAACTTAATTAAATTTAATTTCACTCTTAAAACTTAATTAAATTATTTATTATTTTAATATATAAAAAATTAATAAATAAATTTATATAATATAATATTTACACTAAATAAATGACATAATTATAATTTATTATATTTTATCCACTAAGATAGAATATAACATGCCAAACTTCTCCATATGAATGTACTTTTCTCTCGACAAAAAACTTGCATTTTGTGGTGTTTCTGGTAGACAAATCTACTAATCTATCATTAGTAATAAACTTATTTATCAAATTGTTGGCGCATCCCACGTGGATGCGCCAACACATGTGACATTTTTCAAGTGAAAACGTCATATGTGATAGCGCATTTCATGTGGATGCGCCACGCGTGTTGGCGCATCCCAGTTGGATGCGCCACACGTGTTAACGCATCTCACGTGGAACTAAAAATAATAAAAAATTCTTGTCATGTTATATGTGTAAGGCACTTAACTCATTTCACGTGAATCTCTTAAAAAATAGTGTCTAGATACACATACAATTTACATGTCTACTAAAAAGTATATCACAATATTAAAAGACATCAGTTTTAATTAGCTTATTTATAAGTCAAATATTTGCTTCTGATTTATAAAGTAGTTGGTGTGAAACTTTACTGTTGATAAGGTAAAATAACTAAGTAAGACAATAAAATATATTTATTTGATGTGAAACTTTGATAGTAATAAAGTAAAATAACTAAATAAGATAACAAAATATATTTATTCAATGTGAGACATAAAACTAAGGAATGAAAAACTATGTATTCCAACACATTAAAATATATTCAAACACACAAAAGATGAAATTTACTTTATTGGGAGAAATGTAATAATAGCAAAGGCAGAAACAGAATAAGAGTGAGTCCAGGAAATGAAGGAAAAAGAAGTTAAAAATATTACAGCATGTATAAAGAAATAGTTTCTACAAAACCCCTTAATTGGAAATAATTATCAAAAGGTTTTTATAATTGAACATTTTGTTACATTCTCTTCTTTTTTGCCCATTAATTTATTCCATTGGAAGACATTTTACTTTTATAGAAGAGGTACTTATGTGCAATCACATGAGAACACGAAGGAACATAAAGAGCAGAAGGCATGAATGTAAAGCATATATATTTGTCATCAACTACCCTCAATCTAACTAACCAATCATCACCACTGGGAAGAACAATAGTAGCAACATCAGAGAGTTTATCTCCATATTTTTTTAACAAACTTCTTTGGCATCCTCTGTAAGATTATAAACCAAGTTAATTTGCTTGTATCATCGGAAAAGAAAGAGGGCATCTAGGTAACCATGGTACAATTAGTAAAATTACAAATTAGGCTGCAAATCTTTGTTTCATCATAAGAAAACCAGCAATGTCTTAATTTACTCGTTAGTTATTCTGAATAATTCATCTCTTGTGTGTTTGAATATATTTTAATGTGTTTGAATATGTGATTTCTCATTACTTAGTTTTATGTCTCACATAGAATAAATATGTTTTGTTATCTTATTTAATTACTTTAACTTATCACTACTAAAGTTTTACATCGAACACATGTATTTTGTTGTCTTATTTTATTGCTTTGTCTTGTCAACAGTAAAGTCTTACATCGACTACTTTATAGATCAGAAGCAAATACTTAACTTATAAATAAGCTAATTGAAACTGATGTCTCTCAATATTATGGTACACTCTTTAGTAAACATGTAAATTATATGTGTCTCTGGACGTCATTTTTTAAGAGATCTACATGGAATAGATTAAGTGTCCTACACATATAACGTGGCAAGAATTTTTTATTATATTTAGTTTCACGTGAGATGTGCTAACACGCGTGGTGCATTCACATGAGATGCGCCATCACGTATGACATTTTCACTTGGAAAACGCCACATGTATTGGCGCATCCTATGTGGATATACCAACATGCGTGGCGCGTCCCAATTGGATGCGCCTCGCATGTTGGCGCATCTCACGTGGAATTAAAAATAATAAAAAATTTCAACGTAATAAAAATAGTGACAGTTTGATAAATAATTTTAAAAAGATGATAATTTAATAAATAAGTTTACCACTAATGACAGATTAGTAAAAAAGCCGTTTCTGGTAGGCCACCCTTCTATCAATGTAAATGGAAAATATTTTACTTTTTATATGTACATTATATTTATATTGTATATTAATATAAATAAATATTAAATTAATTTATATGT
The DNA here is from genome assembly GCA_029884595.1 of Ormosia semicastrata. NCBI lineage: Eukaryota > Viridiplantae > Streptophyta > Magnoliopsida > Fabales > Fabaceae > Ormosia > Ormosia semicastrata. Next base: position 27,218,121 of record JAQQTO010000043.1, read on the forward strand.
AATTATATTATTTTTATAAAATATAAAATAAATTTATAAATGAATTAAAAAAATTAAACGCATAAAATTTGGATGAATAATGGGATTAGATGTAAATATTGAATACCTACGATATTTATTTTCAGTTAATCTACACTTTATTTTTCTCAAAAATAATTGTTGATGTTCTTTATCTAGTGATCCAACTTATATTTTATCAGCTATTTGAAGGGTAAACTGAAGAATTTTTATTCGGACGTTCTCCCCTTTCAAAAAGATGTTTCATTGATCGAGAGGTGTGCTGAACTAGTTGACGTGGTCTAATTGGGAGAAGACAGCAAAAATGGAGAAAGATAGCAAAGTGCTCGTATTGCTGTGTCAACTTTTAGATGCCTTGGTTGGAGTGAGATTTGGCTGGAATTGCATTTGTGATGCTGGATATGGCTGGCCTATGAATTTATCTCGTTGGCACACACCTTTGTTAGAGATTCCATCTAGTTTTTCTTTTTCCATTTTTGGATTATTCCCTTATAATAAGTATTTTCAAAAGTGAAATTATGCTTAAAGAGAATAATTAAGAGTATATTTATTATTAAATTATTAATAAATTAAAAATTATAATATATTTTAGATTAAATTAATAATTAATATATTTTTACTTACTCATTTTATAAATAAATTTATTTTAAAGGAATTTTTTCTTATTAACCTAAATCTAATTTTCTAAAGTTATAACATTGAATCTTATATCACTTTCTATAAAGTTAATGTCGATTTCAGGCTCAGAAGACATGAATGCAAGAACTGTTTTCGAATCTTTTTATCATTTTTATTTCGTGTTTTTTTATTTGTTTGAATACATAAGAATAAGAAAGGCTAAAGGCCCAAGTGAAAAAAGCTAGTTAGGAAACATCGCAGGAGGGAGGTGCAACTTCAATAAAAATCAGCCAGAAAGCAAATGAACCAGACAAGCCTAGTGGATGAAAGGATGGAAGATAATTTTTGAATACTAGATATCAAGTTATAACAATGGATCAAGATATATAGATAAATTATACGAGGTATGTGTAGGAGAATCTAATCTTTTACACAGAATATAACTTGAGATTTTTTTGATATTATTACATACAATAGTGGGATATAGAGCCTCCAATTCTTCAAGTTTTTTTGATATTTTCACAACACCTTTGGGATATTACCCTTTGTGTTTATTATTATAGGATATTTCTCTCTTGAGGATACCTCACCCTCTTACAATGATTTCAAGATGAATAGAAAGAATAGAAACTCTCTTGAAGAGTAGATATACAACTTGAAGAACAAAGTATAGATGATAGAAAACTCTCTCAAGAGTGGATAATACAAGTTGAAGCTCTATGGGTATCAAGGATTTACTCACTTAGCTCAAAACAAAGATTTGGAGAAAAAGATGTTGAATTTCGTTTTCAATGTTCAAGGGTAATTTTCAGAATGTTCTCCAACTGTTTTTGATGCCCAAACACTTTTATTTATAGCCCAATGAGTTTTTAGTTGGAGGTGGAAATGATTTTCTATTAGCCGTTTATCCGTTAGAAACGTTTAGCACTTTATGTCGATTACAAGCTTCATTATCGATTACAAGCTTTCTGGCACTTTTGTAATCGATTACATACTTTGTGTAATCGATTACATTTGCACTTTGTAATCGATTACATACTATTAATCGATTCAGCTTGTCAGCGTTATGTAATCGATTAATGACTTGTTAATCGATTACACCATTTCTGGTTTTCAAAACTGACTTTAAAAGGTCATAACTTCTTCATTTCTTATCCAATTAAAGCAAATGACCATTCATTGGAAAGATCTTTAAGTCTATTTTCAAATGAGATACGTTTCAAAGTAAAAATCAAAGTATTTTAAAAGTTATGATTGAAAGAGTAACTATATGTCAGTTTTGCAAAACACAAACTTGGCTATTTTTTATAGATTTGAAATATTACCATAACTAGCTTTCCAAAATAGTTTGTTGGGCATATAAACATTTTAGAAATACTTATAAATATGTTTAAAAACTTTTTTGAGCTTAATGTGATTCCTTTTTACCTTTACACAAGATCTAAGTCCTGTAAGCTATTCTTGAAGATGTTGGACTAGATCTTTTGCCACCATCACTTCTTGATGTAATCCAAGCTTCCAAAGAAAATCTTCTCTTCAAAACTTGCAAATGCTTGGAACATCTTTTCATTTTCATTCTCCTTGAGTTGAGCATAGTTGTGATCTTTTGCTTTCTTGTTGCAATGCTTACTCTTGGTACTTGAACTATCCTACAAAGTATTACTCACTTAACCAAACATAGTTAGTCCAAATTCATAACTCAATATCTTCATATGCATGATTCATAAATGTATAACTCTAGTTAGTCTAACATGCATACAAGACTTTCATAGACATATCCAATATTAATTCATTTATAACTCATATAAAATATTATTGGATATATTATATGATAAATGTTACATATATCTCATTAAACACATTTATGTAACATGGTCAACATTCTTTTGTGATACATTTGTCATTTATTAAGTACAACTATAAAACATAAGCATCATTCTTTTTGTCTTGTATTTGTCATCATCAAAACTTAACATATTAAATCATTGGGGCAAACCTATCTCCACAATTGCTTGAAAAACCACTACAGGAGACATCGCAGGAGGGAGGTGCAACTTCAATAAAAATCAGCCAGAAAGCAAATGAACCAGACAAGCCTAGTGGATGAAAGGATGGAAGATAATTTTGTACTAATGGATAAATATATATTATACGAGGTATGTGTAGGATCTAATCTTACAGAATATAATTTTGATATTATTACTACAAATAGTATATATACTTTTTTTTATATTTTATTTAATATTATTTATTATACTTATTTTTTTTATTTTCTTTTTATTACTCGAGAAAAACAAATAAGACTCTGCTTTGTAACTTAAGTTTAGCTAGCTTAAATTAGTTTTAGTTAGTTATGGTGATTAGTTAGCTCTAACCGAAGTTAGTTATTTTGTTAGCTGTTAGTTTCACTTGCACTTGTATAAATACTGTTGTTCTCTTTGATTCATTCAATTGAAGCATTTCCTTCAAATCATTTTCATCTTCTTATTCTCTCGCTTCAGTTCATTCTTTCCTTATGCTCTTGCACAATTGCAATTTGTCTTTGTGTATTTGGTTCTACCGAAAAGTTCTTGTCAAACTCTTTTCGATTCTTAGTTTTTACATGGTATCGAGCTCGATTATCGAGCTCTCATGCATGTTGGTGCGCGATGACTGAAACGATTTCAAGATCAAGCAATACGAATCAATTTTCTAGAGGTTCGAAAGAGGATCCTCAAGATTCTCCATATTTTGTTCATGCGTCGGAGAATCCATCACTGGTTCTTGTTTCTCCTGTTCTGGATGATCGAAATTATCATCAATAGGTTAGATCTATGAAGATGAGCCTTATCAGGAAGAACAAATTAGGTTTTGTGGACGGTACCATTTCGATTCCTTCGAAGTCAGATGCTACTTTTCCAATGTGGCAAAAGGCCAATAATCTTGTTCAATCATGGATACTGAGTTCAGTTTCACCTCAAATTACGCGAAGCATTCTGTCAGCTACCAGTGCTCATGAAGCTTGGAAGAAATTGAAGGTTAGGTTTTCTCAAGGAGATTTATTCAGAATCTCTGATATTGAAGATGCGATCATAGCCCTCAAACAAGGTGAGCTTTCAGTCCCCAATTACTTCACTGAATTGAGAATTCTATGGGATGAATTAGAGGATTATAGGCCTCTTCCTAAATGCACTTGTGCTGTGAAGTGCTCATGTAATGCTCTTGTAGATGTTGAGAATTTTAGAACTCAAGATCAGGTTATTAGGTTTTTGAAAGGGTTGAATGATACTTTCAGCACTATAAAAACCCAAATCATGTTAATGGATCCACTCCCTTCAATAGACAAAGTCTTTTCTCTAGTAGTTCAACAGGAAAGGCAATTAGTTGGCCATGATGCAGAGCCAAAACTAATTGCTGTTGTAGGAAAAGGAGATGGATATGGTCGTGGCTATGGAAAAGGCAATGGTGAATTTGTAAAATACAATGCTGGTAGAGGTGCAAATAATGGGAAGGTTTGTATCTATTGTAACATGGATTTCCACCCAATTTTAAGTTCAAGAATCAGAGACAGGTCAATTCAGTGGCCTCTAATAATGATAAGGATGATAAGGATGAAATGGATCAAGGGAGTAATGTCCTGAAGGAAGAAGGTTCCAATACTGTGTTTGATTTGACTGCTGAGCTGTATGAAGGCTTAGTAAAGCTACTCCAACAATCTCAACCCACTATTCATTCATCAAATCATGTAAGCACCATCATGTCTTCAACATCTGGTGTATCACCTGCACAACTTGATCCAGGTATACCTCATTCTCCCTTTACTGTTTCTACTTGGATACTAGATAGTGGAGCTACAGACCATATATGTTCTTGCATTTCCTATTTTACTTCCTACTATAAGATTAGACCTATTAGAGTTAAACTTCCTAATGGTAATGAAATTTTGGCTTGCTACTCAGGTACAATACACTTTTCACAAACTTTTGTTCTGCACAATGTGCTTTACATACCAAGTTTTTCATACAATCTCATATCTATCACAAAACTGACCTTACTCTTGCCTTACACACTGTCTTTTGATTCCAATTCTTGTATCATTCAGGAGAAAATTTCCTTGAAGAGGATTGGTACAATTAAGGTGCAAAATGGACTGTATGTTTTGAGGATGCCTCTTTGCCATACTAATTTTTTGGACAGTTGTAATTCTGTAGTTATAAATTCCATAACCATACCTCCACTAGCATTTGGCACTTTAGGTTAGCTCACCCATCCATTGATTGTATCGATGCCTTACATTCATGTATACCCTATGTTACCTCTAGTAAAAGTTACATTTGTGATATATGCCATTTAGCTAAACAAAGAAAATTACCATTCTCTGTAGGTACTTCAAAGTCAATAAAGTGTTTTGATTTGATTCATGTTGATGTATGGGGTCCCTTCCTAACACCATCCATCCATGGACACAAATATTTTTTAACCATTGTAGATGACTTTTCTAGATACACTTGGACTCTGTTAATGAAACATAAAGGAGAAACTTCACAATCTTTAAAAAAATTTGTTGCTTTGATTGAAAGGCAATTCAATGCAAAAATTAAAACTATTAGAAGTGATAATGGTCCCGAATTCCTCATGAATTATTTTTATGCTAAAAATGGGATTATTCATCAAACTTCTTGCATCTACACTCCACAACAAAATGAAGTTGTGGAAAGAAAGCACCAACACATTTTAAATGTAGCTAGAGCTCTGATGATTCAAAGTTTTCTACCTAAAGTTTACTTGGTCATATGCTGTGATACATGCTGTTCATATCATTAATTTACTTCCAACTCCTTTTTGCATAAACATTCACCACATGATAGGCTTTTTCAAAAATTACCAGATTTAACTCATCTCAAGGTCTTTGGGTGCTTGTCCTTTGCTAATGTAGCTCCTGCACCCAAGACTAAGTTGGATCCTAAGGCTTGCAAATGCATTTTTCTAGGCTACAAGTCTGGGACCAAAGGTTACATCGTTTTAAATTTGAAAACAAGAGAATTAATGGTATCACGAAATGTAACTTTCCATGAAACCATCTTTCCCCTATCTCAATCTTCTACATCTCCCATCACTTTCCCTTTTCCCATTCTTGATATGCATAACCCTGCAACATATGAAGATGTGCTGTCACCACAATCCGCAAAAATTCCTCCCAATCCACCTTCATCAGAAGCTGCAGTATGTCCCCAACCACCATCACATTCTGCAGCAAATTTCCATGAACCTTCACATTCCACTCCATCTAACCACACTTCACCTACTACAACAGAATCATCATCTTCCGCATCACCCAATTTACAAGAAGAACAACCAAGAAGATCTAGTAGAGCAAGGAAAGCACCATCTTACCTACAGGATTATCATTGCAGAATAGCAGCCACCACAATTGCTGCCAATTCCTCTACTAGTATCTCTTCTCCTATTAATTCTTTTAATAATGTTCATTATCCTATTGACTCTTATTTATCATATTATGCTTTGTCTCCTTCTTATAAAGCTTCTGTGTTGTCTATGTCTACTGAGGTTGAGCCATCAACTTATAACCAAGTCATCAAACATGATTGTTGGAGACGAGCTATACAAGCTGAATTGCAAGCTCTGGCAGCAAATCAAACATGGATATTGACTGATCTTCCAAAGGGTAAAACTCCCATTGGATGCAAATAGGTCTTTAAGATCAAGTACAAGGCCGATGGTTCAATTGAGAGATATAAAGCACGGCTCGTGGCTAAAGGTTACACACAGACCGAAGGCATTGATTACCTCGATACATTTTCTCCAGTTGCAAAAATGACAACAGTAAGGCTCATCTTGTCTTTAGCTTCCATTCATGGCTGGTTTCTAAAGCAATTGGATGTGAATAACGCGTTTCTTCATGGAGATTTAGTGGAAGATGTATACATGAACATGCCTCCTGGTCTTTCAAGTACTCATTCAGGACAAGTTTGCAAATTGCAAAAATCTCTCTATGGTCTTAAGCAGGCCAGCCGACAATGGTTTGCCAAGCTGTCTTGTTTTCTAATCACTTCCGGATATTCATAATCCAAGAGTGATTACTCACTGTTTGTCAAGAAAACTGAGTCCTCCTTCACAGCTTTGCTTGTTTATGTAGATGATGTGATATTAGCTGGAAATGATAGCACTGAAATTAGCAACATAAAGACAGCACTGGACTCCACTTTCAAGATCAAGGATCTAGGCAATTTGAAGTTTGTATTGGGTCTTGAGGTAGCAAGGAACTCTACTGGAATAGTTGTGAATCAAAGGAAGTACAATTTGGAGCTTATTTCGAGATGCTGGACTGTTAGCTTGCAAGCCTGCTAATTCACCTATGGACACCAAACTGAGACTGCACCACGATGACACCACTCCATTTGAAGATGTACAAGCCTACAGAAGACTTGTTGGCCAATTGTTGTATTTAACAACAACTCGCCCTGACATAACCTTTGCAGTACAACAACTTTCACAATTTTTAGCCAAACCCACTACTTCCCATCATGTTGTAGCCTTAAGGGTGTTAAGATATCTTAAGGACTGCCCTGGTCTTGGGTTACATTTCCCAGCTGATTCCACACTTCAACTGAAGGCTTATAGTGATAGTGATTGGGCCACTTGCCCCGACACTTGAAGATCCATAACGGGCTATTGTATTTTCCTTGGCACTTGCCTTATTTCTTGGAGATCAAAAAAGCAAACCACGGTTTCTAGAAGTTCCTGTGAGGCTGGGTATAGAGCCATGGCTGCCACCACCTGTGAATTGCAATGGCTGTCTTATCTCTTGCAGGATTTACATGTTTCATTCATTTCACCAGCATTGCTTTATTGTGACAATCAATCCGCTATGCACATCGCAGCTAATCCGATTTTTCACGAGAGAACCAAACACATTGAATTAGATTGTCACATTGTCAGAGAACACTCCACCAAAGGCTTGCTCAAATTGCTCCCAGTCTCCTCAACAATGCAGTTGGCTGACATATTGACTAAACCCATTCCTTCTTATGCCTTCACAGATGTTCATTCCAAGCTGGGACTCCTCAACATTTGCGGACCTCCAGCTTGCGGGGGGTATTACCCGAGAAAAACAAATAAGGCTCTACTTTGTAACTTAAGTTTAGCTAGCTTAAATTAGTTTTAGTTAGTTATGGTGATTAGTTAGCTCTAACTGAAGTTAGTTATTTTGTTAGCTGTTAGTTTCACTTGCACTTGTATAAATACTATTGTTCTCTTTGATTCATTCAATTGAAGCATTTCCTTCAAATCATTTTCATCTTCTCTGATTCTCTGCTTCAGTTCATTCTTTCCTTGCAGCTCTTGCACAATTGCAAGCTGTGCTGTGTATTTCTGGTTCTACCAGAAAGTTCTTGTCAAACTCCTTTTCTGATTCTTAGTTTTCTACACTTTTTCTTAATCACACACTCTTAAAAAAAATGTATATAGTACTTACATCTCTAAAAAAGATATAAAATCATCTTTTTCCTACGAAATAATATGTGGAGAATATGTAAGAAAGTCCACATCGTGTTGTGCTGAGAGACAGGAGAATAAGGTTTGCTATAAATTATCAACTCTTTGTATTTCAACTAAGTTGATGTCATTTAAAAATGAAGGTAAAAAGACTTAATAATAAATTATATAAAAATTTGTATTAAAGACTTATCCCTAATTTTTTCATTAACATCGTAATTATGTATTCATTAACTATTATATATAAAGTATGGATTTGGCTGTTAATGCCATATTGTGTTTTTTATTATTTACATAATGAAATATTGTTGAAGAGTGTTTTTTTTTTGTTTATTATTTACTTACATAAAAAATGTTCTCGAAATAAGATATTTCTCTTATATTGTAATGTGTGAATATCAATTATAACATTAAAAATATAGTTAAAATGAGAAACAATGATAATTCATAAAAAATAATTTATCACACATTTAATGGTACAAAATAAAAAAATTATTTTATTCTATAAGCACATAAAAATTTCTCCTACCAATGCATTGCTTCTTATTTTTTCAAAAAAATAAGAACACCTATTAGGATGAAATATGTTAGACCTATGGATCATGGGATTAGTATTTGAATTTAGTTTTGATGCATTATTAATATAAAATTTTTTATATTATTATTCAATCATGTATTATTATAAGTATAACTTTTGAGATAATTATTATAAGAATTAAATATTTTTAATAACATAACAATACATGATTAATTAATAGTATAAAATATTTTTATATTGATAGTACATATAAATAAAATCTTTAGTATTTTTCATTTTTTCTTCCAACAAGAAATTTTTAAGATTAGAATAGTATTATACTACTATCTCTATTTTTTTGTCAATGAGGAGTGACAAGAATACATTCTTTATCACATTCCTTTTAGCATACTCTCTTTTATTAAACTACGTCATATACTAAAGTACATATTTAATTTTGATTACATATTAATAGAGTTGATTATATATTAATTGAAATTAAATATATATTTTAATATGTGACGTAACTCAATATAAAAAAATATGTTAAAAAAATTATGATAAAAAGTATATTATTATCATTTTCCTTTGATCAGCACTACTATCTATTTTCTAGTTGGTCATGCGCTACATCACGGTGGCACCTGCAAGCCTGGACCCTTTCTTAAATGGGCTCATATATTGGACTAAAGCACAATCTGATATTAGTAGATTTTGCTAACTCAGTTTTTCTATTCTGTAAAAATTCTGAACTGAATAAAGTTTAGGCCTTGAGTCTTCAACAAATTGGGCCTTCATTGTGACAGAGACTTAGGGGCGGTAAAACGATTTTTGGTTGGACGTTGTTAGGTGAATTATGTGCATACGAAAAGGTAAAAAGCTGTTGGCCAAAAAAAAACAAAAACGGTATAATGCTTCATTCTTTATTAAACCGACCCACCCTTCACTGGCCACTTTGAAGAATGAAAAACAGAAAACCTTGAACCTAAAAAAAAAAAAGGCAACCAATGATAGAAATCTGCTACAAAATAGTATAATGTTATTATTCTCTTGCTTTCAAGTTCCACTATTTTTTTCTAATTATATTGCTAGCCTTTTTTTTTTAAAGATTCAAGACTAAACTTATGACGGAGGGGCACTTAATGAGACTCTTAGATAATTCTTTAAAAAAATTGAGATGAAAAATATTTGTAAAAATTAAATCTCGTTATTTTCATTATATGTTTTCAGCTATTATCAACTGAAGTACTAATACGAGACTACTGTTAACAATTCTTAATTATCCTTAGTGTTGAACATAACGGGGCTATTTATAATTATCTTTGCATGATTAATTTGATCCTAAATGATATGCAACATTTTTTTTCATTTCAATATTACTTTGTGCAGGTCAAACTGTTGAGAAGTATAGTTACAACCCCCACATGATCCCGTAAATTTCTTCAATCAATGCTATAATGTCTTACATTATAAATGCGTAGCAACGGTTATTTAAAAGGAAATATCCTTGCAAGACAGAAGTCATTATTGAATTGTTTAATACTTTAATGTGGGCTAGTGGTAGGGGCCAAATTAAAAAAAGTTGCCGGTGTTTGGTTCACCATATAATTAAAGAATAACCCAAAAACCAACAGAAAAAGATTAATATTTTAAACAAAACTTAATTTTATTTTTTTTATATCTATTATATCTATTTTATTAATAAAATTATGATATATATTTATTAATATTCTCTCTTACTTTCCTTTTTAAAAAAATGTACATAAATGAATTGTCTTTTTTTTTTAATCTCTGTTGTACCATAACTCCAATTTTTTTGGTTGCATTCTTCTAAGTGTCAATTGACCAACATGACATAGAATCCAACAACGTATAAATTAAAATCAGATTCATTGAACGAGCCAACCTTATGATGCATTTTCTATGCTTAAAGCCTCTCCAATTGGATAAATTAAAATCAGATTCAATGAACAAGCGAACCCATGATGCATTTTCTATGCTTTAAGCCTCTCCAATTTGAATTATTGAAGCCTGTTTTGGTATCTAGCATGTTTAAGGCTATATATATATATATAAACATATAGTGTTTTGTTTTTTAGAATAAACACATAAATTAGTCCCAAAAAATACACTGGACATCATGTTATCAAAAATTCTAAACATCAATTTGGTCCTTTAATATTTAAAATAAATATTAATTTAGTTCTTTAATGTATATTTGGAGGACCAACTTTATGTATCGTATAATTTGAATATTTACTTTTGTTTTGTTGAGAAATTTGACAAGTATCTCAAATTGTAAAAGTAATAAAGTGATACAAAAGTATTGTTCCTACAGAAATTAAATTATCAATTACTACTTCACTAATCTAATTATATAGACAAAGATTTGATTCAAAGAAAGTTCAAAGGAAAATAAATAATTGAAGGAAAAACAAAACAAGGTAAAAACGTATAAATTAAAAATAGTAAAAAGAGCACAATAACAAATTAAGGTATAAATAAGTAATGGTAAAGAAGCTATGGATCTAACTTTACTTAATTCATCAATCCATCATATATAAACAATAAAGTAACTTTGAGACATTTATTTTAATTAATTTATAGTCATTCAATTGATGAGGAGAATCCCTTAATTAATTAAAACGCAATTCCTTAGCGGATTAATTCTCTTTAATTATCAAAGTCTAGTCAATTTCCTGATCTAAACTCTAACTCTTAAAGGCATGACCTTTGCTCTATGGATTCTCATGAAAAATATCGTAATTCTCCTACACAACCTATAGCCTCAATTCATAAATGATTATAAAATATGACACTTATTATTTATGATTTAAGTCATATGCAAACTTACTGATTCTACATACATCTCACTAGACTAATTTATGAATGACGTTTAATTCATAAAAGTATTAAGAATCATAATAATCACTCAAATTGAATAGAAAATAAATAAATTAAAAATTCAATCTCGATATATGTCGATTGAATCAAGTTATGTAACACCCTCCTTAAGGTGCCACATTTTATATTACTTAATTACCAAATTACCCATTTATTAGAAATCGCGCTTGTAATATAAATACGAGTTATAAATTTCTTGATGATAGTAAGATAAACTTAGCAGAAAATAAAAATATAACAACATTGTCACAAATAATTTACATCATATATACATATAAGCCTTTAGTACTGTCGTACTTAGATATTTTACAAATTAGACTTCCAAAATATTCAAACTTTAATTTAAAACTAACATATTATACTGCTCAAGTCCTACTAGACAGCAGAACCTTCAGACGGGTCCTCCTTAGATTCTTCAGCATATAAGAATCCATCATGATGTGCAGTCCTACAGACAGGTGTCCGAGTAGACGACACAATACTAATCGCACTGGGAGTACGATAGTAAGCTCCCCAATACTGCCTAATGGATATTGGGAACTCTAGTTGTACAAAAAGATTAACAGAAAAGTAATGGTGTCCTAAATGTTACCTACTCAATCTAATATTCAGGTCTCCCATATAGTAAATACTCTCTCTCTCTAAATCAACAGTCCACGCTTTATCTCCTCCTATGAATGTCAGCTTCAGGTAGCCAAGGAAACTAGGCATCTCCATCTCTTCAAAACTCAACGTCCTCAGCAGGAATCTGCTCCTCCTCAACTTCTCGCTCTTCCTCTTACTCGACGTCTTGACAAATATAAATATAATACAGAACATGCATACAAAGAGGTGAGATCACTTACGCCAATACCAGTATGGTAGCAATGAAGATAAACACATGCAATATCTCATGCAGTTATCATACCATAATTATAGTTATGTCATCAATATCATTTATCAATAAAACACATGAAGTAAACAATATTTACAATCATGCCACTAACAACAATCAAATATCCAATAAATCAATTATCATAAGCATAATTACGATAATACCCTCGATAGCTACATGTATGCACACAGACTCAATTTCCTACTCCATGGAACTAAAACTCTAGTCGGAGAGAGTGATCGAAAAGATTTATCGGTACCAACGTGCCTCGGACCACGTGCTCAATCTTGCACATCCAGCATATACACGATAGTCTTTATCAAATCTTGATTAAGGATAGTATCTCGGTTAGGATCATTGGTGTGTTACGTCGGTCTAACCTACGGCACTGAAGAGCTACCAACTGTCCATTGTAGGCAACCCGCACCCCAATGCTCCCAAGGTCAACTAGTGACTTATACTATGCATATCGCACCCACTCAAGAAGTGTAGTCTCTCCTAAGCAACTAGCCTCATACAATCCATCAGACCTTTCCAATGCATCTATTATTCACTAATCACATTTCCAATTTATATCACATATTCGGGGTCCACACAATAATCTAACAGTATTATTACTGTAGTTTAATCGCGTAGTCATATTTTCGTATTTTCTTAATCGTGACTCAATTCTGTCGCCTTTTCAAAATCGCATAGCGATTTTCCAACATCTTCCAATCGCGTAAATATTTTTCATACGTTTTAAATTCAAAAATACTATTTTTCTCATTTAACACTAAAAATTCACTTTATTTTCCATATTTGTATAATAGTCCCTCGAAAACTCATATTTACGAAATAGTCCCTCAAAAAATTATATTTACAAAATAGTCCCTCAAAAATTAATATTTACAATACAACCCCTCTAAAAATAAGTATTTATACAATGACCCCTTATTTACATAATATTTACAATTTAGTCCCTCTTTTATAAAAATTTGCAGTATAACCCCTCTAAAAATCAGTAATTATACTATTTTCCAAAAATTATTATTTCTTGTATTTACTTCACATAAAAATCATTTTACTTTGCTATACTCAAACTTTTTCGAATTCATTTAAATCGCTCAGTTCTCATTTTAATTCATCAGTTTGAGGACTTTGGTCCTCTTTTTCATTGTGTGGCCGTGAGCTTCATTGCTCTTTGGAGCACTCATACAATCGATTCATCATGTTATTCACATCCTAAATTATACATACATCCTCATGCTTTCATAATTATACATACACACATAATATCAGAGCTTTAAGCATTTTATCACACATGCAAGCATAGAAACAATACCATACACATCACAAACACAATCAACGCACACCAAACAATAGGTGAATAAACCCTTATGAGTTTTTCACCGAACAAAACCATCCCCACACCACCAAAACTTGGTTGGTGAGGTAAAATCTCTCCCTTACCTCTTGAAGACAAGCTTTTCAAGCTCCTCTCCTTCTCTTTGATTTCGTGTGGCTCACAAACAATTCCTAACAATTCTAAAACAATTAGTAAAATCACAAACAAAGCTTAATAATGACAAACCATGGAACAAACATAGTTTATAAAATCACAAACATGAATTTAAACCATGAAAATCAAAGTTTACCTCTAGGGAAGTAAGGTAGAAGTTGGATTTTGAAGCACTTAGAGTGTGATTTTGGGAAAACTTCCTAAATGAAAAGTGTTTAGAATGTTATTTAGCTTTAGGAAATGATGAGAGTGAAAATTATAGGTGAATGATGGTGCTTATGGGTGTGTTGGCCGAACCTATGGAGAGAAAAATGGAAGGAAAGTATGCTTGGGTTCTTGGGAAATTTTTGAGAGAAAAATGGAGCTAAGTCTTTAGTGAGAGAAAATGAAATTGTGAGAGTGAATGAAGGGCTACTGCTGCCGTGAGAGTGTAGGGGATTTAAGTGATATACTTGAAGTAAAATATCCTATTTTGAGTGCACATGGCATATGTCACAAATGGTCATGCTATGGTCATGTAGGATGGTTCAAGAACCATGGAGAAGCCTCCTCCAAGCTGCTGGCCGTGTGACTCTTTGGGGGTTTAGGGACTTAATTGACTTCAATTAAAATCCACTTGCATGCTAATTAATTAGGTAATTAGTTAGGTTAAGTTTTCTAATCAATCTTAATTGACATTCTAACTATATAACTAATTAATTAAACATATTATTACATATATTATAACCTCTAATTAAAATTAGGATATCTAATTAAGAATAAAATTATAACAAATTAACAATTAGATTAGTTTACTTAGCTTGTTAATTAGGCCATTAGATTAACCAAATTAGGTTTAATTAGTTACTAATCAAAGTCAAGCCACTATTATTGACTTCATCTTAGCCAATGAAATCAACTTGGTTTCCCATCCATTGATCTCATCTACGGTGGATATTACTTAGTGGTTTTATCAGGATTTGTTTTACACCATTGATCGGATCAACGGTTATGATCAAAAGCATCTAAATCATGGTTTTTATCCAAGGGTCCACATTGAAGTCTATGCTTTTTTGTTTGACTCCTTCCTACTAGTTTAAAATAGTCAAGCCACCTATTTTGACTGATTCTTATTGATTCAGAATTCTGTCTAGTCAGAATCATTGACTGCTACTCTAAACGCGGGTCCCATAGACTTTTGGGTCCATGTGAAGAAGCGATTTCTACTATTTTTAAGGCAAGAGTATCGTAACATAAAATAATATTATAATAATATAAAATTATTTTATTACACGGTTAAATCCTAAAAATTAAAAGATTAATATATATATCAATCAGAATTGGGTTTAGTAAGATCCCCCAACTCCAATTAATTAAAATAAGATTTTTTCGATCAAGAAAATTATTATTTTCTTGACTCGAAGCAAATCACACAAAATGATCAAAAATGATCTCAGAATAGTCAAACTATTTTTATAACACACGAAAAATATAAAACAGTGTAATTCTGCTATTACTATTAGCATAGTCAGAATTTGGGGTGTTACACCACGGTCTTGCATGTGGCGTCCCAGGGCCGACAAGGGCGGAGAATGATCACCGGTGCAATGAAGCACGGACAAGGAGCGGCTCCTGGCAGGCTTCTAGGCGGAGGGTCTGCATGAATAATCTGAATATGTACCGGAATGAGAGGGATTCAGAGACTGTGCAGGTATGGGACTGCATAGTTGAGGATGGCTTAAAGGAATTGATTTGGTGTAGTCATATCAATAAGTTGCAACTTCTTTTCGGGAGCCTAGAACATAAGAACTACATGGTTAAACATGCTTGACTTGGAGCAAATGTGGGATGAGTGACCTTCTGGGAAGTTTCCTAGGATGCGTGTGAGTGAGGACAAAACACGCCGAAAAGACCCGTGTTGGTTTGTGGAGACACTCATCAATCCCGTAGGCAGTCCCGGGTCGTTACATTAATGGTATCAGAGACGAGACCTCTCCCAGTACGGTGTGGTTCGGGGACGAACCAAGCGAGAAGTTGGTGGGCATGTGGCGTCCCGGGGCCGACGAGGGCGGGAAGTGATCGCCGATGCAATGAAGCACGGACAAGGAGCGGCTCCTGGCAGGCTTCTAGGCGGAGGGTCTGCATGAATGAACTGAATACGCACCAGAATGAGAGGATTCGAGAGGCGTGCGGTATGGGGCGCATAGTTGAGGATGACTTAAAGGAATTGATTTGGTGTAGCCATATCAATAAGTTGTAACTTCTTTTCGGAAGCCTAAAACATAAGAACTCCATGGTTAAACGTGCTTGACCTAGAGCAATTGTGGGATGGGTGACCTTCTGGGAAGTTTCCTAGGATGCGTGTGAGTGAGAACAAAATACGCCGAAAAGACCCGTGTTAGTTTGTGAAGACACTCATCAATCCTGTAGGCAGTCCCGTGTAGTTACAAGTTACATCTTCACTCTAACAAGAGAAAAGTTTAGTCATTAATGGCCAAAGAAACACAAAACAAATAAATGAGTAGAAGAAACATCATGAAAAATATCCTAGAAGAAAAAGATCTTTGAAGTCTTCAATGGTGAACTCCTCTAAGCCTTCAAAGTGAATTCTTTGTCTCCGTTGCCACTGCTACTCCCCAAAATCCTTAGTCTTACCTTCTATTTTATAATAAATTTAAGGAATCTAGGGTAAAATAGGTTAACTATTGCTTTGTTGCTACTTGGGGTGCAAATCCCACATTAATAACACCTTAATTAAGGAAAGTTGTCAATATGAGATTTGTAAATATCCTTTTTAGCTTTTAAACATAGCTAGAATCACGTAAATCGCATACTTGTAGATAAAGTTATGCCTAATTTACTGAGACAGGTTTAACAACAATACTTTCCTTAATTAATCTTTGATAAAATTTATTGTTTCCTATTTTCTTCTTCTTGAATATAAATTAAGAAACCAATATCTCACTCAAATTAGAAAACTCTCATTGAGAAAAACACAGAGATATTTAGTCACCAAATAGGGATTACTTATACTCTAATTAAAAATCTAACTTGATCCTTAAAATTTATGAATGTAGTGACTTGATCAAACTTCATTAGGTACTTTGCACATTATTTTTCATCTTCTTAATGTATGAATTGAGCTTCAATGTCTTCAAGAAAGTTGTTTGAATTTTTCTTATCTTTTCATAGACATCAATATTAGCTCAATCTGATATCTGTAGCAAAAATTATACCCAAAATACTACAAAAATCTTTAAATTCTTATAAAATATAATAAAAACACATTTAATTCTGTGAGTCAAGAATTCACTTAATATAACATATAAGTGACATAATTGTTATCTCAAAATATTCAAATTCATGTTTAAACAAGTATAAAATATGTGAATTTTATACAAATATTAGTTTTAATGAAGTTTTTTCACATTTATTTTAGTATAAGACTAATTTTGAAGGTGTTCCTCCCCAAAAGTAAGTATATATATATATATATATATATATATATATATATATAGGGACATATCTAGTAAGAGAAGTTTTTATTGTAAGAGAGTGAGAAGAGTAAATCTTGACCATACAACCATACATGAATGATCAAGATTAAAAGTTACTTGAAGGTCATGTAACCACTTAAAAAAGTCATGTGCATTTATGTTCTAATCTTGATCATTCATGTAAGATCTAATGATCAAGATTCATTCCTCTCACCTCTCACAATAAATACTCCTCTCACCTGATACACATACACATATATATATATATACACAAAATCAGATATCTAACATTATAAAAGTCCTTTAACCTGAGTTTAATTTTACTTACTACTTGAACCGCCTCATAACAAATTTTAATGTAAAGAAATATGATGAGCGAAGGAAAATACAGTTTTTAAAAGTAATGAATTTTTATCTTGAGTTTTATCAAATATATGTAATCCGTGGTTTAAAGTATAAAATTTTGTTTTAAAGATGCAGTTTATAAATTAAACAAGTTAATTACTTGGAAACTAAAAGCGTAAAACCCCTTTTTACAAAAAACTTTAAATCATCACTTTTTTTTAAAAAAAAAATTAGATCTTTATTTAAGGTATCCCCAAAAGCGTTATTATGAGACTACTCTTAATATTATAGGTAATATTTGCTTAAAATCACAATTCATTATCACAATCGTTATTTTACTTTAATTAAATGAGATTCGATAGCATTTACACTTTAAAAACAAAATTTATGCCATTACTTTTTCATGAGACTGTATATATTAATAGTGAAATGACTTCTAATGCATTTTAAAAAATAGTATTGAAAGAATGGTCAGCAATAAGCTAAATTGAATCGAGTTACATCTAATTCAGATTCAATTAAATAAAAAATTAAGTTTTTTTTTTGTTTAAATTCGGCTCACTTCAAAACTAATGAGTTATTTTAGCTAAATGAATTAATATATAATAATGCTTTATATTAGTTGAATTTTTAAAGTGTAATAAGTTAGACTCGAATTCATAAATCTATAAAATATTTTTTTCATATAATTAAATTAAAAATAATTTATTTAGAAAAAAATAATATTAAATACTAATATATATTAATTTTTTTACATAAATTTCTCTTAATAGTATTATTTTTATGTACATAAATTTAAAAATCGAACTCAATATTACATATTTAAAAAATTTAAGTTGCTCACTTTATAATTTATATAGGTAGCTAGATTTTTTAAGTGTGTCAATTCACTATTATATTCATGGTGTGATTTAACGGTCCTTATAAATAATACTTTTCTTTTAGAGTGTGATTAGTTGATGTGCATGCTCGGCCATATCTCAATAATTCATCAGAAAATGTGAGAGAGAGAGAGAGAGAGAGAGAGAGAGAGGTACAAGTACTTGCGACACAATTTTATAATCTTAGTCTGAGATAATGTAGATAACCCTACTTTGTGTTTGGAAAGAATTAAGAGAAACATTATTTTCTGCCCATTAATTAGTTATACATGTATTATTCTTCAAAATGTGGAGATATCAGTCTCTGATGTCTCCACTTCTCTTTCATGTGCTAAAGAGTGCTGGTTTTTCATGTTTGCAAAGTTAGCAGGGTCACTTTTGGAGGTTGAGATTGAAAGAGATGTAATTCTCTAGAGAACACTATAAGATTTGAAAAATGGTAGTCGCACAGATATGCAAAGATATTTTATAACATTTATTATGAAAAGTTTAAATATAACAAGGTTTATAATTATTGTTTAATAATTCATTAAAAAAAGTTACGACTATTGTGCAAAGAATCTGTCAATGCATGAATCATTACTAGTAAGATTTACCTTTTCCCTAGTAAACAAGCAAATTTAAATGGAATTTGTGGTGATCCAGCTAGAACAAAATATTCAATGGCTATGGAAAAAATCCTCCTAATTGGGAAAAACACCCTCTCTAGTTTAGTTTGATCGCATATCTAAACAGTATTTAGCAGATATATTTAGACTCTTGGTTCTTTGAGGACACAAAGATATAAAAGAGAAGGAGAAATTGTAGGACAAATCTTAGGTCCACATGAGGAAAGAGGCAGTGTCGTCCATACTAAGCACATGAGCTGCCTGCAGCCATTTGGTCTCTGGGACCGCAGTGCAGTACTATATATATGCACACTGTTTTACTTAGATTCTCAATAGCTTTGGCTTTGCTACTATGTTCTGTTGTTTTTGCGAACCTCATCTGCAATGCAATCACTTCTTCTTGACACTTAACCTGTTGGACTTTTGGTGGGTGGTGATGAGGAACCCCCAAAGGCTAACTTTTCTTCCTCATCACATCCATATAATGCATGTACTGGACTTGCTGGCTTGCAATAAAAGGGAAGGGGCCAACACCTCGAAGCATCCTATACTAGCTTTTTGTTAGAGTACTAGAGGATCAATCTAAATCAAAAAAAATTTCGGTGAGAAATCTATGTCAAATCCAATGCCAGTCTAGGGTTTGGGAGGACAGATTCTTAGAATTAATTATACCCTGATAATGTGATTTTGCAATCATATATCAAAACAACTTTATTAGTATTCGCTAAGCAGCTTAATTAATTTGGTTTTGCTGGTGTATTTGTTTAGAGAAAGTGGTTGTTTTATGCCATCCATAATCCTATGCTATTGGTTTTTATTTTTATTTTTTTGACGTGTATGATATTAGCTTTTATGTAATTTCATATGTTTGTAATTGTATTACCATATAAATCATGAAGATTATAATTTATAAGCGGAGAAAAATATGAAATACTCTTCAAGTACCGTACAACATTTATTATTATGATTTTACTATTAATTAGTAATATAGAGCTCAAGCGAGGAGTCACCACTTTTTTTTTCAGTACATGGACATCTTAAGCTTTCAAGAGGTTAAATTTTGGTATTATTTTTTTAAATAACATCATTAGTTTAATTATTAATTGATAAATGAAAGTGAGTTTTAATATGCATCTTTTGGTAGGAAAAAATAAAAATAAACCTCTTGAGAGTTTAACCTTTACATAGACTCACCCTTATTTTTGTAACCAAAATATTTTTGAGATAGATAGCCACAGTTATTCTTAACCAGAAACATTATTCCTCGTTTCACCGCCTACACTTAGAATGATAACAAATGGAGTATTAATTAATGTTACATGAATATAAATAGAATTGAAACATTCTCCACAAATTGATTTGTAACATTTTAGTACCAAACACTCTAATACCTCACCCTGGTAAATAAGCAACACACTCAGAAATTTAATAAAGAAAACTATAAAGCATTTGTGAATCTAACAGGCATAAACGTAATTAGCTAAAGTTCGGGAATTCATCTCATAATTCACATTAGACATATGGATGATTAGAATATGTTTCCCCTCCCTCTCTCTCTCTTCCTCTCAATTTGTTTTTCTCCGACAGTACTGACAAACAGATGGTCCTTAAGATTGTGGGTTTCCCACTTTCCAGCACTTATTATAGCCCTCTTGAGAGTGGAACTCCAAAAATATCAATAGGATTTCCCAAGTGGATTTTGAGTCACGTTGAACACCCTTTTCCAGTTTCTACCAATTGCTTGAACCCACATTAAGATATGTACCTTTCACTTGCTTTTCCAGGCTAGACACAAACAAATAATAATTTATTGTCCCCATTGATGAGTTGAGTCTATCAACTACTTATGAGGTGAAACTGCAGGATTAATTGCTTGGATAATCCAGATTAATCATCAGTGAGTACGCTTTATTTTTTAACTCAAGTTAACTGATATTATTATTTATTTATACTGGGAGAGGAAAAGACCTTCTCCAGCAATAACACCTTTTGAGCCATTAACAAATTAACTTCTTCCTGTTTATTAAATATTATTAACACGCAGGCACATCATATACAGGCATGAATATTATAAACATTACTGTCTAAATTAATACAGATCAGCGAAGACTCTCTTCTGAGTGAATTATAATATCCTCTTTCACCTATAATCTGTAAAATGATATATAATGATAGTAGTTTATTATCTGTTTACGATACTGTGATAAAGATACATGAAAGTAAGAAATTTATTATCTGTCTTCTCTTTTCCTCCTACAATATGTGTTCACATTCATCTGTGGGACTCAAACGTAAGATGGCGTAGCCCTATCAGAAGGTATTTTACATGGTAACTCATATAAATTAACACTTCACACCCACATATAAATTAACACCTGTTTTCATATAATTACATTTATTTTTAAATTTATAAATATCGCGTCAAACTTTTTAATAGTTTATTATTACTGTTTTATATTGTATAAATATTATTCATATATTATTATTATTATTCCTATTCTCAACATTACTGATAGAATTTACTTTTAACTTATTAAGGTAAATCTTTTACACTATTATTAATTAATTATATATTATTATATAATTAAAAGTCATAATAACAATTGTTTAGAAAATATATTATATTTAATGATACAACAACGTTAACAAAACTAAACCCTTAGTGATAATAGTAATGTGCTATTTATCACCTTCTCTTTAAATAATATAATTACGTACACAATTACACACATATTGTTTTATATTTTATATATGTTCAATTTCTGCACACAATTACACACAATTACTCCCACCTTATATAGATTCAACCATGATTTTTGCACACTATTTTTGTTACACTAATTTTATATTATTTTTTTAGATAATAAAATAAAAAATATATATTTTAATATATTGTCTCTCAATTTTTTCCTAAAAAATGTGATATAAAGAAAAGTGTAAAAAATTTAGTATGAAATGATTATTTTCCTAAGCGATATGAGACACCATGTGATGTAGGAGAAGAATTATTCCTTTCCCAGACTCTTTTACGGGAATCAGTGTAGTTTGAAAATCAATTTTTCGAAATTGTTTAAGTTAAAAGTTAATTCTTAAAATAGTATAAATTAAACAGTAAAATATATAATAAATCATATATATTAAATACAACTTATACTTAAATAATTTTTTTATTTTTTAATAATAAATTGTGGCTTAGAGACATGACTAATTACCTAACAATATTTTTTTATATATTTAAATAAATCATGTTTTTTATTCACGACTTATCTTATATATATTTTTAAATTAAATTTTTGGTAAATTATGGATGAAAATTACAATTTATCCTTTTTTTTTATAAAAAAACAACTACTGAATTTATGACTTGTATTAGGACTTAGAGGTTAAAATTATCTTATAGCTAGAATTACATTGTCCGAAAATGTTCTTTGAATGAATATTTACTCCAATAGCATGGTTAGTGATCATAGGACTTAAAGTTATATAAAGATCATTATATTCATAAATATTACCAACATCAATAATAAATAAATTACATAAGGAGAGCTATATGATGACATCTATCAATTTAAGTTAAAAAAAAGAAACACTTCATATCAATAAATATAAAAAAGTTGCAATAATAAAAAAATATAATTAATATTCTTAATAAATATCTCTAGTAGAAAGAATTAAATGATAATGAGTTGAGTTTGATATAAAGTAGTAGTAATTGAGAGAATTTGAAAAATATTGAAATATAAAACAACACTAAAAGGACAGATAAAATTTATAAGTATAAATCATGACTTAATACAAGTCGTAAGTGTCAACTACGATTTTATGTGACATTTATAAAAAAAGATAACATAAATTTAAAAAAATATAAAAAGGATAAATTGTGCATGATAAACATAACTTATCCAAAATATACATGTATGATTTATCCAAAATATAATAATAAAAAAAGATACAAATAAGTCGTGTTTTTCAACTGCAATTTATTATGCGACATTATTCCACTAATTCTATTTTAAAAATTAAATTTTAACTTATACACTTTCAAAATATATCAATGGTTAGGAGTGTTCTTAGATCGATTTTGAGGTAAAAAATCATCCGATCCAAACAAGGTAAGTATCATCACTTTGGTTTGAATTGGATAAATTCCAATAACCAAACCGATCTAATCCAAACTAATTTTAATCGGTTTAGATTGAATTGAATGATTTGATTTTTATCCAATAACATAATAAAAATATAATCTAAATAAGAATAATACACAAGAATAATATAACTCAAATTCTAAACTCCAAATCATTCATAAAATTATACACAATAAAAATGCATTGACCAAATAAAAAATTTTAATCCACACATCAACTTCAATTGAGTGTGTACTGTCATTTAAAATCTCAATTTGGTAGAATAGAAGAATAATATAGCACCCAAAAAAAAAAAATTTCAAGCGAAATGGAATGAAGCAACAACTGGATAGTGAATAGAAAAAGAAAGGGAAAAAAAGAAAGATTGTTTTACCAATGGAAGAGAATATTACCAAGTTTGGCAAATAAAGCTATTGCTGGCTTAACTTCTCGTTCCAGTTGCAAGTGTTGGACCTCCATTTCAGTACTCGCCACTCACGTCTGTGCCAAAGCGGTGGGGGGGGGGGGGAGGGGAGGAATGGGTCATTGGGCCAATGGGGGGATTGTAACACCCTCCTTAGGGCATCACATTTCCGACTCCTGACTCATAATCTGAAAAGAAGTTCGCACAAAGTTTGAGTTATAAAAGATGAGTTTCAAAATTTCTTTTTTACTGAAACGTAAATTTACTGAAAATATTAGGTAATATTGAAAATCATATTTTAACTATTCATTATGCAATATTGACACAAATTAATATCACAATTTAAAGAGAAATATAAAATTAATAAACTTATTTTTTTAACAGTAACAAATCCCATGACGGGTCCTACTTAATAGCACGGTACAACACTAACATTAAATCTTAACATACTCATTCCTTCTCTCGTATCAACTTGATGCATCAGAACTTTACTCATTGTCTACCCGGCACATCTTCGAACTTGAGACAACCATTTTTCAATGTTTTCATCAATCTCTGAGTATCTACCACTCGTTATGTCTAAGACAACTCATTCCTTCTACTGTATAATTTTAACAATACAGACAAAGCAAAACAATATAACAAAGAGGTGAGATCACCTACACCAATATCAACATGGCAGCACAGAGATAACACAAACAGTAATATCATACAGATAGATCATACCATAATCATGCTATTAGCATTAATCAACTATCATCATCTAATCATTTATCAGTTCAATCATCATCCAAGTACTCAAAACAATTGTCATAGCCAACATTCCTCAATTAATATATCATACAGATATAATTGCTCAGATTTATGCATATGCACAAAGACTCAGTTTATCAAAAACAACTACATAGAGGTTTTCACAATTTCGAGAAGAATGCTCTGGTTAATTGTCAGCCTTAACCCAAAGACAATCTCTCAGTCGTTGAAAAGAATCGTGTTCTTATCGGGTGTCGTCAATGCGTTGCAACGGACTGCATCACCAAGTGGCATAGGGTACTCGCCAACTGTCCACTGGTCGACCGTCGCGCCTCGACGCCCCCAAGATCCATCATAGACCTCACTATCAATTCTCATTCCCTCTTCAACCACAATGGTCATAATAGCTATTAGCTATATTTTATACAATGCATAAATATATCAGTCCAAGTCCAACCCCAAAATGCCAAATCTTTTCAATTTCATTTGTTCAATGTAATCATATGCTTCAACGCATGTTTTTTCAATGCACGTATAGTGCACCAAATTCAATCACAGACATATCTTTCTAATGCATGTATAATGCATCAAATGCCATTCACAGGCAAAAGATGTCATTTTCTCATACAACATCCATATACTGGTTCTACAGTATTTATACTATATTTTCAACAGGAAAATCATATTATCATATTTTCATAGTTATAAAACACTTTCGTTGTGTTTTCACAAAATTGCGCAACATTTCCATTTCGTTTTCACAATTCCAAAACGTTTCTGTTATATTTTCTCAATACCATAATATTTCTTTTACATTTTCACAATACCGTAACAATCTTGTTATGTTTTTAAAATTCTAAAACATTTTTATTACGTTTTCAAAAAACTGCAACTCTTCTGTTGCACCTTTAAATCACGTATTAAATTTTTTAACATTTTTCTCAATCGCATAAAAATATACGTTTCTCAAATTGCGTAAAATTTTTTTTACTGTATTTTCAAACACTTAGAAATATTTTACTATATTTTAAACTACATACTTTAAAAATTACGTTTTTAAGATACGTAAATAATTTTTTTCACCACAATTCTATTATAGAAAATGTTTTTCATTTCTTCAAAAATTCCATTTTCACTTTTTAAAATAATATGACTTTATACCTTATTTAACACATTTTCTTTACTCAAGAAGATCTTTTTCCACATTTCTTTACTCAAAAAATTCTTTTCCAAAATATAATTCACAAAATCACTTTTCCATTTATATAAATCAACGTTTCAAAACTTAACATTTTCTAACGTACTTCAAAACTTGAAAATAAGTTATACGTTAGTAAATTTTCAAAATATAATTATATTCTCTATTTTTCCCAAATCATTTCTAAATCAACTTTCCTCAAAATAATATAACTTTCTACTTCATTTAATATATCTTCTTACTCAAGAAAATCCCTTTTCACAGTATATTCCACAAATTCACAATTCCATTGAATTAAATCAATGTTTCTAACTTTAAAAATTACTAACGCTTTCCAAAATCCAACAGATGAGTTACACGTTAGAAAATACCAAATCACTATTGTATTCTTCATTTTTTTTCTTAAATCAATTTTAACAAAAATAAATTCATTTTAAAATAAATTGAGGCTCACTTGCAACTTCTCTTTTTCATTTACATAAAAATTCATTTCTCAAGTGCTAAAATACTCTGATTCCCTTTTCAAATTCATTGTATTAAATTAATTATATTTCTACTTAAAAAATCACTTTGTTTCATAAAAAACAATGCATTACAGGACTTCGAAAACGTGGACATGACTATTGAAAATTATCAAAATATTTTTCCTTCTAAATTGATATGATTTTACACAAACAAAATCATTAAAATTTTATTTTCAAAACCGAAATACCGATGGTTAAAAAAAAACTGAACCCATTTGTTCAAATCCTTTTTCACTTTCTTTACAAATCCTTTTTCACTTTCTTTGTAAATCCTTGTTCACTTTCTTTACAAATCCTTAAAATTAATGTTTGCCCGTTTCATTCAAAACTCATATTTAGAAAAACACTTAAGATCTTTTTACACAAAATAAATCAATAAAAAAAATTTCTCAAAGACCGTATTCTTGTTTTCTTGAAAAACAAACCCTTTGTTTATTTTTCATACTCTTCAAATCATCCATTTTCATTTTTCATGAAAATATTAATTTGTGAACACCTATTTTGAGGTGTCTTGGCTGAAATTCTCATTGTTCTAGGGACCCAAAAATCAATTCCATTGTTCTTGAAAAATTTCAACATGAACCCTAATCAAGGGCATAAAAAATCGAACCCTCTCCTTTGACTATTGGAGCCAAAAATTGAACTCCTTTTCATCACCACATCATGACATACACATATATATATTTCATCATAAATACTATAAGCATGCCATATACTTATCATGCATAATATAAGCATATCATCAAAGCCATAAAATCATGCAAAGCATATCAAGCATAAGCAAATAAATCAAAGCTCATAAACACATATAAATTATTACATGACCATGGATTGGAATCCTCACATGGATTCACCATCCATCAAATATAAGACCATCTCTCACCACCATACTTGGTTGGTGAGATGGATCTCCCTCTTACCTCTTGAAAATCCTCAAAAGCTTTTTGATTTGCTTCTTTTTTTAAGTCATTCACCACCAAAGGCTTCTCAAATACAAAATAAAATACATAAAAATTAGTATACTAAACTTGATTAAGAGGAATCATGGATCAAACATGGTTTAGAACATGAAAAAGAAAAAAATAAATGAAATTTCCTTACACTTCACCAACAAAACTCTATAACTTGATCTTAGTAAAAGTCCTTCAAGAGGGAAGATTTAGAGAAAGTCTTTAACATGAAAGTTGTTTAGAATAAGGTAAGGATTCAATAAAATAGGTTGTATGAAATTAAAAAGTGATGGAGGAGAGGTTTAGGGTGCTTGGCCGAATGGTCTTCTTTAGGGAGAAAGAATGGAGTTTTCTTTGATCTGTTTCTTGAAACTTAAGTGAAATAGGTGAAGATATGATAATATGAAGTGTAGAAATGAATTACTTGGTCTTCAAAGCTATGCATGGTCGTAGCTTGCATTGGAGAAATGTGGAAAGTGAAGTTTGAAAAACATGATCATTAATGATCAATAGGAATATAATTGATGTCTTTGACACTTGGCATTATCGCTTCATCTTTTTTCTTTACTTAAAAAGTTCTATTCAAAGTTGTTTCCCTCTCCTTGCATCTCTAAACCGTCCCCCCTTCCATGCTTTCATAAAATGTGACAAATTTCATAAGTATCATCCTAAGCCATCCTAACCCTTGATTAAAAGAATGGTTTGGATTAAAAAATATTATTAGGTTTAGGTTATAGATGGAAGACTTTATTTGAGCCATTGGATCATTTTTGGCTTGCAATCCTAACCATTGAATGTGTCTCCAAAATGAAAGGTCAAGATTACACCTACAAACTTTACATCTAAGGGTCCAAAATGGTTGTAGTCATTTTTGATGATCAATTCTCCACCATTGATCTAAATCTAAATCTAATGGTCATTAATGATCCATCTCCACCATTGATTAAATCTACATCTAAGGGTTGATAATGGTCATAGCCATTTATAATACTAAATCTCTACCCTTGATTTAATTTCTATCAAACGGTTATAATTGATCCTATTCACTTTTAAGATCAAATCTCCACCGTTGATTAAATCAAGATTAAATCTCCAACGGTGATTAAATCGATGGTGGATATTCAAACCACCAATGTTGACTTAACAGTATAAAATTTTATTTTTATCTGTTATAACCCAACGAAAGAATATATTTACTATATTTTTATCGTCCGATAATTAAATACAGTACAAAATACAGTAAATTTTTTTTTCTAAAACTGTTTTCGGATTCAGGTTTAGTAAGATCCCTTGTCTCCATCTAAACAGTACAAATTTTTCTATGCGTAAAAATTTTTTTCACTTTACGGGACCCACTTGGGCCCACGTATGGCCACCTGGACCCACATACACCTCGGGCATACAAACAGTAAAAATTTTCATAATCACACATAAAATCACAAAAATTAGAAAATACACAAATATCAAATCAGATCACGTAAAATAATTAAAATCTAAAGGTAAAAATTAAATTACGTAAAGTTTTCCCGCGGTCCAAAAATTTTTATTTTCCTGACACGGAGTAAATTACTCAAAAATATCAAATACGCTGACGGAATAATCAAAATAATTTTACAGCATCTAAAAATTACTAAACAGTAAAATTCTGTTAACTGTCAAAATTACTATTTACAAGATAAAAAATTTTGAAGTGTTATAGGGATAGATTTAATTAGGGATATTTTAGTAATTTTAAATGTAAATTCGGTTTAGATCGATTTTATAAAATTGAATCGAAAATCAAACTTAACCGATTGATTCTTCAAAAACTTCAGTCAAATTAATCTAATTTATTTTAATTTTTATTAATTTTTAATTTTTTAATTATTTTTTAGATTAATTTAGATGTGAACACCTCTAAATATGGTAAACAAATCTTTTTCCTTTGTCAAAAAGTAGAACGGGGGGACTGTTTCACTTTGATGTGTTCATACTAGGTAAGGTATAAGTCATGCACGGCACATCGCAAACAAAAAAAGACAAAGCGTTTGCAGGAAAATGTGAACAAGGAAAACAATAGGAAAACCAATCCAATGGCAATGGAGCAATTCCTTCTTATGAACTTTAACTTTTTATCATTTTTTTTGACCAACTTTTTATCATAAAATTTTTTTGGTCTTTCTAGAAAGAATAATATTGATACACATATAATAGAATATATCATCTCATATCATATATAAATAGCAGAATTAAAATATAAATATGTCAAAAATGATTGAAACAAATTTAATGATAAAAATTATATAAATATAAAATAATATGTATAAATAAATTTAATAAAAACATAACACCTCATATTATATATAAGTAATAAAATTAAAATATAAATATATAAAAAAATAAGTTAGATTAAATTTAATGATAAAATTATATAAATATAAAATAATGTATATATAAATATATTTTAATAATATTATTCTTTATCAAATAATATATTCTAACAGTAGAGTTGAACAGTCTCCTTCGGTCCTTCCTATTCCCTAAACTCAACAGATAAAAAGGGTCACAATCAGACCGTCCAAAGTCCTGCGTGATCACATACATAAGCTGATTATTTAGTTTTAGAAATTTGACAATCTCTCTGGATTTTTCAACAACAAAGAGAGAGACACACACAGAGAAGTAAATGGGTTGGTAAAGATTCCTTTACTTACCAATTAACATGGCCATGGGCATTAAAATGATGGCAATGTGTTGACAAAGAAAAGAAAAATAAAAACTAACAGAATGGTGTGGTACATTCTCTGTCTGAGCCTGAGCCTGAGTCTGAGCAGTCATCACTCATCACAGGAACAACAGAAACAGAAAGTGCATTTTAATATCATATTCATATCAGACTCTTTCCTATCCTATCCTAATCTCCCTCTTTGTCTCTTTTTAAGGCCGGTACTACCATCTCTCCTCTCCTGTTTTCTACCTACTCCTTCTTCCAGCTTCTAACTCTTCTTCTCTTCCATTTTCCCATGTAAATTTTCATACTCGCGTGACAATGCTTATGCAAGTTTCCATTTTGATATTCTGGGATGCCAGATTATTGTTTTTTTATTGTTAGCTGATGTGTTTTTGCAGTTGGGATTGGAATTGGAGTTTGTGTGTGTGTGCCTTTGTGGCAACAAGTTCTTCAACTGGCTATTGTTGATATTCTTGGATTTTGATTCATGGAGGCTAAATTTGGGGGAAAGAATGAGTATTTATATGGACCTGTGGTGCCAGAAATGAAGGCTGTTGTTGGGAATGGGAAGAGGAGTTTGGAGTGGGATTTGAATGACTGGAAATGGGATGGTGATCTTTTCACTGCTCACCCAATCAATTCAGTGCCATCAGATTGTAGGAGTCACCAGTTTTTCCCACCTCATCCTGAAATTGACATTCCTGCAAATGCTAATACATCTAATAATTTGTCTTCTTCTATCAACCCAGGGGAAGGAAACAGAGAATTGGAGAAAAGGAGAAGAGCTGTTATAGTTGAAGGTGAAGGGCAAGAGCTGAATGATGAAGGTGGTTCTCTTAATTTGAACCTTGGGGGTCAAGGTCAACTTTACCCTATCATGGTGGATGGGGAGGAAAAAAGTGTAAAGAAGACAAAGGTAATTGGGACTACTACTACCTCTAACCGCTCTGTTTGTCAGGTGCAAGATTGTAGGGCTGATCTTAGTAATGCAAAGGATTACCATCGTCGACACAAGGTTTGTGATCTGCATTCTAAGGCTACTAAGGCACTAGTGGGAAATGTTATGCAGCGTTTCTGTCAACAGTGTAGCAGGTTAGTTAAGTTACAAAAGTGATCATTTCTTGGGGTACACATTTCTGATTTTTGATGTGATCATCTCACTAATATTTTTGTAGAAAGAAAGATGAAAAGTCCCCTTTTCTCTCTATTTCTTGTAGTTGAGTCCTAACTCCTAAGTGTAAGTTGTTTAGAAGAACTTGAAAAAAATAAATAAATTCTAGAGCATTACTTTAGCACTCAAGGTGGATGCAACTTGTTAAATTTGTGGCAGGTTTCATGTTCTTCAAGAGTTTGATGAAGGGAAGAGGAGTTGTCGTAGGCGTTTGGCAGGCCACAATAGGAGGAGGAGGAAAACACATTCTGATGCTACTATAGTTAATGGAGGCTCTCAGAACGATGAAAGGGGCAGTAGCTATCTGTTAATGAGTCTGATACGGATACTGTCCAATATGCATTGTGAGTATTTGTGTCATCAGAATTTTATCTGCTTGGCATTCTTCATAATTTATTTATTTGGCTGCTGCACTGCACTATGAAACTGAAATGATGATCAAGCCAAGCTACTTATTCATGCTGTTTGAGAAGTCTCTTAGTGGTAAAATGTTATAAGGTATTCAGTGTTGATACTAATAGTGATAATTTGGACTTGTGGTATATTGGAGTTAAGATGTTTGGCTTGATTGCATATTCTAGTTCTGTAACTGATAATTGATATGGCAAAGCATGTCGAAGGTACAGTTGATTTAAATAATTTTTTTTCTTAGTAGCTGTGATGACTTTAGTCTTCTAATTTTCTCCTATAGTGCTCAGAGTTTTAAGCTTCACCTATAGGCAACATTGCAAGTGTTTGACTCTACTTAGGACTTAGGTGGTTTAGCTTTAGCATTATAGCGTGACCCCTCTGCTCTGCTATAGACTTTCATCTGCCTAAAGGATAGGAAAATTATGTGGGCAAGGGAAGTTAGCCACTTGGTCTTTGACATCTTATTAGGAACCAGATTGAAATTGATTCACCAAAATTGTGATTGGCATGGAGTATTTGATCAAAATGTATGATAGTGATGTTCTGTTTTGCTGTCTTTTGTGAGTGTACCATCATTATCATTATTTACTTCATTTTGTTTACATGTGCCTTCTTCTGACCTTTGGGCACACTCCTATTGCAAAGCTAGAAAGCCTGAAGGTTTGTTATGCTGAAACATTTCTTGTAAAAGAAGAAAGTTGTTTATGTTTTGAGCTTATACTAATGTCTCTGCTGTTGGAACTTTCGTATCTTTCCACCCTCATCCTGGATGTCATCATTGGCATATTTATTTGACTCCACAGATTATGCCTTCTATGAATTGCAGCAAATGGCTCAGATCATACAAGGAACCAGGATATTCTCTCTCATCTGCTGAGGAACCTGGCAAGTCTGGCTGGTACAATTAATGGAAGAAGTTTAGCCTCCTTATTGGAGGGATCTCAAGGTTTGGTAAATGCTGGGACACCTGGAGCTGCGCGTGATGTGCCCAACCTTAATTCAAATGGTCCTCAAGCCAGGCCTTCTGATTCTTCTGCCAAGACGGATAATGGCTTCATCCGTCAGGACCCTCCAAAGTCTTTGGCACAGTGTGAGACAGTGCCTGCTTCTGGTATGACACAAAAATGTATACCTTCAGGTGATGGTGGAGCAGGAAATCTAAAATCTCCTTCAGGACCACAGCCCTCAAATGTACTTCTATCAAGGGGCAGCCTTCCATCCCAATTAGTTGCAGCAGAGACTACAGTTGGAAGGGATGGCTTAAATAACATTGACTTGAATAATGTATACGATGATATACAGGATTGTGTTGAGAATCCTCGGATGCCTTGTCCTCCTGTGACTTCAGAGATTGGGTATCTCGATCATCCTTCATGGTTGCAATGTGACTCTCTCAAGTCAAGTCCACCACAGACAAGTAGAAATACAGATTCAACCTCTACCCAGTCACCTTCTAGTTCTAGTGGAGAAGCTCAGGTATATTCTTGACGTAATTTGAATTCATTTCCTTATTATTGCATAATTTGATAATGCTTCTATTTGTCTTTGTATTGAAGAATTTAGGGTTTTCTGAATGATTATTTCAGATTATTGTTTAGATATCTTTTTTTGATAATGATCCTATTTTGCCAAGGTCATTAATTGAGTTCTATTATTCAGGTTCATCTACCTTTTCATTAGTGTATAGCTTTGTTTTTGGTGGCTGTCAGAAGATTGTATTTATTGACATGTCATTTGTTTACTGTTTACAGAGTCGCACAGATCGAATTGTTTTCAAACTCTTTGGCAAGGATCCAAATGATTTTCCCCTTATTCTCCGTTCGCAGGTACTTTCTGTGCTGTGAAATTGCTATAAACAATTTTACTGCACTGTTTCTTTGTGCCGTGTTTGATTTATGGTTTCTTTTGCATTCCAGATCCTCAACTGGTTATCCCACAGTCCCACAGAGATTGAGAGCTATATAAGGCCAGGCTGTATCATATTAACAATATATCTCCGTCTAGACAAATCTGCATGGGAGGAGGTATAATTTCATATAATGCTACAAATGTAGGTTGCCGGAACAAACCATTCAAAAGAAAATTTTAAATGTGCTTATAACTATTTTGATACTGCAGCTCTGCTGTAATCTAGGATCCAGCTTGAGAAAGCTTCTTGCTGCATCAAATGATTCTTTCTGGAGAACAGGATGGGTATATACAAGGGTGCAGCACTCTGTAGCTTTTCTGTATAATGGTTTGTTCTCTCTCACCATGTGTGTTGTGTGAGCATTCCTCTCATGTGATTGTAATTTTTTAGTATCAGAAAATACTTCTATCATTTTAATTTGGTTACTAGAAAATGTTTTTTGATTTCATGTATCTCTCCTGCAGGTCAGGTTGTCTTGGATGTGCCCTTGCGTCTCAAAAGCCCACAAAATTGTAAGATTTCATGTATTAAACCACTTGCTGTTCCTGCAAGTTCAAGTGTTCAATTTATTGTGAAAGGATTCAACCTTTTCCGGTCTAGCACAAGGTAAATCTCCTTACATCTGATGATATTCAAATTTGTTGACTTGAAAGGTTCTAGCTACAAAAAAAGCATTTGTGCATTGACAGAGGCTTTGTTGAGCTATACAGTACTTATTTCTGTTTGAGGTATATCATACTTCTGGGTATACAATTTCATAAGAAGAGATTAGAAAAAGGCAAAAACATAAAAGTGTTCTTGTTGCTTGTTGGAGCTTATTTACTTCCATGTAACACACTCGCTAACCCTCTGCATTATTTGAGATGACTAATATGCCCGGGATTTTAGAATCTGGGAACATGATAAATTGGAATTTTGAAAGATAAGGTGGCTTCATGGCTCATATGCTAAATATATTATTCAATATATTTAATCAGGCACTAAAATAATTTGTAGAGGAATGTGAGAGAGAGAGAGAGAGAGAGAGAGAGAAGGGGGGGGGGTGGTGGAAAAATTTACCTAAGGCTCCAGGGTATAAATTTGGTTATTGCAAGCTGCCTGAGTACTTTGTTCTCTGTCTATGATTTTGGATGTGGGGAAGATCCAAGTTTTGAATTTTGTTTACTGGGATTGGTCCAGATGTTAATCTGTTGCTGCTCACGATTTCAGGTTGCTCTGTGCACTTGAAGGGAAGTATCTAGTACATGATAGGTGTCATGATTTGATTGATGGAGCTGATGTGGCTGGTGCAGCCATTCAGCATCTCAGCTTCTCTTGCCATGTACCAAATGTAACTGGGAGGGGGTTTATTGAGGTGGTATCATACACTCATACTCCTATTTTTTTCTAAGCATTTTGTTTTCTTTGTTTTTCTTTTCAGCAAAGTGAAATATGCTTTAAGTTCGTTAAGTAATTTTTATATTGTATGCTGTAAACTTCCTGAAACTAACAGAATATCACAAACCTCTGGGGCTTGCTTCTGAAATGTCCTTTGTTAATAACTCCTTCGTCAGTGATTCGATATTGCTGTTGTTGATCCCTGCCATTAGGCTACTTCCAGCTTTTGTAAACTTTTAATTGACCTTAGTCATATATGGTTTTGGTTTTCTTATGAATTCTTTAAAACCAATCTTTATAAATGAGAATGAGTGGAAAGTTAGATCCTCCATGCTATGTACAGTACACCAAACTATAAATTTTCAAATATTTTTAAAAAAGGTTAAAAAAGTGGCTGAATAGAGGCAAGCTATCCCAAGAAAGAAAGCATAAAGATGGTTTCTGCAGATAAAGCAGAGAATTGCTTAGTGGTAGATTTGAAATGGCTTTTTCTATTTTTCTAACTTCTGAAGCTATATTTTCATCTAAGATGATAATTTTAATCTCAGGTGGAAGATCATGGTCTTAGCAGCTGTTCCTTTCCATTTATAGTTGCAGAGCCAGAAGTTTGTTCGGAGATCTGCAAGCTGGAGAATGTGATTGAGGCAGCTGAGGCCACTGATGACATCCACATAAAAAATAAACAAGTGGGAGAAAAGACTCGAGCTTTGGATTTCTTACAAGAAATGGGATGGCTACTTCATAGAAGTCGTGTGAAAGTTAGGCTAGGTCCCATGGCACCTATCCAGAATCTCTTCCATTTCAATCGGTTCATGTGGCTTGTTGACTTCTCCATGGACCATGATTGGTGTGCTGTGATGAAAAAACTCTTGGACATTATATTTGAGGGTGGTGTTGATACAGGAGAGCATACCTCCGTTGAGCTTGCATTGTTAGACATGGGTCTTCTACACAGAGCTGTAAAGAGAAACTGTAGGCCTATGGTGGAACTACTGTTAAAATTTGTGCCAGTTAAAACTTCAGATGGTTCAGACAGTAAAGTGAAGCAAGTTGACAAGGGCCCTGAAAGATTCTTATTTAGACCTGATACTGTTGGGCCTGCAGGGTTGACTCCCCTTCATGTTGCAGCAAGTATGAGTGACTCGGATAATGTGTTGGATGCATTAACTGATGATCCAGGAATGGTAATTCCTTTCTCATCTGTATGCTTTTTTCAGGCTTTATGTTGGAACTGTTACAAACCATTACCATCCCACCTCATTGCTACTATATAAGGGGACTATTGTCAATAAATTACTTTTTCGTTTCTATTCCTGCCTTAATTCTTATGTAACAAGTGTTGCAAGGAATGGAATTCATAACCATACCAAACATTATAAGAGGAATGATGATTCCATTCTTGTTCGATTGCTATTCCCATTCCCACCAAACGAAATTCCACCTTTGTGTGGGAGCACTTATAATGGAAAACTTTATGGTTTTCAGTACATTAGATCCTGATTGAATTAATGATGGCAGAATTTATTAACAATGTTTTTGCCCTTATGTCTGCCATGTTTAGGTAGGAATTGAAGCATGGAAAAGTGCTCAGGATGATACAGGTTTGACACCTAACGACTACGCATGCCTCCGGGGCTATTACTCCTACATTCAACTTGTCCAGAGGAACACCAACAAGAAACGTGAAAGACAACATGTGGTTGATATCCCTGTTACCCTTGTAGATAGTAACAGAAAGCAGAAGAAGATATTAGATGGGCATAAGACATGTAAAGTTTCAAGTTTGCAGACTGAGAAGATTGAAACCAGAGCATTGCCACAACAATGTAGGCTATGCCAGCGCAAGCTGGCTTATGGTGGCATGAGAACAGCACTGGTTTATAGGCCAGCAATGCTGTCAGTGGTGACCATTGCAGCTGTGTGTGTCTGTGTGGCTTTGCTCTTCAAAAGCTCACCTAGAGTTTATTATGTGTTCCAGCCCTTCAACTGGGAAACATTGCAATACGGGTTTATCTAATGTTGTATATCAGGTGGTCTCTCTTTGCAGTAGGCCAACACTTCTTCTTTTTTGAAACGTCAGTCTTTGTTCTTGGGTATATATATACACCAATAGACATATTAGTAGTAGCTGTCATCAAAATATATGGGGAAGCCAAGGGTTAACACTTTAGCTGTTTAGCACAGAATCTTCATTATGCAATCTACTAAATATTGGGTCAATGCTGTGTTATTAGGCCATGTATGCAGAGAAATTTTATTGTTACTCTGGGCCATGTATGTATGCAATGATAGGATAACGATTGTCAGCATTTAAGAAATATTTATAAATTATTTACGATTTTGGTTAGTAACTTAGTATTCTTTTAGTTATCATGATTTATATATTTATTATGTCGTTATGGAAAACAGATAAACCATTAGATGCGGGCCAGTGGTGACTGGTGAGGTGAGGTCACTGCAATGATAGATAGAGATATCTGCGCAACATGAGACTGACGAGTTTTCAGACACCGATGTTTCTCCGGCAGATGGTTGACCTGTTGATCGGTATAAGATTAACTGCATATGTATTTATTATTAAATTTTAATAAATTAAAATAATGATATATTTTTAGAGTAAATTAAAGATAAATATATTTTAGTTAGAGCTTGTAGCTCAGCACATAAAATTTTACAAATATACAATCCAACTCCAACACTTCGAATTTTGGCATATTGGAAATTTATATGCTTTTTTAATTTTTCTATGTAGAGAATACATCAATAATAATAACAGAAACACATGCTATTTTTTTTTCTTGGTCTCAGAGGTTTCTCTGCATTCGGTGTTAGGTTGCTCTTTCCCACGAGTATTGTTCCAAAATGTAACTTTGACATTGCATAGAGTCTTCAAGAGGTGTTAAAATGGATCAGTTTAGCTCATTTGGATGGGTTAAGTCGGATCAAATGTATTTTAGATTAATATTGTGCTAGCCTAATTTAACTTATTGCAGATTGTGGATTATGCATGTTGAACTCTTTTGTCTTTTTGGTAAAAAAAAATGAATTTAATCTTTTAAAAATTTAAATAAATGAAAAATAAGAAATTTAGACAACTAAATTTTGGTGCCAATGACAAATAAATTAAAAAACTAACCTAATTATTAATTTAGTTTTAATTTT
This sequence comes from Ormosia semicastrata, assembly GCA_029884595.1. Classification (NCBI taxonomy): domain Eukaryota; kingdom Viridiplantae; phylum Streptophyta; class Magnoliopsida; order Fabales; family Fabaceae; genus Ormosia; species Ormosia semicastrata. The sequence continues at coordinate 27,256,070 of JAQQTO010000043.1, forward strand.
TCAAATAAAGAAAAAATAGCAATATTCTCTTAAATGATAGCTTGTTAGATTAAAAATAATTAAATTTTGAATTAATAGATTGAGTTATATCAGATCGAATCATGTCAAGTTAAAATAAATTTAAATTTAAATTTTGATAACTTAATTTACATATTTTATCATATTATTCGAGTCGATTTATTAAATTTGATTTATTTCAGTAGCCATACTTAACTATTGAGAATAAAATACATGTTACTTTTGGATTTAGCTAGTATAAAATGAATTTTCATTTTAGAAGAAAAAAAAATATATTCAACTATTTATAAGAAAATCAATGGTTGACGTTACATGGACATAGATAACAAATCATGAATTTCCTCGTTAATAGTTAAGCTCTATCACTTTTTTCGTTAAAGTGAGCCCTTTCAATTTAAAAAAGCCAAATTTTTACATTTTGGACTTTTACTAAGTTAACCTTATGAGCATTGCTATACGATTAACTCATCGCCTTTGCATACTATTGCCATCAAGGAAGCCCTCCCAATTTTCATGACAATTATATTATTTACACAAACAACAAACCTCATGTAACTTCAATGCAATGTTATAAAAATCAAACTGAAGATTAAATTTATGAAACTAAACTATAATTAAATTAGATATTATTTAAATACAAAATATAACTATTTTATAATTTAGCCAATTCAACAGATCGATTAAATTTAATTTTAAAATAATATTTTTATCGTCATCATTCACTCGTTTCACTCGTTTCTTTTATTTTCCCTCGTTATCTTTCGTACAAACACAGGATAAGTGTGAATATGCAACAAATTATCCTTTTCTGGATCAAAGAAAGAAAAGGATAAAACGGTCATTTGGATTTGAGTTGGAGGGTAAGCTTGTTGATGCTTTGGAGTTTTGAGTTCTCTCACACTCCTACTCTCTGCTCCTCAGAGTTTAGACTATGGCTTCCATATCTCTCTCGTTTTCTTCTTCCATTATTCCCTCTCCAATTCCCCAGGACAAATGCAACAAGACCCACAACACCCCCAAACCTAGAACCCAAGATCCAATCTTTAGGGTTACCCCATACGCAATTTCGACTCCAGCCTCAAAAACTGCTTCTTCTTCGTCGTCGGTTGCAAAAAAGAAACACTGGAAACAAGGTGAGTTCCCCGGTATTTCCGAAACATCGTTACCTGGGAGTACGAGGAGGACACCCATCAAGAATATCAAGAAGAAGTTGGACAAAAAGAACAATGCTAAGGCCTGGGTCAACACTGTCACTGAAGCCTTATCTGAACGCATTGACAAAAAGCAGTGGCTTCAAGCCCTTGAGGTTAGGTTATCTCTCTTTCTTCATTTTGCTTCATAAAGTCACCATCTTGCTATCAATAGTACGTTTGTGTCTGAAATTTCACATTGAATGCTAAGTGTTATGTTTTCTTTTATATAAAAATAAAATGGAGGCTATCTTTGAATTGGTGGGAATGAGTGGAACGAAGGACAATCTAATGGAATAGAGATAGGTTTATTATAATTAAGATTTTACTAGTTAATTTGCAATAAAGATAATTTAAAAAAATTAAAATTATAATTTTTATCATTTTATTTACTTTCTAAACAATAAAATGATAATTTTATTCCATTTTATCTTAAAATATCCACACACATCTCATCTCATCTCATTTCATTCCATCAATTATTAAATATCTATAGCCTGAGGGTTGTTGACTGTTTATTTAGTTGTTATCAATTTCAGGGCTGGTGTCTTCAATGAGAATTCTAAATTGCTCGGATGATACTTTGCTGAATTGCAATTATTCTTTTACTTATTCAAATGTGCAGATATTTGACATGCTTAGAGAACAATCCTTTTACCAACCCAAAGAAGGGACTTACATGAAACTCATTGTGTTGCTTGGAAAATCCCGTCAACCCCATCGTGCCCGTCAGCTTTTTACCAGAATGATTGAAGAAGGTTGTGAGCCTACTCCTGAACTATACACAGCCTTACTCGCTGCATATTGCAGGAGCCACCTGATTGATGAGGCATTTTCAACTTTTAATGAGATGAAGAACCTTCCTCTTTGCCAGCCTGATGTTTTCACTTATAGTACCTTGATAAAAGCTTGTGCGGATGCTTTGAAATTTGAATTGGTTGAGTTGCTGTATGAAGAAATGGCTGAAAGATCTATCATGCCTAACACCGTCACTCAGAACATTGTTTTGAGTGGTTATGGCAAGGCAGGGAAGTTTGATCAGATGGAGAAAGTGCTGTCGAGCATGCTGGAGAGCACTATGTGCAAGCCTGATGTTTGGACACTGAACACTTTCATCAGTGTCTTTGGTAATATGGGTGAGATTGATATGATGGAGAAATGGTATGAAAAATTCCGTAATTTTGGGATAGAACCAGAAACACGTACTTTTAATATTTTGATTGGTGCCTATGGGAAGAAAAGAATGTATGACAAAATGTCGTCTGTTATGGAGTATATGCGTAAGTTGCAATTTCCGTGGACGACGTCTACTTATAACAATGTGATTGAGGCATTCGCAGATGCAGGTGATGCTAAACACATGGAGTATACATTTGATCAGATGCGTGCCGAGGGTATGAAAGCAGATACCAAGACTTTCTGCTGCCTTATCAATGGTTATGCAAATGCAGGTCTCTTCCATAAAGTAATTAGCAGTGTTCGCTTGGCTGGCAAGTTTGAGATACCTGAGAATACCTCCTTTCATAATGCAGTCTTATCTGCATGTGCAAAGGCGGAGGATTTGATGGAAATGGAGAGAGTTTTCAAGCGGATGAAAGATAACCAATGTCAACCAGATGACACAACATACTTGATCATGTTTGAGGCATATAGAAAAGAGGGTATGAATGACAAGATATACTATTTGGAGCAGGAAAAGCAGATGATGATGACTGACGATAAAAAAGTGAGTGAGCCTGAGGATGAAATCCTTGGTTGATTTGTGGTTTATACTTATAGTTCAGACTTCAGAGTCTAATGCATCTGTATCCTGTACCTCCTCCATTTTTCCGGAGCAGCTGTTTATTTTATAGTTTTGGCGTGGAAGGAGTGATCAGTTGCGTAATGAAGCTTCTTTTTTTCATGATGAATGACAACAATTCCTGCCTAACTAACTACCTGTGTATTTATTGTAAAGTTAAATTTTCATTTTTGACATCCATTTTATTCACAGAAAAGAATTCAAGCATCTGCATTTTTTGCTGTACAGGGTTGATGCTGCTGATAACAGAGTTTATTAGTGTCTTTTGTCAAATTTGAGCTCATTTTATATTGAAGTGCTGGATTTTTCATTCCCGCTCCTTACCATCTCTTCTTGTTTGAAAGGAAGCTAAAACTATTGTTAGAGCTCCAATATATACCTGTGCACAGTTACACTCCTTTATAATTTACTTAATAATTGTAAGATATATGGATCATTGTATTATAACCAGAGAGCGAAAGTAACATTGAACCTGCTTAGATTAGATGTCAAGTGCAACCTTTAATCTTCAATATACCAAAATCATGTTGGCGATCAACCAGTTTAGGGCAGGGTGCCTATAGAATTCTAAAGGTCAAGAACACAAGCGGTGTCATGGAAACAGTGAATTTCATCTAACTGAACCAAATGAATTTAATGTTGTCTGGGTTTGGTAGCTGCTATTTCTGATACTGATAGTCCCAGTGGATCCTCTTAGCTTTATCCACCTTTTGGTGCAAGTGTAACTGGTGGTTATATTCCACTTGGAAATGGACCAGTGTTCCTGTAGAGTCAAAATAATTATTGCTGAGCTGGCAATAAATAGGTGTTATTTTTTTAATTAAAATACGTCTAATTTTATCTAATTCACTCATAAAATCATTTTGTATGTTGTAAAATATTACAGTCAAGTATACAAAATGATTTGATATATCTCTTATATTAACATATGGTGTAAAATACAATATGCATATTCTGATGTACATAAAATATTTTCAGACAATAAATATCATTTTTTTTTCAATTGATTCAAAAAATTCGATTCCTTGGGCGAGCGAATTCATCTGCATCAGCAGCAACAAGTATGTGATCTGATGGCTCAGTTCAAGGGCTGTTTCGTCACAGCACGAAATAATAATAATTTCACTAAAATTGTTCACATAGGAAATATATAATATATCCATATATTCTGTACTGAGTCTAATGTTCTATCTTTGGACTTCCCTTGCAGGACACTATAATTTTTTATTTAACCCCATGATATTCCACAAAATGGCCCCAATTCACATTGGTAACAAGGAAAAACTTAGAACCAAGATCTTTCGTCGCCTATGTACAATTTGGTTGTAACAGACCAGAAGCATGATGTTTCACTACATGAAGGTAGAAAAGGAATGGACCATGCCGCTTTGATATCCTTGCGTGCTCTCATTAAATTCTGACCTAGTACACCTTCCTGTTTCTTAGTATAATATTTTCAAATATGTCTCAGAGTTTGGACATTGGAGATTAATTAATGTATGTGTGAAAGCTCATTTCTATTAAAAAATGGGTTTGTAATTGTATTCGTTTTGGTTTGATGCCTTAGCAGCATGTTCATTAGCCATTTACATGCCAAGGTAATGCATGACAAATTGCATTGCATCATCAACTACCAAAATCTAGCTTAAAAATGCTGCACAGCACTTCTATAAATGTCTGGATGTGGAACATATCATGCATTCCACATATGTGTGAGGTTTAAGCTCCATAGTCTTGTGTTGAGATGGCTCAGCTGGCAGGTGCTGATGAGATAGAGTCTCTGAGAATTGAGTTGGCAGAGATTGGAAGGAGTATAAGGTCCTCATTTAGAAGCCATGCCTCCAGTTTCCAGAGCATTTCAAGCATCAATCCTGTGCAAGATGTTGATAATGATGAGGGAGAGGCATCACAATGGGCTGAAATCCAGAGGCTGCCCACTTTTGAGAGGATTACTTCAGCTTTGTTTGATGAACATGATAGCATGGAAACAAGTGGGAAAGTTAAAGGGAAACAGGTGGTTAATGTCAGCAAGCTTGGAGCTCAAGAACGGCATATGTTCATAGAGAAGCTTATCAAGCACATTGAAAATGATAATCTTCGACTGTTGCAGAAACTCAGGAAAAGAATTGACAAGTAATCGTTTTATTACTCTAAGATAATCTACACAGTAGCTCTTTTTTTTTTCTTTTTTAAAAAAGATATGACATTTAGTACCTCATGTTGCTTGGACATGTTTCACTAAATTTTATCAATCATGTCACATGTCAACTAAATGATAAGGAGTTAAAGACATAATTTTAACTCAGTTATTACATTTCATCTGATTTTTACATGGCTAGAAATGACTTCTACTACACAAGTAGCTCAAATGTGCCTTGGCGTGAAAGTTTCATGTTTTAATTGGGCGATTTTTTTCCCCTTTTTTTCTGTATCGTATATGGTGGTGTCCACTAAACCTCTAAATACCCACGTAGTATAATAAATTATCATGTAAATGTGAATGTGGTTAATATATTTTTGTTTGATCTTTTGCTTTTGTAGAGTTGGTATCAAGTTGCCCACAGTGGAAGTGAGGTATCAAACTCTTTGTGTAGAAGCACAGTGTCAGCTAGTCCAGGGCAAGCCCATACCTACTTTGTGGAACACCCTAAAAGGGTGGATCTTTGTAAGTAACTTACTAAAAAATCAATATCGGGATATACCATTTTTTTTCTTTTTCAGTTTATTATTTTGCTCACTATTAAGAATTCTTTTTTTTCCTCTTGGTCCTCTTTTTTTTTTATTTGAAAGGACACCACTAAATTGTCAGTTCTGAAATCTCAAAATTCCAAGATAAGCATCATCAAAGATGCCAATGGCATTATTAAGCCCGGAAGGTATGTTACAAAGTTCAATAGTGCTACTGTACTGTGATCATTCACTGTCAGTTATTATTCTTGTTCCATTTGAAACATTGATTAACTGTATTTGGTGTTACCTTATGTTCCATATGCTGTTAATTAATTGGAAAGCAATAATCCAAGAGCATATAGCTGTTGGAGTAGATCTTACAGCATTTTATTACATTATTTCTGGAAAGGAAAGAAAAGAGAAGCATGTCTAGTGATTTGTTTGCTGAGCCTTGATTTTGTTGCAGGATGACCTTATTGCTTGGCCCTCCAGCGAGTGGCAAAACAACATTATTGTTGGCATTGGCAGGAAAACTTAGCCATTCTCTCAAGGTTCTCAATTTCAAGATGCAACTGTAATTTCTAATTATATCGCATCAAAAATAGAATAACTTTCTCCGAATATTTGGTGTTCAAAAGTGGTATCCAAGTTACTAGGTGACTTAATGTCAAAATATTTGGATCTTTGCTTACATTTTTTAGAGAGATTCTTGGTTACACATAATTGTACCACGTCATCTTTATACACACTCATAAAAAATTAGAAAGAAAAAAATAGGTCCTTCTAAACCTACTCATCATAAAAAAACTATCTTCTTTCTCTAATTTTTTATGAGTGTGTGTAAGGATGACGTGATACAATTATGTGTAACCAATAATTTCTCCATTTTTTATATTGAATCCTTTTGGCATTGCTACATGTATTAGATTCAATGGTCATTACAACTTGTTTTAATTTTTGGTCTTACTGCCATTTTTTGTTTGGAATAATGCCCCATTGAACTAAAGATGAAGCCATCCTAACAAACGTATTGCCATTCCAAATATTAACAATGAAATTATTATGCATGAACCATCATTGTTCTAATGCATGAATTTATAAATGTTCTTAATAGGTTCAAGGGGACATTTCTTACAATGGACATATGCTAGAAGAATTCATTCCTCAGAAGTCCTCAGCGTATGTAAGCCAATATGATCTGCATATTCCAGAGATGACTGTGAGGGAAACACTTGATTTCTCAGCACGTTGTCAGGGTGTAGGAAGCCGAGCCGGTAGGTATACCTAAAGTTACCAAAAATAAAAATGATTTTCAATTAAATTGACTTGAATGATGACTTGTGTTCCGTATATGAAAGAACTTCTGATGGAAGTCATTAGAAGGGAGAAAGAGGCAGGGATAGTGCCAGACCCTGATTTAGATGCATATATGAAGGTACTGTACTGCACATCTTTGTCTTGTCCACCTCCAAGTTTTGTGCAGTTTTCTCTAGGCTTTAACAAAAATAAGTTATTTAGATCCCAAAAATTAAATGGGAAATACAGATTTATCAGTTTAATTTTAACTGTTCCTTGCATATTATAAATACAGTTTTTCCTGTTTCTTCACTTGATAACTAATAACTGTCAGAAAATAATTTACAAATCAACCAATTATTCTGCTATATTTTAGCATAAAAATGTTTGTTGGTAACACAAACATGACAGCAAGGATTGAGTCCGTAGGAAAGTTGGCATACTCATCTAGCTAGACTGTGATATAGAAATATAAGCTTCAGAAAAATAGTTATGTCTGCTTCTAGAGTGTTTTTAGAGCTTCCTTAGTATGGTGCTTATATCCTCTTCTGACAAATGAGAAAAACTTGAAATGAAGTTTCAAGATGTTAACTTTCTAGCTACATCCTACAATCAATTTGCATCATCCAATAGACATATTACTCAAAATCCATCATGGCCTTCCATCATGGCCTGGTCAAGTTCTTGGTTTCAATTTTGATGATATTTCTCTTCAGGAATCATCTTTAGCCCTTTTATTCCTCCTAATCCTACATTTTCCATGCAGGATATGACACTAAGCATGAAAACACAGCTTATCAAATTCTTATAATTAAAATTTGATAAAAATAAGAACTTGTATAGCTTTAATTTTGAGAAGTTGCTTTCTTAACATGAATTCACAACGTTCAAAAACCAAAATTTCTGTCTGATAAGTATCTATTGTTTGCAGATATAATGAGACAAGAAAAATTACCAATAATTAGGTTTGTTTAAAAAGTCAATAGGATAATTGTGGAGCATGAGTTTTGTAATTCATTATAGTCCTTGAAAGTCTTCATACAAATTTATTGTCCTGATGATGATTACTCCAACTGAAAATTTTTTGCTACAGGCCACATCAGTTAAAGGACTGAAGAGCACCCTTCAGACAGACTATATTTTGAAGGTTGTCTACTAATTTTCTCCATGAAGCTAGAATTTCAGTGGCTTCTCTACCATTTTTCTCCACTAAATATTGTTCAGTTATTGTTTTATTGAATATCACAATGAATTGCAGATCCTTGGTCTTGATATCTGTGCTGATACATTGGCTGGAGATCCTATTAGAAGAGGTATATCTGGTGGTCAGAAGAAAAGGTTAACTACAGGTATTGCTGTTATACTATATTGTAACGGCTTATAACACTTGTAGACCTCTAGTTCATTAGTTGATATGTGAAGTTACTCCGCTCCTGACTCTGGTGCATGATAGGGGAGATAATTGTTGGACCGACAAAAGCTCTATTTATGGATGAAATATCTAATGGTTTAGACAGCTCCACCACTTTCCAGATAATCTCTTGTCTTCAGCATCTGGTGCATATCACAGATGCCACTGCATTAATTTCACTCCTCCAGCCAGCACCAGAGACCTTTGATCTCTTTGATGACATTGTCTTGATTGCAGAAGGGAAAATTGTGTACCATGGCCCACGTGATTATATACTTGAGTTCTTTGAGGAATGTGGGTTCAAGTGCCCACAAAGAAAAGGCACTGCTGACTTTCTTCAGGAAGTAGGTTAAGCTCATTCTTGTATCTTGATCTCTAACATCATGATTTTAAAAGCGTGATTCTTCTGCAATGTTTATTAATCCAGGTTATCTCTGAAAAAGATCAAGCACGGTATTGGAGCAGCACAGAAGAACCTTACAGTTATGTTTCTGTTGACCAGTTCATTAAGAAATTTAAGGATTGTCCTTTTGGTCAAAAGCTAAAGGAGGAGCTCTTGAAGCCATTTGATGAATCTCAGAACCACAAAAATGCTCTCTCATTTAGAAAATACTCATTAACAAAATGGGAATTGTTTAAGGCTTGCATGATGAGGGAAATTCTTCTAATGAAAAGAAACTCTTTTGTCTATGTATTCAAGTCAACACAGGTATTTTTCTTTGCATTATTATGCTTTTATACCTCGCTATCACATTTACTATGCCCAACTACTCAATTTTCTAAGTATCTTTGTATTATTTATCCATGCAGCTTGTCATTGTTGCATCTATAGCAATGACTGTTTTCATTCGAACAAGAATGGCTGTTGATGTGCTCCATGGGAATTATTTTATGGGTTCATTGTTCTATTCACTCATCATACTTCTTGTTGATGGATTCCCAGAACTGTCTATGACTGTATCAAGAATTTCAGTTTTTTACAAACAAAAAGAGTTGTGCTTTTTTCCTGCTTGGGCTTACGCAATCCCATCTGCTGTTCTAAAGATTCCACTTTCATTGTTGGAATCTTTCATTTGGACGACATTTACTTATTATGTCATAGGTTACAGCCCTGAGATTGGCAGGTTAGTCCTCAGTGCAAAGCTAATTTTGTTCCTGAAATTTACACTAGTATCTTGTTAGATGTAGTGACTAGAGTTACATCAGACACTAGTGATACTCATCAAATAGAAGATGGTTCAAATGATATGTTTTATTTAACAATGATGCTGGAGGCTTCTGTGTTTGTTTTTGTACTAGGAGAAGGGCATGTTACACAGAGCATCTATATGATCTAGTTGATGTTTGTGCTTTCTTCACTATAAAAACTGTTTTGGAATTTCTGACATCATAACTATGTTTAAAACACATTTTTTTCTTCAGGTTCTTCCGCCAGTTCCTTCTCCTATTTACCATACACCTAACATCAGTATCCATGTTTCGATTCATTGCCTCAATTTTCCAGACTGTGGTTGCTTCTACGACGGCTGGTACTGTGAGTGTACTATTTGTTTTACTATTTGGTGGCTTCATCATCCCAAAACGTAAGAATCCAGAACTGCTTTACTTTTAGCAGTGAATTTTGTTTAGATGATCATGCTCAGCTGCTTTTCCATCGCAGCATATATGCCTTCTTGGTTGCAGTGGGGATTTTGGGTTTCTCCTCTGACATACGGAGAGATAGGCTTGACTATGAATGAATTTCTTGCTCCTAGGTGGGAAAAGGTAATCAATTATAACTCTTAATTTTTGTGCTACAAAGAACACACATTGCATGCAAGTGCAACTAATAGTGGTGGCTTAGCTTCTCATTCCATTTTGATTAATAAGGTGATCAGTTAGCTTCATTTGGTCCTAGGATAATTCAGAGGCTCAGAGTAGAATGTCCCTACCTCTTTGCTTTCACAAAGTTTTTTCATTTTAGTTGAGAGAAGTACTTATAAATATGTGAAGTGGCTCCAACAAACCATCAATGAAAATATTTATCTTTCATTATCTGGCTTCTTTCAGCCTTTTCATCTTAAAATTGTATGTTACATAGCTTTGGCAACTCGGTACAGACTCATAGTAAAATTGAAAAAGGGGAAAAAAAATTGAACATGAAAGAGTCCTCAACTTTAGCCTTCTAGAAAATGTGACTCATCTATCATTTTGGTTTCTTCTCATTGAAGATGTCTGCCAACACAACATTGGGTCAGCAAGTACTTGAAAGCCGGGGGCTAAACTTTGAGGGTTACTTTTATTGGATGTCAATTGGTGCCTTAATTGGGTTCATAGTGCTATTTAATGCAGGTTTTACCTTGGTGTTGACTTTGTTGAAGTGTAAGTTCATCTCTCATTGCTTACTTGGGCACGGTAAGTAACAAGTAACAACGCTTTTAGACCTGCATGTTAACCTTCACTTTGGCTTTGTACCATCAGCTCCTGCAAGGTCTTGCACTCTTATATCTTACGAGAAGCATTCAGAGTTACAAAGAAAGCAAGAAAGCAATGGTAGCTTTCGTGGAGACAAGAAACCTGCTGGTTCTCTGGTTGAAAGTACTGCAGAACCCAGAAAAGGCGAGCAGTTGTCTTGTTCATGTGCATTTTTTTTTCCTATTTAAATTCTGCTAAACTCATGACCTGCCAATAACCTTTTCTTTTTGCTTGTGATTTACTATTGAATTTAAGCCTTTAATATAAAAAATATATACATGCACAGTTTTTTTTGTTAAAATTAGTTCTCTCATTCATTTTCTTTTTTTTCAGGAGGATTGGTTCTGCCTTTCCAGCCACTAACAGTAGCATTTCGTGATGTGCAGTACTATGTTGATACCCCTTTGGTACATTTCATGGTTTTAAATTGTCGTTAGTTATTAAGTATGAAGAGAAGTTGCGTCCATGGACATGTTTAGATTATAAAAAATATATCATATTGAATGCAGGAAATGAGAAACAAAGTTTTTACTCAGAAAAAGCTACAGCTCCTTTCTGACATTACAGGTTCATTCAGACCAGGCATATTAACAGCACTGATGGGAGTTAGTGGCGCTGGGAAAACTACTTTAATGGATGTTCTGTGTGGAAGAAAAACAGGTGGTACTATAGAAGGAGAGATTATAATTGGTGGCTATCCAAAGGTTCAGGAAACATTTGCTAGGGTATCAGGTTACTGTGAACAAAACGACATACATTCTCCAAATATAACAGTAGAAGAATCTGTAATGTTTTCTGCTTGGCTTCGGCTTCCTTCTCAGATTGATGCAAAAACTAAAGCTGTATGATTTCATTCTCAGTGCAGCCTAATTATTTCTTTAATTCTGAGCTTCTTAACTGGATTCATTTCCTCTTACAGCTTCCATTATTTCTCAGGAATTTGTAAATGAAGTCCTTCATACTATTGAGCTTGATGGGATCAAAGATTCTTTAGTAGGCATGCCGAATATTAGTGGTTTATCAACTGAGCAAAGAAAACGGCTGACCATAGCTATTGAGCTTGTTGCTAATCCTTCAATCATATTTATGGATGAACCAACTTCAGGTTTAGATGCAAGGGCAGCTGCAGTTGTTATGAGAGCAGTGAAGAATGTTGTTGGAACAGGAAGGACTGTTGCATGCACCATTCACCAGCCAAGTATTGATATATTTGAGGCATTTGATGAGGTAAACTACTGTCCCTTAAAGTAGATTTTGCATATATAATTAACCCAGAGGTTTTGACCGTTCCTTTTGAGACTGTTTATCCTAGTACTTCGGCTGACCACTTCCACTTCTGAGTTCAAACATGTACTTCTTTTCCAGAACAATGTTTGACAGACTGCAACATCTAAAAGAGCACCATTAGTACTTATCTGATATTATCTGTCCATAATTAGATAAAGTGATAAAGAACTTCGCATTGATTTTGGAGACTTAATCATAATTTTGTGGCACTCAAGTTTTTCTGTTTGCCTTGATGATGTATTGCAATTCCCTATAAATGCTCATTTAGCAAGAAAAAATAAGATTTGCAGGAGCCACTTCTAACCTTCATGAAGCTATTGCTTTCTGTATTCATCTTCAGCTTATATTGATTATTCTCTAAAAGCATCAAAAGCTTGAAGATAAACAGCTTTTTATACATTAGCATGCAAAATGCTTGTCTTATAGTTATGATCTCTTCAAAAGATGGTATCTTGCAAATTCATAATTATACTAATTATGGTTCTTGTCTTGCAATCCCCTTGAGTTGATTCTTATGAAAGCTGGAGGACGCATAATCTACTCTGGCCCACTTGGACAGCACTCAAGTAGGGTCGTTCAATACTTTGAGGTAAGTTTTTCTACAACTATATCATACTCAACTTCTTTTTCATCTACAATATAGTTTTGGCCTACCAAAAAAAATGTAGTTTTGGTACCAGTCTTCAGGAAACAAGTGATTGATTGCAAAATCTTGGTTTACATTATTGCAACTGGTGTTATATAGAGTATACCAGGAGTGCCAAAGATTAAAGACAACTATAATCCATCAACGTGGATGCTAGAAGTTACTTCAAGATCTGCAGAAGCTGAACTTGGAGTGGATTTTGCCCAAATTTATAGGGAGTCAACCTTATATGAGTAAGTAATTGCAAAGAATTTTATTAATGTGCCACTGCTCGAGAGCAAAATTAGATTATACTTTCTATCACAAATTAAATCCCAGTAATACATAGTGTAACTAGCATCAACATATTAGCGAATTAAATTTGATGATTTATATAAAAATTAAAAACATATAATCTTTGGAGACTACTTCTTATTCACTCCTATTTTTGATCCTACATAATCTATCTCTAAGCCCTATCTCAATGTAAATCTTTTTATTTCATAAATGTAAAAAATGTAGGCAAAGGGATACATTTATTGTGCTAGAATGTATTACTATATTTCAGAATGCATGTATATCAGATATTCTGTAAATGCAGACAAAACTAGGGACTTGAAAAACGCTTTAAATAATGCATATGATCTGTACATGATATTTACTTTTATGACTACAGGCAGAACAAAGAGTTAGTTGAGCAATTAAGTTCACCACCTCCTGACTCAAGAGATTTGTATTTTCCATCTCATTTTCCACAAAATGGTTGGGAACAGTTTAAATCATGTTTATGGAAACAGCATTTGTCCTATTGGAGAAGTCCTTCGTACAACTTGATGCGCATCATTTTTGTGGTTGCCTCATCTCTTCTGTTTGGGATTCTGTTCTGGAAGCAAGGAAAGAAAATGTTAGTGAGCATAAATTGCATAATTCTACTCATGTCTCCATAATGAAAATGGAATATTGAAAATTATTTTTTCCTAATACATCCAATGAGCTTCAGGTTGTAAAACTAAAGCTACATTTTACTATGTTTCTTCATTGGCTAATCTTTTTTTTTTTAGACACTCGGGATTTTATTTATTTATTTCTACTAAAAGTCAAGTAGGATTAGAAAGTCTTGTGCAAAAAGGACTGAAATTAAAATCTTTTACTTATTTCACAGAAAAAATCAGCAGGATCTGTTCAATGTATTTGGTTCAATGTTCTCTGCTGCACTCTTCTTTGGGATAAATAACTGTTCAACAGTTTTACCATATGTGGCAACAGAGCGCACTGTTCTGTACCGAGAAAGATTTGCTGGAATGTACTCTCCCTGGGCCTATTCTTTTGCACAGGTTTAGTTCTCTTGAAACTATGGATTTACCATTTATTTTCAATTTTTTTAATTCAATAAGAAAATGGAGAAACCATTTTTTTATACTTGCTAATGGCAACTAAATAATATAATACACTACATGCATGAGTTAAGGATTCAGAAAATACAGGGAATGTTAGCCTGATGGTGACTAAACGTAAAACGTGATAGGAACTACCAAAGAATAATAAGAAGAAATAAAAGGAAAAACCTTTAAGACATGCCAATATTACCATTGTGTTTTTATTGATTGAAATATTGTCGTTAAGCATGGTTTTGAGCTGTCCGTTGGTGTTCCCCAGCCCTATCAAAGGTGGAGGTTTGGGTTTCAATCTCCATCCCCCAGCTAGCCAAGGGAGAATTAACGGGAAAGATTATTAATAATACAAAATTAAAAGTGAAAGACTAATAATCATTCTTATAACAACAATGACCATTATCAATGGTTAATTAATCCTTCCCGTTAATTTTGTATTGTTAGTAATCTTTTCCATTAATTCTCCCAAAAGGTAGCTCCCCCTACTATTTATGGCAAAAATATAATCTTGTCGTTAAGCATAAATATTGAGTAAGAATTCAGTAAATATTGCGTTAATTTACTGGAGGATTATATTATTTATGTTTTCAGGCTACTCTTCCTATTGTTTTAAGGTAACTTGGATTCATTTCTGTTGTAGGTGCTAATTGAGGTTCCCTATTTATTCATTCAAGCTGCTCTATATGTGATCATCACATATCCTATGATGGGCTACTATTGGTCCGCCTATAAAATATTTTGGTCATTCTACAGCATGTTCTGCATCATGCTATGTTTTAATTACCTAGGGATGCTCCTTGTTTCATTGACACCAAATGTTCAACTGGCTTCTATTGTAGCTTCATCTTCCTATACGATGCTGAATTTATTTTCTGGGTATTTTGTGCCACGACTTGTAAGTTTCATAAAATGTCATTTTGTTCTGCTATATTTGCAAATAATTTGTTCTTGGGAAATATATTTTACTTCAACATATATTGCTTGAATACGTAACACTAATAAAGGATGCTTGTTTCCTTATTGCAGCAAATCCCTAGGTGGTGGATTTGGATGTATTATTTATGCCCCATGTCTTGGGCACTGAATGGGATGCTTACTTCGCAATATGGAGATATAAAAGAAAAGATGTCAGCCTTTGCAGAAACTAAAACAATTGCTGCATTTTTAGAAGATTACTATGGGTTTCACCATGATTTTCTAGGTGTAACTGCTGTAGTTCTCATTGTCTTCCCTTTTGTATTTGCCGTTCTATTTGCCTACTGCATTGGAAACCTCAACTTCCAGAGGAGGTAAAATGTTGTAAGAGTACCATACATATATGTCACTATAATTATCATGGTGAATCATCTAATGAATAAATCAATTATCTTGTGCAACCGAACTTGTGGATCTTTATCCTAGATATTAAATGCCCGTGTTTAATAACAGGCATGCCCGCGTCAAAGCCATGATCCTCCACCCCAAAAGCCCTTATTGAATCGACGAATTAGACCTCTTAAAATGGGCCCGGCCCAACTATCTGGCCCGATAACATACTCGGCGAATCCAGTATATATTAGCCCAAAAATGCCCATTTAGGCCCAACTCTACTTGGCCCAATATATTTTTGGGAGTTCTGTTAGACATGTCTAATATTTTAGCCTCAACCGATAACTACTTCCATTCGTTGACATGCAGGTAACCATGGACATGGACAAACTTAATTTATTGTACACTCTTCAGTCCAATAAATTCATATCATAGCTTATGGTCTCTCTACTTATTAGGGTAGTTATTCACTTTTCTTCGAGGGATGAGTCATGGACAAAAATACAAAAATTAGTACCTCATTTTTATTAATATACCCTTTCTTAGGGAATAAGAGCTCTTTTAACTTGTACAACTTGGATCTTCTTCATCACTATATAACTACCTTATTCTTAAAAAATAAAAGGACGTAGAATTTTTTTTTAAAAAAAAATAATTACATATAAACATCTTATGAGAGAGGTCTTGCCCATTGATGTAGCCATGTATTTCTATATTTCTTCTATACATGAAAATTGTAGCCAGCATACTGCAGAAGAAGCAATGCGTATTGTGTGTCTATCTCTTTTGGAAATTCATTTTCCCTATGCAATAGGCAAAGAGAGAGGCATAAATAATTGGGAAAGCAATGAGCACCACGGCCACAAGGCTTAATCTGTCATGCCGGAACCCATAGTAATCTTTTAGAAAGGAACCAACTGGTTTTAGCTCCCCAAATATGAGTATCTCCTTGTCCAAGTCTCCATATTGCGAAGTTAGGAGGCCATTCAGGGACCAAGCTGTGGGGCAAATCCAGTAGCACCAAACCCACCATTTAGGAATTTTCTGCATACAAAAAACATACACACACCTAGTCAGATACATAAATTAAGTTACTGATATTATTTAGGATGCAGCTATGATTCTGTTGGCAAGTTAGTTATTGGTGATTTTTTAGGCAGGATGCTAGTAAAAAAAATTCAAGAAATAATTATACATAAAAGTTGTTTGATTTTGAATTTTGATGTTGATAGCCATTATGATCCTTCAAAGATGGAATGGAATCCTAAAAATTCCTTAAAAGAATGACAATAATATTTTGGGAAAGGCTAAATTTTTTTTTGAAAGCAGACATTTGACAGGGAACTGATTACTCAAAACAAAAGCTTTGTGTTCATGAGCTATAAAATTCCTGCATTTGATGCATTCCTTTTCCCACAATGATGAATGTTGTGGGAAATCACTTCACTAGAAACAATATAATTTGCATCAAATCATTGGTTTTTGCATAGCTTTTCTCCACATGTCAACTTTAGATCCAAATATAATTATGCTACAAATTCAGTCCCTTATGGTGCTATAAAAACTATAAGAAAGAAAGTTTGGGAGATCCGGAAGACTTACCGGTCCTGGCATGAGGAATCCAGAAAAGAGATTGAATATGGTGTAGACTGCAGTTGACAATACGGAAGCTATATCGAGATTTGTGCTCAATGACATTATCAGCATTCCAAGATATACAAAGTATAAAAATGTACAGAATGTGGTGTAGAAGTACCAAAAAACTTTCTGAACTGACCAATGGAAACCTATCATTGGATATGTGATAGCCACATATAAAATTGCTTGCAATAAGATATATGGTATTTCAATGGCCACCTACAACAAAAAAGAATATCACTGAGTTCATAACATTACTGGTTTTCCTATCTAATAAATACTACTTGAATTTCATTGAGGTTAACTTCAAACCTGTGCAAATGAATAAGCCATGGAAGAATACATTCCAGCAAATTTTTCTCGGTACAAGACAGTGCGCTCAGTTGCCACGTATGGTAGAATTGTTGAACAGTAATTTATGCCCAAGAATATTACAGCAATATACATTGATCCAAGTACATTGAACAAATCCTGCTGATTGTTTCTTTAAACATAGAAAAAGTATATGTGAGTACTCTCATCTGTACAACTTCGAGTTTAAAACACTACACTAGAATCATGCCAACACTAAGAAATGTTGTTTGCATCATAAAAAAGTTTATATATTTTATCCTGATCATGACTAACATGTTTTTGATATAAAATATCCATTTTCTTATGTTTCCAAAATGTAATAATAAGGCATGTTATTGAGTTATTCACTGAACTTGGTGGAGTAATTTGCTTGTTTCTATCTGTGGTTATCACAATGAAGGTGTTGAAAGTACTGTGTTATGGATTTCAGCTTCTGTCAGTTGAATGAACTTGTCAAAAATATAAGAACCTTGGATATGTTATTTTTTTCCACCTGAGTCCATTTGTTGAAGAAGATAGCCAGTGGAAGGATTTGGATCAAATACTGAAACTACACTATCTGGAGTTTGAGGTTGTGGAGATTGAATGAATGAGTTAGATTTATGTGCAAATTATTTGTAAGTATATGAAAACAAACTTACATTTCATTCCCTTTCTGCCAAAATACTGCCCCAAATATTATTGCTGCAACAACCATGAACACGAAACGTATCAAGTTGTACTCAGGACTTCTCCAATAGGACAAGTGTTGCTTCCATAGGCATGCCATAAACTGCCCCAAGTTATTTTGTGGGAAGCGAGTTGAAAAGTGTAAGTCTCTTGAACCCGGCAATGGTTCACTTAACTCTCTCACCAATTCAAGGGTATCCCTAGAAACACAAATAGCAATTCAAAACTTGGGATCAGTGCTCTTTCAAATGTATGATCACTATCATTATAATTTTTTTCAAAATGAATGACAGTCAACTGGATGCTCACCGGTAAAGGTGTGACTCTTTATAGATTTTTGCAAAATCTATTTGAAGTTCTTCTTCTACAGATGCAGAGGTAGCTTCCAACATCCAGGTTGCAGGATTATAGTTGTCTTTGATCTTTGGCACTCCAGGTATACTCTGATGGAGAGTGAAATTACTTAGATACAAATTTCAACGATTTAAATGAAGGAGTGAGAGACAAAGGTACAGACTCCACCAAGAGCAGTTTTAATAATTTGAGTCTTGACCAGTTTTATATTCTCTCTCTCTCTCTCTCTGTCTCTCTCTCTCTTCTTTATATTCTCCATTTTTAAGAAAATAAAAGATGTATGTCTAGTACTTGTATATTGCCTGAATCATTTTCAACTTCACAAATGTGTTATGCACTAAAATCTAAAGTCAGTTGCTCCAACTTCTGAAATATTAACGAATCTTCTGTTCCCCACTGCTTGAATAAATAATACTAATCTAATTTTGAAGAGAAAATCTATCAAACTTTATGTGCATATACACATATCGCTGTTGGCTTTATCATCCTCACCATCATTGTATATGACACTCGTTGGATGCCAATTTATCAGTCACTCACATCTTTAAGACTATTGCGACAAAAAGAAATTAGAAAATAAGATGATCATTGATCTGTCCTGAATTTACAATGCTAAGTACTTTGCTGCTGGTTTGGGCATACCTGAAAATATTCAATCAGTCTACTTGAATGATGGCCTAGCATTCCACTATAAATTATCTGTCCTCCGGATTTCATTAGAGTCAACTGCATGAAAAATAACTCATGTTTAAATGCTGACCTAGATGGTATCATTTATCAATATGACTGAGAAGATAATAGCATGCTATTTGAAGATTTGCAAAGACGGGAAGTCAAATTCTGCCTCTTTCTGCTTGCTTGTGATTCTAGAAGCAAGAAATCAAGATATTTATTGAATCACACAAAGAGATGCATACACAGATTTATCTGTAGGGTTTTAGACTTCGGTAGTAAAATCATTTTATAGTTTCTTTACGTTATTATAGATGAAAGATAATGGCTAATATCATATTTTACACAGAAATACAAATGACATGTTGCACAGATATAAAATCCTTGTGGTCATTTATGATATTACACAGGAGTAATATTATTTTGTACATTAAGATAGAGACTTATTATATATTTTAAAAGCTGTAATTTCACGAATATTATCAGCAGAATGCACTTTTGGATACCTCATCGAAAGTCTCAAATATGTCAATGCTTGGTTGGTGTATAGTGCAAACCGTGGTCCTGCCAGTGGCAACAACATTCTTCACTGCACGCATAACAACTGCAGCTGCTCGGGCATCCAAACCTGATGTAGGTTCATCCATAAAGATTATTGATGGATTGGAAACAAGCTCCACTGCAATGGTTAGTCTTTTACGTTGTTCGGTAGATAAGCCACTTTGGCCAGGGATGCCAACTAAACAATCCTTTATATCATCAAGTTCAATTGTTTCAAGGACTACTTCAACAAATTTCTGCTCAATAGATATACAGAGAAAGTTACAAAATACATCTGTTATCTGAGAAAGACAAATCATGGTCAAAGTGATAAGGATGTCATACCCCTTTTGTGTCTGAATCAATCTCCCTTGGCAACCGCAACCAAGCCGAGTATGTGACAGATTCTTCAACTGTTATATATGGAGAATGTATGTCATTCTGCTCACAGTAACCTGAAACTCTTGCAAATGTCTTCTGCACTTTGGGGTATCCTCCAATTCTTATATCTCCTTCAATGATACCTCCAGTTTTTCTTCCTGAAAGGACATCCATGAGAGTTGTCTTCCCTGCTCCACTGACTCCCATCAGTGCAGTAAGAATTCCTGGCCTAAAGGCTCCTGTGATATCACGGAGCAATTGCAGTTTTTTCTCATTGGAACCATGTTTTTTCATTTCCTGTTCAGAAGGACGAAGTTAACATTCTTAATTGACAACCTTGTCAGCAATATACACAATCATGACAACAATATAGTTGTGCTTATTACCGGAGGGGTGTCAACAAAATACTGGACATCCTTAAATGCTATTGTCAGTGGCTCAAAGGGCAGGACCATTTTACCTGTATGACCAACCATGCAAAAGATACCAAAATTCTTTACTATTTGTTTGAAAGTAAGAACTCATCTTTGAGATAATTTATCATAAAGTAGCTTTATTCACCTGTGTTTTGAGTTTCATTTGATGTGTGGCTAATATCAACTGCAATTGATCTATTTTTTAGCTCCACACTATTGCTTTTTTCTCCCCCCTTTACTTGAGAGAGCCTCTTTTTTGAAACTAAAGCTCGAGACACCTTAGGCTCTGAATACATTTCCCATCAAATCAGTGAATTGAGAAAAATAAAATGATTGTTTGATTTTTTTTCCTTGTAATAACTTAGATAGGACTTACGTTTTAAGTAAGTTAATGCTAAGATGAATCCAAAATCAAAAAGTACTGTGAAACCAAGTAGGGCTCCAATTGATAGCCAGTAGAAGTTGCTATCAAAGTCTAAACCATGACTACTTAGAACCTCCCTTCCTATGGTGATGTTTCCCTCTGTGATCTGCAAATGAAAAAAATAATTTTAGATATATACATATAACTGTGACCTATCATGAAGTCAAATAAATTATCTTGGAAGATACCTTTTGCCAGCGAGGAGCAAGAAATTCATTTAGTGTTATTCCTATTTCCCCATATGTCATGGGCGAAAGCCAAAAACCCCACCTCAACCACCATGGTAATGATGCTGCAATCAATGAACATTAGTAACTTTGTAATTATTACTACATCATATAACTAAACAAGTAAAGATTATAGAATGGCTTACGTCGAGGAAGAATAAAGCCTCCAAACAAGAACATCAGTACTAAGACCAAGGAACCAACAGTTGTAGCTGCAACATCAGTTTTGAAAACTGAGGCAAGGAAACGACACATGGAGGTTGATGACATATGCAGAGTGATAAGCAAAAGAAACTGGCGGAAGAACCTAATTCCATAAGTTAAGGAGGAAAAAAAAAAGATCAGAAAAACTTACAAAATAAAAAGAAAAGTAGGCGATTTTGTGCATGGAATTAAACAAACTGCTTGCCTTGATATTTCAGGACTGTAGCCTATAACATAATATGTTACTGATGTCCAGACAATAGCATCAAAAACTGAAAATGGAATCTTTAGAATGGAAGCTGGAAGACAGTAAGCCCATGCTGGATAAAGATAGAATGCCTTCTGCTTATAAACAACAGGGAGTCTAGTAATAGTCATGATCAGCTCAGCAACTCCATTAGTCATGAGGCGGACAAGTGTATAGTACAATGAACCCAATAAATAGTTTGCACCTATCAAGTCCACAGCCAGCTGAGTACGTAAGAAGACTGTCATTGTTATGATTGCAGTGATTGTAAGCTGCAGAATAAGAAAAAGAAACAAGTGAGATTGAAGTAATTGATTTAAGTGTTCAAGTACCACTTAGCTGAGTTGAACTTGATACTAACCTGTGCAGTTTTGAATACATAGATAAATGAGTTTCGTCTCATGAGAAGAAGCTCCCTCCTCATACAAGCTTTAAACAACTCCCATTTGCCCAAGGAGTACTTGCTAAATGATAAAGCATTTTTATGGGATTGAGATTTATCATATGACTGTGAGAGCTCATCATCTAACATTCTTCCCCAATAACTTGTTTTGAAGATTTGAGAGAACTGATCCACTGAAACATAATTGTAAGGAATATCTGTACGGTACCAGTATTGCCTTTGATCCTTCTTAGAGATTACCTGTACACAGTGGAAATTTGTGACTTGTGAGGGTATGAGGCTGGATTAAACAACAGGGAAAATTCACTTGAGCTTTGGCTCAATGGTAGCCTAAGTACCCAACAAAGGTGAGGGAAAAAGGAGAGGGATGGGAGGGATCATTTGTTATCTCACCTCTTGAAGAAAGTCTGCCACTCCTTTTCTTTCTGGGCACCAGAACCCACAATCATTAAAAAATTGGAGTGCTTGACTGCGGGGGCCATGGTATACTATCTTCCCCTCTGCCATCAATATAAGATCATCAAATAACTCAAAGGTTTCTGGTGCTGGTTGAAGGAGTGAAAGCACTGCCGTTGCATCTGTGATGTGCACCAATTGCTGGAGACAGGTAACTATTTGAAAGGTTGTGGAGCTGTCCAAGCCAGTTGATATTTCATCCATAAAAAGAGCTTTTACGGGACCCACAATCATCTCTCCTGCCATATTATTTGGAAAAGGTTTAAAATGAATACAGGAAAAAATGTTTATGAACAATAAGTAGTTTATTTGCAACCTAAGCAGAAGCCTCACTAGCCTTTAATTTATGACTGGTCAGTGGTCTAGGAAAGAGGTGAGGCTTCTCATATATTTTCAGCCCAAAGCAGTTCTTACAAGGAGAATATTGGGTGCTTGATTTTTTGAATTGCAACAATATGACAAAGAAAACATTATTTGTCTTTCTAGATACCTGTAGTTAGCCTTTTCTTCTGTCCACCTGAAATGCCTCTGTCTAATGCATCACCAACCAGTGTGTCAGCACAGATATCCAGTCCGAGAATCTAGGGTGTCAAAAGTTTGTATGAACATGTCAAAAAGAATAGAAACATCTTAAGTGAGCCACTCAATAACTATGCACTATAACTTAGCCCTGCTAGAAGTGGATGTACCTTTAAAACATATTCTGTTTGAAGATTTTCGCTCTGTCCTTCAACTGAAATTGCCTGCAAAAGTCTTGTTATTTTCTTTGTCAACTGGTTTCTTTCTCATTATGACATATAAGTTGTCCTTACGACAATTACCTTCATATAGGTGTCAATATCTGGATCAGGGATGATTCCTGCTTCTTTTTCTTTCCTGGTGACTTCAGCCACTATATCTGCAATACAAAGGATGAAAGGATATATGTGAATGCCTACTGGTATTGTATTAGTTACAATTTTGTGGATAATCTAGGCTTGAATGAGTAAGAAACCTCACCAGCTCTGCTTCCAACCCCCTGACAGCGTGCCGAAAAGTCCATTGTTTCTCTCACTGTCATCTCAGGAATGTGCAGGTCATACTGGCTTATGTAAGCTGATGTTTTTTGAGGAACAAATTCATCTAGCTTGTAACCATTGTAAGAGATTTCTCCAGAAACCTAAAGATAAGTAAAAGCAGTAGGATATCACAGGGATTGTTGTATAGGGCAATTCAGCCGGCTCAATGCCTTACATTAGTTTCTGAAAGACTTATAGAATTCTGACAAGGATGAAGAAGCATCAATTGCGCTGCTAGTCATATTCTTGCTTGGTTTAAGTTATGCTCAAACATATTTTCTATATGATTGTGACAACTCACAGACAAAAAGTTACTTGAACTAAATGACTTTGTCCAATAATTTCACGGTATATTACATTGTGTTTAAAATACTGACCTTGAGAGATTGCTCTAGCTTTCCAGCCAGTGCCATTAACAAGGTCGTTTTCCCACAGCCTGGTGGACCAAGAAGAAGAGTAAGCCTGCACTCAAAACCATCTTTAATGACTTAGCAATTTGGTCCCTCTTATTGTAAGTTACACGTCAAATTGATCCTTATTAGTTTTCCTTGATAACTACTCATGCATATGGGTGGAGTCAGGTTTTATATGAGCTTTATCATTTTTTTTTAGCACTACCATATTCATGCGCTTAGTGGAGCTTTTACTACCAATGAATTTTGAGGGACTGAATTCTGAAAGGCTCTGCAAATGCATGTGCTTGAGTACACACATTCATGTGCACATGAATACTTCCTTTTTATGTTAGTAACAAGCTAAAAATCTTATCTCGTGTTCTAAAGTGCCATACACATGTAACATATTCACTTACCTTGATGGCTTTATGATGCCACTAACATCATTCAGAATGCTTATATTGGCTCCTTGAGAATTACACGATACAGTCTTCAAAAAATCCTGTTCAAGTGATAAATTTAGCCCATTTTTGCAAGAACAGATGCAAATATTTCTTTGCATACTTTTTTTTAATCTGTATTTCATATATTGCATTATATTACTCAGTTTTGCATGATATTTGGCCTGTTTAGGTTCAGGGAGGAAGCATACTTACTGAAAATAAGCTAGCAAGAGAGTTCCATAGCGTAGGTAGTGGCTTCCCTTGAACAACCTCACATTCTGCTTCTACATGCAGGTTCTTGTACTTGACCTCCACAGTAGGTAACTTCACATTGACTCTGAAAATAACCAATTTGTCAGTTCTTGAAAATAATGTACCTATATCAGCTGGTACCCCCCCCCCTCCCCCTCCCCTCTCCCCTCCCCGTTCCTTCTTCAAACTGAGTGACATAAAGTGACTGTTGAGCAACTAGAAGTGTGTATATCTCTACACGATCAAATTGGGAAACTGAATAAAAGGAAAACCAACGAATAAATAGAATGGGGGAAAAACAAAAAGGGAAGTTTGTAAACTTTCAAAATTGAAAGACAAAAATAAAGTGACCATCTTAGAAACTAGAGAAAACAAGGCTTCATCCATCAAATTGAAAACAAGTCAAAAGCTATCTTATTTCAGAATTGGATTCCAAAAATATCTGTCATCAAGAAGATAAATATGAAGGGTTGTCAATACGGCACTCTACCAATTGCTCTAACAAAATGTTACAAAGAACTTCTTTTGGCAGCATGATTAAGTGATCTAATGTGAATACCTGTCCATCCTTTCCCTCAGTTTCTGCAGTAACTGGAGGTTATCATTCTCAATGTGCTTGATGAGCTTGTCGATAAACAGACGCTTTTCCACTGCTCCAAGCTTGGTAACATCAACCACCCTTTTGACATCTGCTTCTTTGCTGCTGCTTCCACCCTCCTCCTGACTGACATCAACATAAGAAGTTTGAATCCGTTTGAAAGTTGGTAGTTTCTCTATAGCAGCCCACTTTGACTGAAGCTCCTTATCTTCCTCCACAAAAGAATCTGCATCTCTGTCAAAGTTCAAGACATGGCCCTGAGTTCTTCCTCTTGGAGTTAACTCCATTGGAATTGATGAACTGTGTTTTGCTTGAAGCAGCTACTGGAGCTGTTAAACTCCAAGCTCCTCACAAATATGATGTCAGAAGTTGCCAACGATTGTTACAGTGTGGGGGGTGCATGAAAGGACAAAAAAAAAAACAAAAACAAAAGTCTTTACACAGAAAAACTGGAGTGTCTTTCTCCTTAAAAACAAGGAAAGCACTTATGAATATGAAGCTCCTAAAGCAGCCACCTCTTGAGTGGCCCCTTGATGGGGAAACAATCCAATCTGGTCTTATGATTGTCGAGGGTTCATTCAATAGCCATGAAGAGAGCTGTTTTGATACATCTACAAGACTACAAGGGTTGTTGGTACTTATTTAATTTGTTGCTTCTCCCCTACCCTACCTATGATTATTTTATCATCTCACTCCTTCATTTAGCCAACACAGATAGTCCTTGTGGATATTGTTTATTCTAAGTAAAAGTTTTTTTTTATTCATATTATAATAACAAGTCGTTAGCTTTGAATTAAATGGAAAAGTGACTACTGCTGCTAATAGTTGTTAAGTGAAGTGAATATCTTTTACTTTTCTCTTAGCAATAGTTTTCTATCATAAATTTAAGTGAAGTGAATGTCTTACTCTCTTTGTAAGGTTAACTTAATCTTTAATCCACGTTTGTTGTCCTAGCTATTGCCTGCCAAAGGGTAGATATTGATTTATGATGCCAAGCTATAAGCCTATAAGCAATTTTGCGGAGGAATGCAACATCTTCGTGGTCCAATCTATAAGCGTATAATCATGGATAAGTATCTTCTTAATTTTTTTCTCAAATAATTAATTATAAGATAAAAAATATATAAAAAATTATTAATAAGACTTAATTAAAATTTATAAAAAAAAATTTAAATATCTTTTTTCTCTTACAATTCACCACTTAAGATAAAAAAATTGAGAGAATCTCGATGTATATCAGTTTTTATATTTTTTCATAAATAATAATAATTGTGTATATTAAAAATTTTATAAATTTTAATTAATAATATTTATCTATAATAATATTTTTTTGAAAATCTTTACAATTTTTTCTATGTGGGTGTGTAAGAAATTTTAAAAATATATATAATTTTTTAACTAATAATATTATCAAATTTTAACTAATAAAAAAATATTATCAAATTTTAACTAATAATATTTATACATAATAATACTTTTTAAAAATATTTTTTTTATAAATAATTTTAAATACTAAAAATTCTATAAATTTTAATTAATAATATTTATATAATTATACAACTTAATCAATGAAAAGAGTGTCATTTTTTAGTAAGAATTGGATTGAGATCATTATATATATATATATATATATATATATAATTTTAATATTCTTATCATAAATAATGTATACACATTTTTTATATATTATTTAATATTATTTATTATATTTATTTTTTATAATTTTTTTATTTAATCACAATTTTAAAAAAAATATATAAATAATAATATATTTATTTTTATTTTTAGTATCATATATATATATATTATTATATATATATATATATATATATATATGATCGTATCAATCAAAAAGCACTTTTGGTTTTTTAACTGTCATGGAGTGGACCCATGGATTTTACATAAAGCTGACTAGGAAAGAGGAAGGAAATTATCATATACTTTTCAAAGGAAAAAATATTTGGTTTAATTTTGACTGAGTACATTATCAATTAACAATGTGATGTAATTTATTAAAAAAAATCGTTGAAAGTTTGTATTCCAAGTGAAAATTCTTATTTATTATAGTGACAGAAGCATTTTTCTGTTTCTGATAATAAAAGCAGGACTCAGGAGATCAAATTTACGTAAATTTAAAAATAGTTGATATATGGGATATTTGATTTGTTTTATATTTTTTCAATTAATATATTTTTATTAATATCATAAAAATAGCATATTATTTTCACTTTATTTCTTTTTTTAAACATATGTGAAGAAAATAAAAAAAAATTTGTCAACTGAAAATATAAATAAACACTGTATGAAACACCGCCTTAGCTTTGCTTAATCACTGTGCCTACCCTGAATCTTTTGAGTCACCAAAATTTCATGGGCAAATTCATTGTAAATTGTAGCATGCATTTGTTGAATGGCTATTGGTTAATTTTGCGTTTGCATGTGGACTTTCATTCAAAGTCCGACGGCGGCTGGTTGAATAAAAAACTATTGAAATAGCCTATGATTTTTGTTTTTTTTTTTTTTGTTTTTTCAAAGCTACGACTCATCCTTGATACGGGATGCTGGACTTATACTACGTGAAATGTGAAAAGCAGCAAGTTGTATTCAATCTTTAAATTCTGCTCCAACGGTATGATCTACACAAAATTCTAATTCTAAAAATCCTATACAAATCAAAATCAAATTGGAGGAGGATTTGATTATTCAATAATAAAAAGTATTTTACGATGATATGATTTATACTATATTATTTTCTCATATGATTATCATGCACAAGAGAGAGAGGAAGATACAATGTACCATGCAAATTGTTCAAAAGTTTAAAATTTTAAATAAGTTTAAGAATAACATGATTTTGTTACTTTAATTACATTAAAACATATTATTTTTCTACCAAACGAATGAAAAAATATTATTTTTTTATACATCTTACATTCTTACTATATGTTATAATAAAATAAGATTTTTAAAACGATCTGATTTTAGATATATTTTATCTGTGTGCCCGACAATTGTTATTCTCCATAAAATGGGCAGACTTTTAGTTTGTAATGATTTAATTTAATTTAATTATTTCCCACGTTAAATTAAATATTTTATTTCACTTCATTTCCGTGTCATAGAGGATCATCATATGGGCCACCACCACCATAACTAACTATGACTTTTTCTTGCAGCCTCCAGCAATGCGTGCCTGGGCCTTGCTGTCTTTTTCGGCTCTTACTTGTTTTTTCAATGACAACTTGTTACACAGTTTTCAATTAAAGTCATTGAAATTTACTACAATATTTTTAGATTACGACACAATACAGGTGTTAGGAAAATATAATTAAATTTCAAAACCCAATTTTATTTTTTATTTGTTGGCTGTGGCATGGAGAGATTGAATCTGATACCTCCTCCTTCAAAGCGCAAAGCTCTTTATAATTGAGTATTTGATATTTTAATTTTGAGATCTCAAATTTAAATTTAAGGATAAACAAGTATATATATTACATTTTCTTTCTGAATTTTACATTTTCATGATGAATATCATTTTGCACGAACAATGTTTATGGATTCTATGCAGAGTGTTTTAGAATATCCATATGATATAATATGTACCCAAAAAATATATATATACCCATATGATCGATGTACTGATCCTAATAAAAATATAGTAACATTAACAATTAAAGCAAAAAAAAAAAAAAGATCTGTCAAAAACTCGCCGTGCTTGAACCCCTTCATTCACACTCATAGGCATAACAAAAGTTTATTTTAATTTCTCCATTTATTCTTTCGATTCGTCTATATATTCAGAGGGCAGACATTGAAACTTCCAGAACATGTTCCAATGGGAATGCAAATTATGATTAAAGCATAGAAGAAAAGCGAGTTAAAGAGATGTGATCACCTTTTTATTTGTTTGATTTTACTTCTTCTTTTTTGTCATCTGTTTGCTTTTACTATTGAATAAAGTAGACATCAACATATGTAAAAAAAAAAAAAAAGAAGAAGAAGAAGACATCAACGTAAACTCTATCCATAGTATGTTTTAGTTAAGGGTGTGCAACAAACTGTTTTGAATTGAACCAATCTGCACAACAAAAAATAAGGGTATAAATTGATTTTGATAATTTGACTTATTAGATCAACCTGAATCAAACTAACTAATTAGATTAGTTTTATCTGATTTGATTTGAGTATGTTGATTGATTTAGATAAAATTAAAAATAAATGAGACTTAATTGGTTTAATTCTTGAATTAAAAATTTTAAACTCAATAATTGAACTAAATAAAATCATATATATATATATATATATATATATATATATATATGTAATGTCTTTTTAACATAATACATCATAGCAACAAATCGAGAATATGACATCTAACTTAACTAATTAATTTATATAAATATAATGACTAAACTAAGGGCAGAAGCAAAAGAAAAAATTAAATAGAGTATAATCTAATTTATTCCATGTCAAAAGTTAAGAAATTTCTTTTAAAGTCTTGACCACAAAATATTAACATGACAACTTAATCTAAAAAAGTTTTATAATACATAACAAACGGCAAGTTCAGAAATATAAAAAAAAAATTCATTCAACTTGAAACTAACCTTCTAAAGGTTGTATTACATGCATGTTGTTGCTCTAAAGTAACTTAACACAAAAAAAATATATATAATATATTACAAACAGCAAGTTTAAAAGCATATACCATAATCCACCATTAAGGTCATACAAATTAATCAACTTATACCCTTATTTATATAGAGACTAAACACCCAGCTGAAGATTTCAAAATAAACTGTGTACCATACATTAAAGGCATTAATTAGATGTATTATTAGAAGATTAAGACAATGTTGAACATATAATTTTAGAGTTTGTACTTTGTAATGTACTTATTGAGATAAGCAGATTTGATTCCATTTAAAAAAAAATCATAAGTTTATTATGCATTTTTTTTGTTAGGGAAAACTAATTATTAACTGATTTTTGTGTAAAAAAAATGATCAACCCAACTACTGGAATCAAATCAATCCATAAATGTTTGGTTCAAATTTGGCTAACAAAAAATAAAAAAATTAAACTAATTGATTTTGATTGATTCAGAATTATTTTTTTCTTTAAATCAAACCAAACTGACCCAATTACACTCCTAACAAAACCTAAATCATTTAAAACAGTTCATTAACCATATCAGTTACATTTTTTTAAAAATGGTTTGGTTAATTACTATTTATTTGAGTTTAGTTAACTAGAGTTATCTTCACCGAAATGTTCTCTTTTCTCAAAAACCATTTTCAACCTCATCTTCCATCAACTAGCACTACTTCGTCGCCACCGCTCCTTTGTTGCCACTCTGTTGCTGCTATATTCATATCATCGTTGCACCACCATCATTACCTCTTCGTCACAACTGCATCGATCCTTGATGTTGTTGAGTCTCGACTGTGGATCGCGCAAAAGCAACTTCATGATTGTCAATCTTGGCAATATCAAGAAGATCCTCAACTCCTTGCGGACCTTCTACACCACTTGTACTGTTGGCGAAATCTTCCAAAAGATTACAAAGTGCCGCTTGTCACCGTCAAATCTTGATGATGGATTGCGCAGGAGCAACTTCATGATTCCCACTCCTCCCCGCTCTAGAAGATCCACAAAGGACTATTATCTTGGACAAAATTTTGTTTTGGTTTTGGAAATTTCATTATGTTTTTGCTTGAGATGATTTAGATTTGTGATTTGTTTAGAGATTGCTTCCATGGTTAGATATGTGCTTCGATTACATAGATTTGTGAATTTTCTTTCTTTTTTATTATTTTTTCTTTTGAAACTAGATCTGTGAAGTTTGTTTATGGCATTGAATTAAAAGATCACCTACAAATCGATTATCCACATAGAAACCAGTTAACCAAACTTATGAAACCAGTTCGTATAATTTAATATTTTTTATTCAAGACAAAAACATTCTAATTAAAAAGGGCAATTCATATTTTTGGTTCAGCTCAGTTCAATAAATAAAACCAAATTGAATTTAACCATGTCCACCCTAGTTTTAGTACGGAAAATATCTTCACTCTTTTTGTTTCATATTTTATATAGTGGAATGTGAGACACCCCATTAAAAGAAAAGTTAAAAAAAAAAAGAGGAAAAAAACTAGTAAATCATATCAGGTAGATCATGTTATTAAAAGTGGCTTGAGGGCCGTTTGACTCATACATAAAAGAATTGATAAATTCTTCTATAAATTTAATATACTTAATTTGATGCAGTGATTAATTAAAATATTGATATATTATTAATTTTTATTAAATAAAATTATTATATTTACTAATATATTAATGATGTAGTAATATTTTATTAATTTAATGTTAGTTTATACAAAAATCTCTTTAAATAGTTAAATATATGTAGACTATTAGGCTATAAAGGGAGGAGTCAAGTTATAGTGTTACGAAATTATATAAATAATTGGTTAAAGATTAAAAAATAAATAAATTATAGTGTTAGGAATGAGTTAAGTACTCAGACTTCAACTATGTAATGAGTTATCTCTCTTTAATTCTTTTAATTTAGTATTATATATCTATTTTATCATTCATTCATATTATCTAATTAAATTAATAGATATATAATAATAAATTAATAAATTTAAAAAAAATTAACTCTTTCTAAAATTAGAACCAAGTTCTGTCCTAACTATAATTAGAGACTCATTCATACAAAAATAAAATAGTGAAGAAAATGAAAGTAAAGTGGGATAAGAGAGTGAGAGACCCACCGGGGATGGCCTCCTCCAAAACCTGGGTAGACCAAGGTTGGGCGCTTGCTGGTGGTAGTGGACTGAGGTTTGCTCAACGGCTCAGCCATTAGATCTCAAATGGAGGAGGCTTCAGATGACTTGTCTTGTGTTGTGACGGAGATTGGGTGGGTTTAAATAAAAAATTTAAAGTCTAACTGAACACATCTTGACCCAGAGACTTGGGCACATACACTAGAAGTTGTTCTATTTCTCGATCCCATCTAGTCATCTACTTTTATACTTGCAATGTGTCCATTTCTTTTTCAATCTCATCTATCCCCATTCCATATTGTGAAATTATCTT
The DNA here is from genome assembly GCA_029884595.1 of Ormosia semicastrata. NCBI lineage: Eukaryota > Viridiplantae > Streptophyta > Magnoliopsida > Fabales > Fabaceae > Ormosia > Ormosia semicastrata. Next base: position 27,288,356 of record JAQQTO010000043.1, read on the forward strand.
TAATGGGTGGGTTTATTACTTCAGCGAAAGTGGACAAAAGATCATGATTAAAGCAAAAGGCAATCTTGCGTAATAAAAGTGAGCAGAGTTTCTTTCTTTCAATTTTTTAAAAAAAAAAAATCAAAAGTAACAATATGGAATCAAAGATCACAAAAAAGTGGGCAGAGATTGGTTGCGTTGCTAAACGAACAGCATAGTGAGCAGTATCTTTTTAAATTTTTATTAAATGTAGGAAAATTTGTTTGCCAAAATAATCTTGATAAATTTATCATTTTTCATTACTCCATTTTCACTTTTCTATTTTCTCATTATATTTTGCGTCTTTATCTTAAGAAAAAGAATAATCTTAATATTAGCATGTTGCTTTATATATATATATATATAATGGTATGCATTACTGAAAATACACACAATTAGAAAAGTTCTGTTAGACCGGTTGTTAGTTAGGGAAGTCTAAAATGTTTGGGAAAATATAGTTTTTTTTTAAATGGGCTAAGCTTATTTTTTGAGTCAAGAGAGAATTTATAATAGTGAATTTAATATTATATCTCACCTAAAATTTTAAGTTATTAAATTTATAAATTTATTTATTTATATGTACTTACTTTTTCATTGTTTTTTGAATTGAGATTTTTTTACTCATATATAAATTTTTAACGTTGACTATTTGTAACATAATATTTATTCAATTTTTTCTCATATTTACTTCTTAGAGGACTGACAATAAAATTTATTAATTTTTAATTTATTTATATAAAAATTAGCCTAATTTATTTAATTAAAATAATATATTTTATTGAATTAGATCTTATAAATTAAATTTAGTTATGTAGTTAATAAACAAATAAAGCATATATTAAATAAAGATATTATTAAATATCTTAGATATTCAATTAAAAATCAATTCTACTATTCAATGTATGTTACACTTTCTTTTTTGGGGTTCAAACAATTGAACGTTAAGGATACTAACTAAAAAAAATTAGAGAGAATTTTTTTAGAGAGAGAGAAAAATTTAGAGAGAGAAATAAAAATTTTAGAGAGAAAATAAAAATTTTTAAAGAGAGAAATATTATTTAGAGAGATAATAAAAAAATTAGAGAGAGAAAATATTTTTTAGAGAGAGAATAAAAAATTTTAAAAATATTTTTTAAATGAGTGAGTTAAATATTTATCAATTCAATCTATTAAAATAAATTAATAGATAGATTAAATATTTATTTATTAAATTAAGTCATAAATTGATTAAATAATATTAAATATTTTATAATAAATTTTAAATAAATTAATAATTTATTTTAAATCTATTCATTATGATCCAATCCAAAATTAAATTGATCTATCCATTTGCCACCCTTCCCATACATGTCCTTAATTTTTTATATTTATATTTATAACAAGAAACTTATCATAAATAAAAATTGGTGACCTTAACAAATATTGTGTAACCCAGTAACCCAATGAAAACAAAAACAAAAAAACAAATTATGAATGCTGAAATTGATACATTTTTAAAGTCATTGAAATTCAATTGCAACTTCAAGTAAACTTTCCTTGTAATATTACAAATTCAAATTTTAAAATTATCACTTTAGAAAAGATTTTGTTTAATTATTAATCGGATGTGAATAATTGTTCAATGACCAAAAACTCATTGAAATTCACTATACAATATTACCGTGCAATACATGTGTTAGGAAAATATAATTGAATAAAAGCAGTTTTTAATCCTTCTCATTTTATTTGGTTCAAATTCAAAGCTCTTTATTTATTTATTTTGTGACACAGAGGGATTGGAGCTGATACCTCCTTAAAAGCTCTTTAGAACAATTGAATATTTGATATTTTAATTTTGAGATCTCAAATTTAAATTTAAGAATAAACAATATGCATATATATATTACATCACGTTTTATTTCTGAATTTTGCATTTTTTATGATAAATAAATTTACACGGACAATGTTTTATGGATTTTATGTACAGGGAATGAGAATATCTATATGATTGGTGTATGGATTCTAATAAAAACATTGTCACAATAATAATTAAAGCTAAAAGAAAGCATGTTCTGGTTCAACTCATTCACACTCATAGGCATAAAAACGTTTATTTCAATAATTCAATTTATGCTTTTCCTCTTTTGACTCGTCTATTCACAAGGCTGACATTGAAAGACTTCCAAAACACGTTCCAATGTGAACGGAAATTATGATTAGAGGATAGAAAAGTGATTGTGATAACTTATTTTTCTGTTTGCGTTTGCAATTGAACAAAGTGGACATCAATGTAAACCCTATTCAAATATGTTTAAGTTGTTGTATTTTTATTATAATAAAATAATTATTTCAAAGTTAAAATTTGTTTTAACCTTATCTTTTTATCTCTCCAACAACTAAGTCATGTTTGGTTGGCCGTTGATAACCTCAAACGTACTTTGAATTTCTTAAAAGATGTATAAAACTTATTTGATATTTTAAGTGTATTTATTGTTTCAATTGAATTTTATTATTAACGTATGTTTGCTCAAAAACAAGATTTTCTTATTTTTGAATTATAATTTTATCAATTGATAATTTTTATCTTTTATGTTTATTTTATCAAATTTATTTTTGAGATAAAAATTTTTAATATAAATTATGTTATTACAAATACACTTTTAATTAAACTTAAATTTATACATACACTTTTAATTAAATTTAAGTCTAACAACTCTAATCCAAACATACACTAATTTAACAATTAGTATTTATCCACTATATTTCCTTTGTTTTACCCGTTGGAGCACGTTGGTTTTCTTATAGCTGTATTCCTATAAACTTGGTGCACGTTGCTAACCACTTTCCAGTTGTTACTGTATATATCTTTCTCAACGTTACTTTTGTGATTAATTTCTTTCATTAGTTGTTTCTAACTTTTTTAGTGTAAGTTGAGTGAGTTAATATTTAGAGAAATATTAGTAACATATTTTTTATATAAGTTTTTTAATATTTATTTTATTATTAAAATAAATATTATTAATATTTTTTAATAATTTTTTTAAATATATAAAATAAGTTAATAGTAAAATAAGGAATTCAATATATTCTGGTGTGTGTTACTCAGGTTTTTTTATTTGCCCAATCCTTATTTTTGAGGTTTTCAAAGTGTTAAATTTTTTTTTAATTTTTTTCTCTATTGGATCTTTCTAATATTATTAGTTTTTTTTATGCTGTTATTTTCTATGTTAAACTATTATTTACAGCTTCTCCTGAAAATAACTAATTTGAGTGAAAAGAATGTTCACTACTCAAAGAAAGCAAATTCATCATTGTTCCAAGAATTTCAACTTAATAAAGGAGAAAGAAACCTCTAATCTTTTTTCCTTTACTCCATCTTTAATTAATAATTGCATAATACATGTTTTCCATTGTTCGATGTAATAAAAAAATATGTTTGGTTGATTTTTCTTTTTCAACTTTTGGTTGGTGTGATGTCATTTGTATGAAAGGAGGAGATTTATAAGATGTCCAGGTATTATCTTTTCATCTGTTGAATATTTTTACTTTCTTCTAAATCATATATTTTTGCACTCAATGAATGTGTTGCAACTAAAATTTATTAATCTCTTTCATTTCAAAATAGGTCTCCATCAGATGAAGATCTAAAACAGTTATGCTTGATTGAAATTGAAAGATTGTTGCGATTGAATGGGAAGTCTTTAAAGGACTTTTCTGAGATGCATTATCTTGTTAACTCTAATGTGAATAAGTTTAATAATGTTATGTTGTTTAATGAACTTAGTTACGATAAAGATGAGTTAAGAAGAGAACATTTGAAGTATTTTTCGACCTTCACAGATGAGCAGAGACTTATTTATGATAAAGTTGTAGAAGTTGTTAATGGACAAAAAGGAGGAGGTTGCTATTTTGTATATGGATTTGGTGGAACAGGAAAAACATTTGTTTGGCAAGCATTGTCAAGTCATTTAAGATCAGATGGTAAAATTGTTCTAAATGTTGCTTCCAGTGGTATTGCTTCTTTACTTTTACCCGGTGGGAGGATTGCACATTCTAGGTTTGTTATATCGTTGTCATTAACAGATGACTCATCATGTAATGTTAAACAATGTAGTGTAAAAAGTAAAGTTACTCCAACACACAAGTCTCATTATATGGGATGAAGTGCCAATAGTTAACAAATGAACTTTTGAGGCGTTAAATAGAACATTAAGGGATATTATAAGGTTCTCAAATGTCAACAACATGAATAAACCTTTTGGTGGGAAGGTTGTTGTCCTAGGTGGTGATTTTAGGCAAATTTTACCAATTATTCCCAAAGTAAGTCAGGCTAAAATTGTTATGGCTACTGTTAATTCATCCAAATTATGAAGTCACTGTAAAGTTATGAAGCTAACTAGGAATATGAGGCTGTTGTTTGGTTTAGCGAATTCCAATCTTGATGAAATGGAACAATTTGCTAATTGGATTCTTGTAATTGGAGATGAAAATTTGGAATGGAATAATGATGGAGAGGCTAATATTGATATTCCAGAAGATCTTTTAATTCTTGATTCAAATGATCATATCGTTAACATTGTCTTTTTCACATATCCCAACTTACTTCAAAATATGAATGATTGTAGATTTTTTGAAGGACGTGCAATACTTGCTCCAACCTTGGAGGCTATGAAAAAGGTTAATACTACAATTTTGTCATTGATTCCAAGTGAATAAAATGAATATTTAAGTTTTGATTCAATTTGTAAATCAGATGAAGATGTTTCCATAGATGTTGAATGGCTTACCACTAAATTCCTTAATGACATTAAGTGTTCTAGGCTTCCTAATCATAGACTACTATTGAAAAAAGGTGTTCCTGTAATGTTATTGAGGAATATTGACCAATCTATTAGTTTGTGCAATGGAACAAGGTTTATTGTGACCGAGTTGGGATTGAATGTTATTGGGGCAAGAGTAGCCCATGGCAAACATATTAGGGACAAGGTTTATATACCACGGATAAATTTGATCCCATCTGATCTAGGGTTGCCGTTAAAATTCGAACGAAGGCAATTCCCGTTATCCCTTTGCTTTACTATGACGATAAATAAAAGTCAATGCCAAACATTATCTCATGTGAGTTTATATTTGCCTCGACCAATCTGTTTCTATGGGCAATTGTACGTGGCTGTTTCTAAGGTTAAGTCTAGAAGTGGTTTAAAAATTCTTATTACCAATGACGATGGGGAACTATGCACATCCACCAAAAATGTTGTTTTCAAAGAAGTTTTTCAAAAAATTTGATGTCAGATTTAATGAGCATATACTAGTGTTTTCTTACTATTCTAATTTTTATTATTAACTTAGTATATAACTTATGTACCTATATATGTGTATTTTGTTCATTACTGCAACAAATATATGTTGTTGCTGGTACATTATTCAATAACTTGGTTACTATATAGTGAAGTAGTCATACAACAACAATGTCAATTGAGTTGTTCATTTATTTTGTTGCAACTCGGCCATAGTAAACCATATTCAATGGGTATAACTTAATAACTTTTGTAGAATACTTGGAATGATATGGTCTAAAGCAAATGAATCATTTCATATCAATTTTCTTTAATTTGTTGTATAATTCCATTGTTTCTTAAATCACTATACATTTCACAACTAAATATATGAGTTAAAAGTTTCTAATTGATTTGCACTTACAAAAATAATATCCTCAAACTTAAAGTCAATTATGATAATATGTATTAATAGATACTTAGAATATGAATTGATAATGTTCACCCGTGCGATGCACGGGTCATTGCACTAGTGTAATACAATGAGAAATCAGAAAGGTGAACATAGAGTAACGAAAAATGTGATATTTATCTAGTTATTTTTAAAAAATAAAAAACAACAACAACAAAATTATCTAGATTTACATTGTAACTTAATTTTTTCTCATATTTATCTCTTACAGACTCATCCTTGATTTTTTTTTAATATCTGCATTTTCTTGATAAATTAATATCTACATTTATAACAAGAAACTTATAATAAAATTTAGTGACTTTAACACAAACTGTGTAACCAATAACCTAATGGAATATATATATATATATATATATATATATATATATATATATATATATATATATATATATATATATATATTGATGCATATTACGGACGGATAAAGTCGTATTTAAGTCTAAATAGATGTTTGGATGAAAAGATTTTGAAAGAAAGAGAATTGAGGTTATTTTTATTTTAAAATTAAGAGAGATAAAATACTTATAAAAATGAATAAAGAATAATTAAAAAATTACATGATAATATCTCATTTTATTCTTTGTATTAAAAAAATATTTAATAAAATAATAATTAAAATAAAATATTTACCCTCAATTCCCTTTCTCTCTAAATTCCTCAATCGGAATCATTCCTAAAGAAAATGATGCCCCTGCAGGTCTTCAATGAAGGCCCAACTATCAAACCTTAGGTTACGGGCTCACTGTTTTAGCAAGCCTGTTATACCATACTACGTAAATAAAGCCTCATTAACTAGTGACTACATGTTTCATCTGGCCCAAGAAAAAAGATACTACGTAGCATGAGTCTAAAAAAATTTCTGTTTCAGACAAAACAAAATACAAAACTCTGAAACTTTTAATACCCATAAACCAAAAAAAAGTTTCGAACCCCCACAAACAAAAAAGGTTTTGACGTAAAAATTGATGTTTGGGCACACTTGCGATTCTCTGATAACTCCATTTTGCATACCACAAGAGTGAGCAATACGTGCCAGTCATAATCACGATTTATACTAACCACAACAATGAGTTGTTTATTAATTATAAACATAAGCATTCGCATCTTGAGTTTATACCTACCCCGGTATGGCAACCTTTCACAATTATGGCAGTCCACAGTTTCAGAACCTTTTATATTGTTAATATACCAAAAGTTAATTGAATGTAGCTATTGTCACTTGAAATTTCAAGACATCTGATTCTTCATGTCATCACGTGGATAAATATTATGGAATTTTATTCATCTTGGGCAAGATAAACTATTTATATATCAATCGATCTAAAAAATAGGAGTTTCTGACAGGTGTTATAATAAGGTGTAGGACATGTCTGGTGTGTCAAATAGATAACGAGTTTCTCAAAAAAAAAAAATGAAAGTGCTGAGGATACGTGTCACACTCCGAGAATGTTCAGGGAGTAATAAATAGTGATTGAAAATTTAAAATGAAAGAAGCCACCAGGCTTAAATAATTGTTCGTTTCCGTAATAAACAGTTATACACACCCCATAACTCTTGGACCTGGAAAAATTAAGGGTCAAACTAATGATTGAATAACATCAACAAAAAATCTCTGTTTTATATTTTTATTGGTGGTCCTTCATATATTGGTAAGTCATTAGTATTGCCGAATTTTGTTATTATTGGGCCATGTCTCAATTTTAAAATGAGACAACCTCTTTTTTTTTTAAAAAAAAAAACCCTTATGCATTTATTTATACACATTACGAAGAGTTTGAAATTGAACCAAAATTACTCCTAGTGATCTACTCACTTCTTGCGCTATTCCTCATTTCATTTGTTTCTTTCACACTCATCCACGACAGCAACAGCCGCACCGCACACCTGGCCAACTCTAAGTCCCGGATGTTGATTTCCAAAATTTCCAATTCTATATGGGCTATGGCATTTTACAATATCAATTTGAACATCATCCAAGTGTCCATTGCGACCCGTCGCACTTAAATTTATGTTTGGTCAATTGAGAATATGATAATATAAGTTAATCTTATCGACTTTTATCGGATATTTGGTATGTTCAATGCGCGATAAGATAATTCAATCCGATCGATCAAATATCTACTCTAATAAAGATAACACTATCCTCCTTATAACGTGATAACCGATAAGATTTTCCTCCCACCACTACCCTCCACTTTTAATATTATTAAATTTGTAATTATTATTATTATTATTATTATTAAATTCGTAATTATTATTATTATTATTATTAAATTCGTAATTATTATTATTATTATTAAATTTGTAATTATTATTATTATTATTAAATTCATAATAATTATTATTATATTCCTAATTTTTTTATTATTATTATTATTATTATTATTATTAAATTCGTAATTATTATTATTATTATTATAATTATATTCGAAATTATTATTAATATTATTAAATTCGTAATTATTATTATTATTATTAAATTCGTAAGTATTATTATTATTATTAAATTAGTAATTATTATTATAATTATATTCGAAATTATTATTAATATTATTAAATTCGTAATTATTATTATTATGATTATTAAATTCGTAATTATTATTATTATTATTAAATTAGTAATTATTATTATAATTATATTCAAAATTATTAATAATATTAAATTCGTAATTATTATTATTATTATTAAATTAGTAATTATTATTATTATTAAATTAGTAATTATTATTATTATTATTAAATTAGTAATTATTATTATAATTATATTCAAAATTATTAATAATATTATTAAATTCTTAATTATTATTATTATTATTAAATTCATAATTATTATTATTATTAAATTCGTAATTATTATTATTATTATTATTTCATTAGTAGTTTAACAAGCAAAAGGTGATGGTAAAAAATGTTAAGGATAATATAGTCATAGTAAATAATTATATATACTATCAAGTTATTTATACTAAATGCATCAAATACTTGATAGTATAAGTACTTATCAACTTGTTTATACTATCAGAATTTATTCTATTCTCTTATACTATCATGCTTTATACTATCAAATGTACCAAACGCAGCCTAAATCAACAATTGGAAGCATATATCGTAGCAGCAGATGTTTGGAAGAAGAGCCAGTCTACTCTACTGTAGTGAGATTTTTTAAAGAAGTCCGTGAATGCTTGAGTGACTTAAAACATGTTCTGCTAACTGGACCAGCTAGCATTTTCTCGAGACCAGAATCTAACATTAAAATCATGCATGGAAAAGAGCGGAAAGTATGTGTAGACATGTGATACTGAAATTCTTCCTTCCTCTTATAAATCGTACCTTGAGGGGTATATGAGTAAAGTATTTTTTATAATAATTTGAGTAATTATTTTTTCTTGAATTTATTTTTGAGTAAAATTAAATAGTTATTCTAATATAATATCAAAACTTAATTCAATCTAAATGTTGGATCACACGTAAATATTCAGTCATGTAAACTTTACACTATACATGTCCGATTTGAAAGTAAGGAGAGTATATTAAATCATTTAAGTCTTATATCAAATAAGCAAAATACCTCTTATATTAATTTAGGTAGCCCTTACAAATAAGTATTTGGATCCTCCCATACTTCGTTCGAAATAAAAGGGATATGCAAATCAATGCAATCACACATATAGTGTAGAAATATGATACAGTACCTATTAACTAATGTTTTTAGCTAATACTTAGCCTGACTAAGTATGTTTCAGGCAAATATTTTACGAGTTTAGTCTAACTAATTGCAGTGAGTAAGTTGTCTCATCAGGTTGACATATTTTTTGTTTTTTCAAAATAATGAATTTTATCTTTAAAAAATAAATCAAAAAAAGTTGTGTTATTTAGTTTTAAACCAATAAAAAAATTAAATGACTAATTAAATTATTAATTAAATTTTATTTTTTTAAAAAAAAATAATATCTTTTTAAATACCTTTTATTATATTAAAAAATAATTAAAATTCGATTAAATAAGCCGAGCCGATCTATCCAACTTCTGACCTAGCTAATTCGAATTATATTATATCCAACTAAATTTAATTCAAGTTTACTTTTTTTTATCACAAACTTTTTTTCGCGAGGTGAGTCGGCCCATTTGGATAGCTGTAGCTAATACTTTCATAATGTTCACAAGTCTCTACATGAATAATGTAGTTGATAGTGGTCCAATGCGGATTGGTACCTTGAATGCTTACAAGTGGCTTAAGATATGGCAATCTGCAAAATCATTGTGAAAAAGGCATGTGCATGATTTCTCGAGAGATCAAAACATCTTTGTTCCTTTGCTTGTCATAAATCTAAACATAAGGTTTCAATAGCTCCACCTGTTTATTATTAATATTTTTTTTACGGTGACCCGTTGTTGGTTTCAACTCAGTATGCCAAAAAAAATTTAGTTCTTTCCTCTCTTTTTTTTCTTTTTTTCGTTTAGGTCAGACTTTCGTTGGTTTCTACCCGTTGTTCGATTTTGTTCTTATCACACATCATTATTTTTCATTATTCATGGACCGAGAGAGGGGGTGAAAGGAAACGTTGGATGTTGGGCTCGGGTCCACTGGCCCAAATGATAGGAATGCATGATAAGTGTTTTTTTTAATTCTAAAATCAATCATCTAAAATCACAATTACTAATACATCTTCTCAAATTTAAGTGGGTGCAGAGAGAACTAACTTGAATTTAGAAATCAGAGTACATAATCGACCAAAATGATAAGCTTTGGTGAATATATCGACGGGTTGGTCAATAATTCTAATGGAAATGGTAATAGATCTCAATGTACTTTGTGTGTTCATGAAAGACATCATTATGAGTAATTTAAACAGTACTCTTATTATCACAATGAATATCAATGGAAAAAGACTGAGAGAAACCCAAGTTATCAAGAGATCAATGCAACTAAAGTATTTCAAAAGTAGTGTCAGCAAGAGTTTGATACTCTGCTTCAGTATTGGAACGTGCAGTCAAAATCTATTTCTTGCTTCGTCACGAAATAAGCGCATCACCAAGATAGATACAATAACTAGCGGTTAATCGGTGATTATTGGGACCTCCACTCTAATCGGCATTAGAATAAGCTTGGAGGACCATAGAGGAGTTGGCTGAAAAATGAAGCCCATGAAATCGAGTCCCCTTTATATATCGAATAATACGGAGAATAGCAACATACTGAGTAGTACGCGGAGCTTACATAAACTGAATGACTAAATGAACAACATGAAATATTTGGATGAGTAACAGTAAGATAAATCAAGCTGTCAACTAACTACCGATAGAGGGTAAGGTCATCAAGTACAGTATCATCCAGAGGCGTAAACCTCATATTAGGCTCCAGAGGAGTGGATTCGGTGCAACTGTCTGAGAGATCGGCTCGAGAGATAAGATCTGAGACATATTTAGCTTTAGACAAAAAAATATCATCAACAGAGGAAAGAATCTCAGGACCCAGAAAATAACTGAGAGGGCCAAGATCATTCATCTCAAAATTATGGCTCAAGAATGATTTAAGATCAATAATGTCAAAAGTATCATCACCAAAACTTAGTGTAGTTTGGAGCTTAGTGTACTCATGGGGTTGAAAAATAACAAAACAGACACAATAAAAATTTTTGAGAAAATTGTAGTTTGGAGATATGTGGTGAATTTGTTCATAAAGAGATACATTACCAAAAACAAAGGAAAGAAAATGGTTGACAACATAGATAACAGTAAGAACAACTTCACCCTACGTACGTTTAGGACAAGAAGAGGAAATGAGCATGGTTCAAACGAAGTCAAGAATGTGTCAATGTTTTCTTTCAGCACGACCATTTTGTTGAGATGTAATAGGACATGAAAACCTAGAAAGAATACCTTGTTTAGCAAGAAAAATGAGTAGTTTTGAATTGCGATATTCGGAGACATTATCACAATGAAAAACCTTAATTATTTTTTAAAATTGAGTTTTAATCATAGTAGCAAAGGCAACGTAGATTTGAGGAATTTTAGAATGATTTTTCATTATATATATCCAAGTGAAACGTGTACAGTTATAAATGAAAATCATAAAAAAATTGACAACCTCCTATATATCCATGATTTTTTAAAACGTGTTTAGATGTTTGACAAGAAGTACAATGCAAATATTCTTCCTTAATAGACCCTAAAACATCCTAAGAAAATGAGGGGACGTAATTTACTAAGAAAACTGTGATCAAGACGTTGATGTCATAACTGAAGAAGAGAAGAAGTAGAAGTAGCATAGAGAGTTGATATAGGAGATGGAGAAACATGAAGGGTAGTGATCTCAAACAATCTTTCAACTTTATAATCATTCCCAATGATCTGCCCCACCCGTGGATCTTGCACAGAACAACCAGCAGAAGAAAAGGTAAAAATATAATCAATGTCACGTAATTGGCTAACAGACATGAGATTAAAATTTAATTTGAGAATGATATAAGTGTATGATAAGGTAAGGATAGGTAGGGAGATGAGACCCTTCTGACTTACTTTTATAAGAGACCTATAAGCAGTATGAATAAAGTGAATATCATCTTTAGAGGAAAAAGAAAAGAATGCATGGGATGAGGAAGTTATATGATTACAACATGCAGAATCAAAATACCAATGATTATTACCTAGTTGATTACTACCGCAAGTGCACGGATCGCTCAAGTAATACAGATACAAAGTAAAAGTTCGTTCCTACGAAGATAATTTTTTATAAAGTTAAGGACCAACCAATAGCTTAATCAATTCTAGACAAGAACATAAAAATGAGAAAACAATAAACTAAACTAAATCTAATCTACAAAAGTAATAAAGATAAACAAGGTTAGGTTTTAGGAAATCCTTCTTCACCCCCTGCATCTACCAACAACATGCAATCCTCCTCATAAACATAAATGCATTAATTAGGTTAGCCTGAGAATCTTCATTAGTCAAAAGCCTATGTCTAGGTCAATCAACCCCGGTTTCATTTACCCAGCTCGCTAAGTTTCCTTGAGAACTAGTGCAAACTCCACTCATGAACGATCTATTCTCAATCACACACTATACATGACCAATAGGTATATTTCTATCTCATTAACAAAATAACTCATCCAAGCCAATTGAACTCATCAAACATGTATCAACCATACCATATCCATATCAACAAATCCATATGTCTAGTTCATTTGTAAATATTAGGATCATGCAATCGATGGCCAACCAACAACAAGCATTAAATATATATTATGATTGAACAATAACCAAACATCCACACATACTCAGAGAAGAACACATCATTAATATATATAGAAAAGATCCCAAATATCCCTAAACACAGCTCAGCTATACAATAGATAAGGAAAAGAAGAGAGAAAGGGAAAAGAGAGAAAGGAAGCTTATTGATTTGTCTCTGACGCTTGAATCCTCCTTCATCCTTTGTTCCTAGCCTCCAATCCACCATCAATAGAGATCTAGTCAAACTAACTAACCTAAAACTACCTGAAACTAAAAATAGAAATGGCCCAAAATGGCCAGAACACAGAGAAAAACGTGAAAAATCTATTTATAGGCTCAGCTTGCCGCCAGCGCGCCGCGGCGCCCACAAGGTCGGTCTCTTTGCGCCGCGGCACCCACTTCTCCTGGGCCACGGCCCTATTGCCTCGGGTTGAAGTATGGAAAGGCTGAAATGCCTCTCAGCGCCGTGGCGCGCACTACTTTGCGTCGCGGCGATGATTGCAGAATGTCTAATTTGGTTTCATCTTCCTTTTTAAGCTCAATTGCTCTATATTTGATCTTGTTTGGAGCCCTTCCTATCTTAGAGAATACATCAAATCAGTAACATATATAAATCTACTTAATCATAAACAATTAAAGCTCAATTTGCTAAATAACACATCAGAAAGGCTTAGAATCAAAATAAGACAAATATAAGTACAAAACCCTCCAAATATGCATTATAAATAAGGACTAAGCATTCATTCTAATACAAAGTTAGGGCACAAATAATTGTATTATATGAAGTTATCACTAATATAGTTGCTAAGGCAGTAACAGTGTTACCAAATTAAGAAAGGACTTGTTTGAGAAGGGGCTCAAGATCACTAATGGAAAGAGAGATCTGGGAAGTAGAGGAAGAATGAAAAGTAGAGAAAGAGGCATCGTTAGCAACTAAAATTACAAATATAAGCTTGGAGGAGGGATTAGGACGAGGTTGAAACTTACTCTAATCAGGCCTTGGTGGACGAGTAGGGCATTGCTCAATTAAATGTCCTGGAAGTTTGCAGTATCTGCACATCAAATTAGGACATTTGGGTGCAACATGACCTTTCTTTTTACAAGTTTAACATTCTATGGTGGGACATTTAGGAATAGCATAGCTAGGTTTATAGCAGTGACGACAAAATTTGTCTTTTTGAGTAATAACAGCAAAGGTCAAATCTACTTTAGGTCAAAGAAGATCCAATATAGTTTCTTCTGACTTTAGACAAGGAAAAGTATTCTTAAGTGTAGACAGAGGATCCTGGTGTAGCAGAGATACTCGAATAGGTTCATAGTTATCAGTGAAAACCATCAAAAACTAGATGAGTTTAGTGGGATCACGGTATTCCTCATACAGTTTAACATCACTTTTATGCTTCAATGTTGGTTTATACAAGGTCAGGTGATCCCAGATAGCTTCCATATGAGTCAGAAACTCATAGACAACTTGTCCAGACTCTTGTTTCAAATTATTGAGTTCTTTCAGCAATTGATACTGATGAGACAAATCAGAAATTGTGTATCGATTCTTCAAATGATCTCATACCTCTTTGGTAGTGTCAAAGTACCTAAACTGCAAATGAATACTGAAAGTAGAGCTATTCCGAAATTAGGTGATGATTTGATGATTTTTGCTATCCTAATCGTCTAATCTATTAGCAAACTTTTCTTTAGTGTCATCTTCAACTTTGACAGGGCAAGTAATATCACTTGTTACATATCTCCAAGGTTTTCGGCCTTTCAGAAAGCCATGTATGGCCTCATCCCAGTGTGTGTAATTTGAACCATTGAGTAAAACTAAAATGAGTTGTGCAACATCACATTTTTTCATAAAAACAGACAAAGGAAAAAAAAGTACTTATGGGGCTGAATTGACAGAAAAGGGCCTCAAAATTGTAAAAATCTCACCAAAAAACACTGGGAAAAGGGTCTGGTGTCATATCAGCATAGATGGCCACATAAGTAGCTAGGTGGCACTACGTCCACATCAGTGCCACGAAAGATGCGAGTCAAAAACTGGTCAGGTCGGTCTCGGGTTGCGAAGTGGGTCAAACACGGTACTAGATGATCAAGTGCATGAACCACATGCTCAGAAAGAGATGTGGCATGTGAGACGTCAGACGACAACAGAATTTGGGTGGCTGATAGATCGACGGACGACGATTCCAATGGTGCCGGTGGTGTAAAAAATGGAGATCTGGGGAACGACGAACTAGAAATGACAGTGGTGAGAGATTATGATGATGATGAAAAATGGTGAGGCTTATCCGAGAACAACAAGGCAGTGGTGAGCAAAAGGATTGGACCAAGAGTCTAGGGTCTCTGATACCAAGTTAGAAACAGAACAAAGACAAAAAAAATTGATAAATATATCTATATTTTTGAACAAGTTATGCTTGAAAGATTAGTCTTAATTTAAAAAAAAAATATTATTATACAAAAATGTGCATATATATATACATAATTAATCAAATCAATTAAACTAATTAATCAATATATATATATATATATAATTATATACATAATTAATAAAATCAATTAAGCTAATTAATTAATTCTAAAAACAATCACCTAAGATCACTTGCTAACAGGGCTAACAACTAAGGAGTACAAAGGGTAAGTTAATATCAAGAGCAATCACATGTGCATAAACTCAGAAACAGTTTGGCATTATGTACCAAAAAAAAAACAATTTGCATTAGCTATGAGCATGTGGGGCTATGCGCAGACCAATAATGGTGCTTGATACCGCGGATTAGGGGTGTTCTTAGATCGATTTGGATCGGTTTTGAGGTAAAAAATCATCCGATCCAAACAAGGTAAGTATCATCAGTTTGATTTGGATTGAATAAATTCCAATAACCAAATTGATCCAATCTAAATTGATTTTAATCAGTTTGGATTAGATTAGATGATTCGATTTTTGTCCAATAACAAAATACAATGAAGGGAATGTGCTTTGGAATAGAACAAAAGGGAAAAACAAAGGCAGAAGAGCACTAACGCATAGTGGTGCGACGCAAAAGAGCTCGGATCGGTCAGATCTGGTCGGCTCCAGCTCAAGCGACGGGCGGGCGAGCTTCACGCTAGTCTGGGTTCGAGCGGCGCGACGCCATTCCCGAGTTGGGCTTGGATCTAGCCGATTTGGTGATGCAAGGTTGGAGGTGCCGATCTTGGAGGGGACTACGATGGGGACAGCGAAGTGGTGCTACACAAGCCTGGCTTAAGTGGTACTTGTAATGGCGGTTCGAGATCGAGTTGCACAGCTCACGGCATGGCTGGTTTCGCTAGTTGGGCGGTGGATCTGCATTGTAGGTGGTGCACGGTGGGGGAAGGCGCGGTACATGTGGGGGGACGATGGGGCACGATGGGACAAGGGGGTGGGGGAGGGGATGGGGGACAAAATGGGTGGGAAGTGGGTGAAAGGGGATAGGGGAAATGGGTGGATTTTCTAAAAATACTGGGAGGGGAAAGGGTATTATTAGGGGTATTTTAGTAATTATATATATATGTAGTATAGTGATCAGTTTGATTTGGTTTGGATCAGTTTTATAAAATGGAATCGAAAACCGAACCGAACCGAACCTATCAGTTTTGTAAAAATTTCATCCAAAACAATTCAATTTATTTCAATTTTTGTCAGTTTTTTATTTTTTTAAATCGATTTTTAATTTTTTTTAGATTAGTTTGGATCTAAACACCCTTACTGTGGATACTGTTACTCGTATTAATGCCATTAAGTAGTTATGAACGACAAACTGTCATGCTACTTTAGTGTAGGTACATTCGTGATATTTGGACCCTAGAAGAGAAATTTATTATCATGTAGGATTTTTATTGTTATGGACTAATCTTTGTAAAAACTGAATTGAGGTCTGTTTTAAACATAGAAGGATTAATTTGATGTCTCAAGTATTTTTATAGGACGAGTTTAAATATTTAGTTTTGTATATATATTTCTAAACAAAAAATTTAATATGATTTTATATAAGTTTAAAAATAATTTAATAGTATATTAAAACAATAAATATGTAGGAGACGAGATAAAACATTGCTTATTTTAGTCAATAATTTTTGTTCTTTTAGCTTTCTTTTTAATAATTCGTTTAAATTGTTTAGATTTGAGTTGTTTTTATTATCTTTTTATTTATCTCTTTTTAAGTATTTTTTGTTTCTTTTATTTGAGTGATTTCTATGAGTCTCTTTGTGACTTTTTTTTTACGATTTTGTATATGGAAGAGATATTTAGATCTATTTTAGGAGGAAATGAGATGCATTTTTCAAGCTATAGCAATGTTCGTGTTAGTCTCTATTAAGAAATATTCTTAGTTATCAATAGTCTTAAAGCGAAGAACACTTTGTTTCTCTCCATATTTTAATTCAAAACTTCATATTGTAAATTGTATTTTTTTCTTTTACTACATTTGATGTTTCTTATTCAATTTATAAGTGTAATTAGACTTTTATTAAGGTAAAAGATCATTATACATCCTTTTTAGGAATGTATACACTGTTAAGAGTGTCAAATTTAGTGAGAGAAAGTAATAAAAAAATAAGTATGATGAATAATATTAAAAACAGTGTAAAAAGAACTATATACACTATTAATGTAATGATAAGAATATTATAATTATTTTATTAATGTGATAATTCCCCTTTCTTAAAAGAAAAAAGAAAATCTACTTTTAAAAAATAGTTTCTATCTTTCCACTTTTAGTCCTTTTTTTTTATCCTCTTCTATTTTCATTCCTCTTCCAAAAAGCATAAAAATACAGAATACCCTCACATTACTCTGTGCATAAGTGGTTTATAGTTTGCATCCCCCAAACCATGCTTTAGTGGATGCAAAATGAGTTTCACCTTATCTCAATTTTTTTTAGTAAAATTACTTTTAGATTATTTGTAAATGAGTTTTGATATGAAAAGTATGGTTTGAGAAGAAGCAAGAAATTTTTACTTTTTTTGTTCTACCAAACTGAAAACCAAGCATGCTCATCTTGCTTTTCATTTGTGTTGATATCATTTGATATTGTTTAATATCTATTGTAATTAGAATATGATGTAGAATGTACAGTTACTGTAAATAGTGATGTCAATCTCTAAAATTTAGGGATTTAGTTCATGATGTGAAGAGGTTTTTCTCTCACGTAATTCAGTCACAATCTCTGGCCTAAATTTCAGGTTGGTATTAAAGTTTATCCCAGTTAGACCACCTGCAAATATTGAGTCCTTCAAACTTCACGTCATGAAGTATATGGGCACCACCCTTCCTTTCACAAATTACCTTTTAGAGTGGAGTTAAGCCAAATTATTATAATAATTTGTATTTCCTTTGTATCTTTCGAGCAACAGGGGTATAAGTTAATGTAAACGAATGTCGCTTGAGGGTTATTCTTAGCATCCTTGAAAATGTGCTTAATCAAGAAAATCCAATGAAAAATGCTAAATGCATGTCATATGCTCTCACATCATCACTAATATTTTGAGGTACATAATAAATGTTAATCAAATAATAAAATTTATATATATATATATATATATATATATATATATATATATATATATATATATATATATATATATATATATATATATATATAAAAGTGTGCTCATTCATATTTAATTAGAACATATAGTGTACCCTTACTAATAAAAAATTTTAAAATACATCTAAATTACCCCTATAATTATAAATGATCATATATTTCAATTTTAATGAATTAGTATAGTATTAAAAAAGTGTAAAAGAATCTCACCAACCAACTCACCAAGAGGCTGGTAGCGCTAAGATGCTTTTTTAGTTTTCTTTGGCTAAGTTATGTATAATGGGAAGCTTTTACAATACTCATAACAAAGTACTGAGTATTGATGCTCCAAACATTTTACCTATTAGATGTGTAGAAAACAATATGAATGGTTGAAAATAAAGAAGGACTACCTATTAGAGAGGTTACTTGATGAAAATGGTAATTGCAAACTACTCCCTGACACAAAAGCTCTTGTTGGGTTTGGTTGGGTCCGATGGTTTGGGGCAGATCTAGGCAAGTGAGGGGCGGTTGGAGTTGACAGCGCGATGAGGCGTAGTGAGCTGGTGTGAGGACGGAAAGGGGTGCGCCTGCACGGGATCTGGACTATCACAAAAATGCGAGTTCGGGTCAGATTTGGGTGTGGAGGTCGCGGTTCAAGCAAGATGACGTAATGGCTGGTGGAGCAACACGACGAGGTTGTCTACTTACAAGTCGAGTGGCTGCGGCGGCGGATCTCTGGTCGCGGTTGTGCGACGCGACTCGACGGTTTTGGGGTTGCAGGATCTAGCGTGGGTGAGCCATAACTAACCAGATTTGATGTTTCTGGGTCTAGCCAGTGGCGCAATACTGTGCATTGGAACGATGGTGTGCGGCTTGAAACAGTGGTGATTGCTGGGTCAACGACACGGATCTAAACAGTTGGAGCAGAGGTGTTTGGGTGGTTGGTAAGAGTGGAGATAGAAGTCTGTGGTAGTTAGGCTCAAGCGATTTGGGCATAACAATGGTGGTGGAGCAACGACTCAACGTGGTGGCTGGCAACGACGGTGACGTGCGGCCGACATGGTGGTCCACGATGGTTCATGTGGGTTAGGTGACTGAGATGAAAGGATTTGAAAAAGAAGAAGAAAGATTAAAATGTAATAAATCAAAATAAAATATGAAGAATTAAAATGTAATAAAATTTGCATTATAACTAAAATGTAAAATACATAAAAATTAGAGAAATTGGCTATTACCAATATTTTTTTTTGGGTGCTTTCATGTTCTCTATATATTTAAGTGCATTGAAAACGTCACCATGTAAAATCTCCGTCTGCCGGATCTTTGCCTTGTAGAATAAGGAACAATAAGCTGTCATACCACTTTCAGCAGCTACATTTCATGGGCCCATATCAGTACGGTACTGTTGCCTACAACACCTTTTCACCTTGCTTCAGCATATACGTAAATTTTAGAGAGACGAAAATCACTGTTCACTGAAGAGTCCTTAATCAAGTTATCTTTGGCCTCATCTGTTACTGCTCAATAAACCCTAGCAATCAAGGGAAATTCTAAGCATAGACAGCCCAAAATTTTTGCATATGAATTATGTTATTTGTACATGAATAACGATATTTACACATAATTTTTTTATACATTAATGTTATACTATTTTTAAAAATAATAAAAAATATACATTTCAACATACTCTCTTTTTACTTTTTACTTTTCAAATAACTAAAATATAAAAAAAAGTGTAATTTTCCAATATACAAATATTATTGTTTGTGCATATAGCTTTTAAGTGTGATGGAGATTTTTCTCAAATTTAAAAATATATATGAAAATATGCGGAAGAATAGTGCTTTTTATATATTTTCATTGACAAAATTAGAATGCATGAGTAGAGAAATTCTAATTAAACAGAAGAATGCATGAGTAGAGAAAAATATATCATATTTTTAAAGAACTCAATTGTAATTAAACAATAAAAATTGTAAAAATACGTCTTATGAAGTGATATGGGTAAACATCTATATCTAGCATTATTCTGTAATGAATATCATTTCCCTTTGTCGATTCGTTTTAGATTAAAGTTATATAGACATTAAGAAATGTACACATTCCTCATTCATTCATTCATTCATTCTTTTTTTTTTTTTAAAAATCCCTCACATACCTTACATCAACTCCAATGACGTTGTGTAAGAAAATGGGGAAAAAGGATATAGAGAGAAATCAACGATGATTAGGTAACATGTGAAAAATTTTACATGCATATATATACATTTCTTTTCCTTTTATCTCCTGTCCAAAATTGCAGTTTTTTTTTTTTTGGGAGGGGAGAGGGTTAGGTGGATTCAATACTTATTCATTAGAGCAGCAAATTGAATTGGATTAAGTCGATGATATTTTTTTGGTCAATTTGATCTAATATGACCGGCTTAAGAGTAAGTTGAGTTGGGTCAAACATATGAGTTTGACATATATTTTTAAAAAAAATTATTAAAAAAAAGTTAAAATATAAAATCTAACAAATTAACATCATCAATCTCAATATTAAACATAACAAGTCTCAATCTAACAAATTAATATCATAAGTCTCAATCTCAAATATAATAGATTTCAATTTAATAAATTAACATCATAAATTTCAACTGTCCTTATTCAAACATAATAAATTTTAATTTCAAATAAACTAATCATACGTGAATAAATGTATAATAAATTAACAACTAATAAATTTTATTAAGTCTGAAATAAACTAAACAAATTTAATTATAACTCAAACAACAAATTAGCCTAACCAATCAAAGTCAACATCATCATGCATATCATATATATTAACATAATCATTGTTTCAATATCTATTTTTTTCATATACTCTTTATCATCTAAATAATTTTTTATTAAAAAATAATAAGCGAGCCGAGTTTGTATGAATTAAACGTGTTCTAAATTATTACCCAACTCATACATTGTAAAATAAAATATTTTTCAACTCAACTCATCTCAAAAATTCAATTCAACTTACATTTTATAAATTGAGTTAAACTCGAAAATTCGAGTGTTGAATCGACCGGCCTACGCGCATAGGGAAGCTAATGATTTAAAAAGCACGTGAGTTCATTGAAAGAAGCACTACAATTCATATATTAAATTGTATACTCTCTTTGATTTGATATTATGACATATATTGGGCATACAAACTGAGAGTACATTTTTGGGTTGATCATGTAAAAAATAAAAATAAAAAACAGAAAAGAAGAAACAAAACACAGGAGGAGGATAGAGACACAAGCACAAAAAGAGTAAAAGATTAGATACTACAAAGGAGACATGCAAAACTCCCAGCACAGAGCGGTGGAATCACTTAGGCCTTCTCCCACTTGAGGGGCTTCACCACCTCCCATGTGAAGTCAGGGTCATCTCTGCCAAAATGTCCGTAGGCAGCTGTCTTCAAGAACCTGTTATTGCCACCCCTCTTGAGATCAAGGTTGATAGAGATCATCCCGGGCCTGAAATCAAAGGTTTCCTTAACAATATTGAGGATCTCCTTATCAGGGATATTCCCAGTACCATATGTGTCAACAAAGACAGATAAAGGCTCAGGCACACCAATGGCATAGGAGACTTGCACGATGCACCTCCTGGCAAGTCCATTGGAAACAATGCTCTTAGCAGCCTGCCTCACAATGTAAGCTCCACTCCTATCAACCTTAGTTGGGTCCTTTCCTGAGAAGGCACCACCACCATGGGCACCCCATCCACCATAAGTGTCAATGATGATCTTACGGCCAGTGAGACCAGCATCACCATGAGGACCGCCAATGACGAAACGGCCAGAGGGGTTCAAGTGGAAAATGGTATTGTCATCAAGGTACTTCTCAGGAATCACAGGCTTGATCACATGCTCTTTAAGATCAGCAGCAATTTCATCATTAGTGACAGTCTCATCATGCTGCGTAGAGATAAGTACAGTGTGGACACGAATGGGAACCATAGCACCCTTTTCATTGTAGTACTCAACAGTGACTTGGGTCTTGCCATCAGGCCTCAACCAGCGGCAGGTGCCATTCTTGCGAACCTCAGTGAGACGAGCACCGAGCTTGGTGGCAAGAACATGGCTCAAGGGCATCAACTCATGGGTCTCATCAGTGGCATAGCCAAACATGTGACCCTGGTCACCAGCACCAATTTCCTCAGGTCTTTTGGTGAGATGGCCATGCACACCTTGTGCAATATCAGGGCTCTGCTGCTCAATGTTGACAAGGACCTTGCAGTTGTCAGCATCAAGACCAACATCATTGGAAACAAACCCAATGTTCCTGCAAGTGTCACGGACAATTTTCTCATAGTCAACATTTGCCTTGGTTGTGATCTCTCCAAAGACCATAACCAAGTTGGTCTTGGTGCAAGTTTCACAGGCAACCTTGCTATCTGGGTCCTGTTCCAGGCAGGCATCGAGCACAGCATCAGAAATTTGATCACAGAGCTTGTCAGGGTGTCCTTCGTTCACTGATTCGGAGGTGAATAGGAAAGTCTCCGCCGCCATCTTTAATAGCTGCAGAACAATGTCCAACAAAAATGAATGACAAAGAATTTGTACCTATAAACAAATTCACAAAAGGCATAGCCAAAATCAAAGAGAAGTCTCATTTTCCAACTATGCATACAGCAAGTACAATTCCAAGATTTGCTAAAATCTTCTATTAACCAAATCACATCACAGTCTAAGTTCAAGCAAGGTCAAAGTTTAATCATTTGCCAAATCTAGCAGCCTAGAAAGAAAAAATCCAAAACTTGCCTAAAAAATGAAAAACTTCCCATAAGCTAACTGCAAAAAAAAAAAGGCATTAGCACATGAATTCCACCAGATCTGAGAGCCTAAAGCGAATTCCCGGGTGACCGTAGAAATTAATTACACATAGCGCAGTTCAAATTAAGACTGCAGACAAAAACACAACTCCCACAAACACATACGGTTAAAACCTTTTGGGGAAACAAAGATCGACCCAGTTGAAGAAAAAGCAAAGCAAACCAACCCAGGAGTGCAAAATCCAAAATTAAATCACTAGATCTACGATATGATACGAATTATCATCAAAGTTCACATTTATTTTTCAAACACAACACAACAAAAGCATGAAGCAAGAAACAACACAACAGAAGCAAGGTAACAGCAAGTGAAGGTTGCAAGAGAGAAACCTTGGAGGTAGAAGAGCAGAGAGACAGTAGCTAAAACCCCTGAGAACGAGGAAGAAAGGGTGGTTAGTGAGTGGTGAGTGGTGAGTGGTGGTTGCTTGGGCCTGCTCAAGCGGTACGACTGCAAGTCTGAGCCTTGAGTCACCCATTTATAGGGAAAATTGGGTCGAGTGGAGTCAATGACGGAAAAGCCCCTAAGTAACAAGATTAGATTTTGGGTTAGTTAGATTCATCCATTTGCATGTTGCAATGCCATTTGAATCCACGGTTGAGACTGGGGAGTTAAAATGAACCTCAACCGTCCAGTGGATTAGGATTTTAGAAGGAGTGGGTGACGTGAGTTGAGAATTGAGATGAATGTAAAAACTAGAAAGAGCCACACCTACCACAGCCTGGTTGGTTCAATGGGCAATGAGGCTGGTAGGGCATGTCTTTGCTTAACCTCATTCTGCTTCATAATTTTACGGATTAAAATCTAATTTGGTTCTATAAGGAATATTTAAACTTGCACTTGTTTCTCTCAACCTGCACTATATTTATTTCAAATTAAATTAAATTTATATAATAGTCAATCACACTTTTAAAACTAATTTATAATCTTGAATAAATTAAAAAATATATTTAAGACAAGTGTTAAATTAATAAATATTAATTAATATTATTAACTTTATTATATGTAGAGTGCATAACAAAACAAGGCGAATTGACTCCAAATCTGTGTATACCTAATCTCTCATCAAAATGGGTTTGAAATCATCCCATGCGAAGTGGGGTCAATTAGATATCTTCAAGTTAGAAGTGATTACTTGTTTGGTTGTTATAAGAGTAATTTTTATATGGATACAATTTATTATAAATATTTAAATTATTATTTAATTTATATAAGATTATGTTAATCAAATTAAAAATATATTTTTAAAAAATTTATACTTATTATATAATAATTTAAGTATATAAAAGATGACGCTCGTACGAATTTCTTATAATTAGTCTAGCGAATTTTGATTTTGACTTGTTGCACCATTACTTGGCCACCTTCTTATTGGTGTTCTGGTTTTGACTTTCTAGGGCTGGTCTGGCTAACTTTGATTTTGACCTGTTGCATACCATTACCTGGCCACTTTCTTATTGGAGTTTGGTTTTGACTCTTTATAAGCCAATGCAGGCCCAAGATCTAAGATCTGACCTTGCCCTAACATTATTGTCCAAGGTACAAAGAGATGGATTTCAAATTTTTTTTTAAAAAAATAGGACTTCATTGATAAATCTAGAAGTACAAGGAGCAAATTAAGAGGAAAAAAACATGCACCTTTCTCCGGCACCGTCACTTTTTTAGGAGGTATCAATATCCTTGCATTATATCTAATAAAAATGAGTAATGTTATATTTTTTTACAAGTTTTTTTAAATATTTTTTAATACTAAATAAATAAAATATTAAATAAAAAATAAATATATCTAATATTTTAAAAATATAAAAATATTAATATTTTTTATTTAATAATTAAAAAATTAATAAAAAATTGAATAGAATGATAAAACATTTCTATTTGCATAAAAGGAGAGAAACCCAAGAGTAGATTATAAATCAACCAACTGCTGAACTGCCCTTCCATTCTTGCCCAATAACCCCGCATACTCACTTTGCATGCGGGCTACAGTAAGGAAATAGATTAAAATAGCTGGCTTTTTTGCTAAAAAAATAAAAAATAAAAAATAAATTGTATCAACGAGATTAAATTTTCTAATAAATATGTATAATATGCCTGTTTTTTAGGTAATAGGTTATTACTAAAAAATATATTATAAACTAACTAATAATAGGTTACTAGTACCCTTTAAAATATAAGGGTATTGAAGGAATTTCAAAAAAAAAACATATATATGAATATATACATGTTTGTGTGTGTGATGGTTTTATAAAACTTTTTATAGAAAATTCCGAATATGATATTACATACACAAAGACACATTGCATCTTTTTACAATTTTTATTTATTGAATAGCTCCATATATAGCATCAACTATTATAGCTAATTTTTTTTTAAAATTCATAAAAATAATTTATACACACAAAAAAATCGGATTGAAAAAATAGAAAATAATCTTAAAGTTATAGAAGATTTTGGGATTTACTTAACAGTGAACTTCACAGTTTTTTTTTTCCATTAAAAAATTGGTAGCAAAACCAAATCCCATGCTTAGGTATTTCTGCACTTGCTAGAATCTGGTATTCATACAACAAAACATGCTGCAACTTCACCATATTGTCCTGATTCATACAGCCATGAACAACCAACTAAACTTTGTATAGATCATATTGTCAATTTGTATTTTTTATTTGTAACCGTTATCTTTTTGTAATCGTTCATCTTTTTATTAGTAATTTATTATTTTTTGTATGGTATTGTTGCTTTTGCTTGCCGTTATCAGTTTGTAAATTATAAATAACTACCCATTACTGGTAACTAAGTGACAGTAGTAAGTGGTGAAAATTATTTTTTTATCCATTATTTACACTCATTCTTATTATTAGAACAACACACATGTCATGCACGAGATTATTATAAAAATTAAAATAAAATAAAATATTTAAAAAATATCATAATTATTTATTACAATAAAAAATATATTTATAATTTTAATAAATGTTCACTGATAGAGTCTGAAATTTTATATTTGACTTCAAATATTAATTTATCTTTTGAAATCATCAAATAATAAGTTTAAATATAAAATTTTTAAAAAAATTCCAAAGATTAATGAAAGAGTGGGTTGAGCTTAAAAAAATACCAATGTTGTATCTTCTTTTTCTTTTGATTGATTGATTGATTTGTATTTAGTGAAACAAGATAATTTTTTTAGAATAAAAAATTAGATACCAAATCCTGGAATCTCATTATTAATGTTATTAATTAATAGTATTAATAGTAATAGATACGCTTGCCAATAGCATATAAATACGAGACTTCGATTGACTTAAGATTTTTCAATCGTGTTAAAACTGGTTGATACAAATATTGTTAATTAGATTCCTACTAGCTAATAGCTTATATTTATTTTTAATAACTAGCTTATACCTTAAAAATTGATTAGTTTTCGTACTAAAAAAATGATTAGCTTTATGAAGAGCAAATTGCAATTTTTAATTAGTTTCTCAATTAGTATTATTGTGAACCATTCATCAAAATAATTACTATTGTAAGTCTTTGTTGAGACTTGTAATAGTTTTGATCTTGTGCAGGAGCAGATCCACTTATTAAAAAGTGAGAATATATGTTCTTACTCAATTTTAATTTTTTTTTATTACTTATAATAGTTATTTGTAATTTTTATTTCTTTTATATTTCTAATTTTACTAAGACATAATGGATAAATAAATAAATTTGTAATCAAAGAAATTAAAACACATTTAACGTTTTTTAAAATTGTATAAGGATCATTCATACATATATAAAAAGATAAATAGTTAATAATATAGATAATAAAAAATCATTCAATGAAATTTAAATGTAAAAATAAACAATTATAAATCAATATTTTATTATTTTGTATTAATATATTTTTTAATATATAAATATAATCATTTGAAACTTTTCTTTTTATATTTGTATGTTACTTATGCTCTCACTAGTTAGAACTTCTGGGTCTATCACTGATCTAGTGATGAAACAACCTCATCTCCTTTAATTTTTTTATGTATAAAAAATTGTAATTAAAATATAAGAAATGTATCAATAAATTTTAAATGCAACATAGCGTTTATATTACATTTTTTCAAATCGTTACTGAGTTATGATATGTGTAGACTTCATTAGTACTTCATCCGGCCATTTACTCTCATCTCATCCAACCAAGTTAACTTTTAAATTAAATGAAATTTCAATTTTCACCTCATATTGTTGAAGATAAATAATAAATATATATATAAAAAAGTCATTATCAGTCAAGCTAAAAAAATGGTTGGCTAGATCGGGTTGAGTTATTTTTAGATTAGGTTAAATTAGGTTAAGTATGTCTTGGTCTTGCAATCCGTTACGACTATGAGTTGGGTGAGTCGGCCCATCGATTAGATAATTATTCTTTTTAAATAATGAATTTAATATTTAAAAAATTAAATTAATAAAAAATAAAAAATTTAAGTTATTTAATTTTAAGACAATGACAAATAAATTAGATAATTAATACAATTATCAATTGAGTTTTTTTTTTAAAGAAAAAATAGTAATATTTTTTAAGTGTATCTTATTAGATTATAAAAACAATTAAAATGATGACTAATGGGCCGATTCAACTCGAAACAGACCAACTTAAATTTGAATAAGATTAGATCAAGTTTGTTTATGTTAGGTTGAATTAAGTTTATACTTAATTTTCTAACCCAATTTATACTTTTGTCTAGGTATTTAAATTTAATTGATTTTGATAGCTCTAATTATTAGTTGTTAGGACGACATCATTGTTTTGTGTGGGAATCAAACCTTCAACAATTTAGGTAAATGTTAGCATTCTTCAGTTTTTTATAGATAAAAAAGTCATAATTAACTTAAATGAGCATGTCTATTTTTGACATTTTGTAATTAAAAACTTCATTAATTAAATCAATAAATATTTTTCTTTTCTAATAAGTGCAAATCTCATAGATTTTCTCTCTCCTAACAGCCACTCACTTCATAAATCTTTCTCTTTTATTGTTATTTTTTAAAAAACACAATTTAATTATTAAAAAAATTAAAATATTAAATACTTTATAAGTTTAAAATGTTATATAATTTAATAGTAACAAAGTTTTATAAACAAAATCATTTAAAATAATTTTGGGAAATTGTAATGTGGTTAAATTTATAAAGAAAATGATTAATCTTCCTAACTCATTCTCCTAATTACTAAATGAAGAAAGTATTGAATGTTTTTTATGTTTTTAAGATATTGATTGTATTTAATATTTTATTCAATACTTTCTTTATTAGGTAGTAGGAGAATTATTAAGAAGATGTATTAGGAGGATATAGCAAAGCTCATTTATAAATGTTAAATTTTAAATTTTGGGAAAACCTTAAATGCATGCATATAAATGCACTAAAATCAATTATCAATTATTAATTTATAATACTAATTTTTGAAGAAAAATTGTAACATGATTTTCTTTCAAATTAGTTAATATTAAATTATATCAACATTTTAATTTTATCTATTACTTAATTTTTTTAAAATAATTTTTTTAAAATAATTAAATTGATAATTTATTTAAAAATAATAATAAAAGAGAAATATTTATGAAGTTCGTGATTATTAGAAGTGAGAAATAATTATAAGGTTAGTACTTATTTAGAAAAAAATTTATAGGGTTAACATTTATTAAGAGAGATAAAAATTTGTCCTTAATTATTAAAACAAACATACTCATTTAACTTGATTGGTAAAAGACAAAAGTGATTTTTTTTTGTCTACAAAAATAGTGATGGTGGCAACCTTCACCTGAAGTGTGTGTGAGTGTATATATATATATATAAGAGGGAGAATCAATTTATATTAGTGTAAGTTTTTTTCTCTTACATTTATTTTTAATCGTTAGTTTCATTTTTATCTAATGGTTATCTTTACTGAAATAATCTTAACTATTAGATGAAAGTGAAATTAGTAGTTAAAAATGAGTGTAAGAGAAAAAAGACTTATACTAGTATAAGCTAATCGCTTCTCTCTCTCTCTCACACTCACTCACTCACTCACTCCTCTCTCTCTCTCTCTCTATATATATATATATAATGTGAGAATGATGAATTTTGACTATTGGATCTTATATGAATAGTTAAGATTAGAACATAAATGCATTTGACTTTTTTAAATATTCACTTGACTTTTAAATAACTTTTAATGTGAAACTGTCTATGTATGATTGTATGGTCAAAATTTACTCATTTTACTCTTTTATAATAACATTCCTCTCATATATATATATATATATATATATATATATATATATATATATATATATATAATATCAAATGAGAATAGTAAATATTAATCATTAAATATTATATAAAAGGTCAAAATTAGATTATAAAGTTATGTGTCTTTTTTAAATAGTTATGTGATATTTAAATAACTTTTAATATTGATAATTTATATATAATTTAATGATCAATTTTTTTTTTATCCTCTCACATTTAATACTTCTCTCACTAGATATGCCTACTACATATATTATCATCAAAATAAGCATAAACAACTAAAATAATAAAGAAAAAAAAGGAGAGTGAATATGTTAAATTAATTTAGAAGTCCCTATACTTTTTGAACATTTTAAATAGGTCCGTACAAATTTAAAACTATAAATAAATTCCTATAGTTTAAAAAGAAAAAATAATAATAGGACCCTAAATTCAATACATTGTTAGATCCTTATAAGGACACAATAAAAAGTTTTTTTTCTAATTATAAGAACGCATTTGTAATTTTTAAATTTTAGAGATTTATTTAAGAAATTACAAAAAATACAATAACTTACAAATTAATTTAATCGAGTGAATAGTATAATTGATTGACCAATATTAAACGTGTGTATTACATAAAGCATCCAAATGAGTATTTATAATCTACAAAGGAAGTTAAGTTATCAAAATCAAATCAAATATCAATCAGATATAAGTTTTTTGACATTAAATATAAATTAAATAAATTAAATAAATACATAAATAATAAAATATTATCTATAATCAAATATAAATTAAATAAAGATCAGGTAATAATTTATTGCAATAATTTTTAGACATTAGTTTTAAATAATATTCATAATAAATATTAAGATTGTTTTAGTATTCTTTGAAGAGGATATCTCACTGTTTGAGCATTGACTATTACGCACCATTAATTTTTTCCCATATAACTTACCATTCTAACCAAAGTTTTGATTATGTCTAATTAATTAATTGAACACTAAAAAAGAAGAAAAAAGTGCCAAGACATGTTATAGAGAATTTCAAATTTCGAAACACCGAATTCAACTCCATAATATTTTGGTAGATAACAATCAAAATCACATTCTCCCCCCCCCCCCCCCTTATATTTCCATTTCATTACCATTCAAACCAATCAAGTGATAAGTAATTGAGAAGTTTAACCTTACCAAACACACGAGATAAGCAGGAAGTTTTGAAAGGGACCTCGTAGAATAGAAAATTCCCACCAATTTTGACCATTGATTGGTTGCAGTACAAAGAAGGGGCTGGTGGGTTATGGTGCCACGTCTGCCTCAAGCCAACACCGAATGAAAAGGACAAAGTTTATTATTATTATTATTTGGAACATGTTATTTAAAATCTTTTGCAATATTATCAACTAATTGTAGCATTTGTGTACAGCGGGTGTTATTGTGTTTTATATTAAGCTTGAGTGTATTATATATTTTGTATTTTACTTGTAATAGTAAATTTATTTTTATAACTTTTTTTTCAGGCCATCATTATCAGTCATCATCAATCACCATTGACTGCCATTGTCTACCACTGTCATTGGTTACCTCTGACTGATTATTATTTATTTTTTTAAATTACATAATTATATAAATAATATCAATTAAAATTATATCGGTTTTTATATTTTTTATAAATAATTATGTATATTAAAATTTTTTTCCTAAAACTATATATGTTTATTGAAAATTTTTATAAATTTTAATTGATAATATTTATATAATTATACAACTTTAAAAAATTGAAGGTGGTTGATTTTCTTAAAACTATAACTGTATTTATTGAAAAATCTTATAAATTTTAACTGATAATATTTACATAGTTATACAATTTTAAAAAAAAAATTAGAGGTGGTAGGTGGTATCGACAAGCAACGCATGATGATTTATCAACCGATAACAATTGATGGTAGTGGTAGTATGTAAAAAAAATTATAAAACTAAAAAAAACTTGAAATAAAAAAGAAAACCTAAAATAAAAAAAGGAAACTTACTTATTATTGAACTAAGCTATTGATTTATTTTATGAATAAATCAATAGATTAGATTTGGTAGTGTACTATACATTCTCTTTTAGAAAGTGTGTATTAGACACCACCTTTGTGTGCATGATAAAATAATCTAACACCAGTCTAAACATAATAAATTAAAAATTATAAAGATGAAATTGATAAACATCTTACTGTTTTTATGGAGTTAGATTATTCCCAGTGGGCAACTTAAATAATCTTGTGTTCCCACCTTCTTTAGTTAAAGAAACTAATTGTTAATTAAATGACCAAATATAAGAGATCATTTTTTTTTAATCTGACACCAGTCTAAACATAATAAATTAAAAATTATAAAGATGAAATTGATCAAACATCTTACTGTTTTTATGGAGTTAGATGATTCCCAGTGAACAACTTAAATAATATTGTGTTCGCACGACCTTTAGTTAAAGAAACTAATTGTTAATTAAATGACCAAATATAAGAGATCATATTTTTTAATCTGACGTCTAAACATAATAAATTAAAAACTATAAAGATGAAATTGACAACATCTTACTATTTTTATGGAGCTAGATTATTCCCGGTGGGCAACTTAAATAATCTTGTGTTCCCACCACCTTTA
The DNA here is from genome assembly GCA_029884595.1 of Ormosia semicastrata. NCBI lineage: Eukaryota > Viridiplantae > Streptophyta > Magnoliopsida > Fabales > Fabaceae > Ormosia > Ormosia semicastrata. Next base: position 27,320,662 of record JAQQTO010000043.1, read on the forward strand.
GTTAAAGAAACTAATTGTTAATTAAATGACCAAATATAAGAGATCATTTTTTTTTTGGACTGAATCAAAAATATAAGAGATCATTAGATTAGGGCAATGATATTTGTAACGATTTTATTCTTACAAACTCTCTTATTAACTTTAAGGTGAGTCTTCTGAATTATTGAAAAAGAAGTTATAATAAGACTAATGTGTTATTTAATAATTTGTATGAAAATTTATAAGATAAGAGATTTATAAAAATAAAATTTGTACAAGTATAATTTTTAACCTAACTAAGATAGCATTGGGGTGTGGGAGGGCTCCGCATAAGATGGATTCATGAACTTTGGGTATATTGATGAATTATTGTTTAATAGTCATTGGATGCTCATACAAAAATGGATGGCTTGAATTACGAATAAATAGTATGTTTAGAAGATAAAGGCCTGAAAAAAAAATCTGCCTCTAACCAACCACGACCGTCGCTCCCTACTCCATCGTTCAAACCACCATCTAAGCCACCCAACAGTGGCAATCCCACCCATCTCGCCGTGTCGGACTAAAGTCGCATCGTCGTGCACCACCCACTGCCCTAGACAGGACTCCCTGGTTGTCCTCTGCCGTTCTCCATCATCCACGAACCACTTCTACTTAGATCAGCATGAGCCAGCCACCCAGATCCACCAGCCTCATGGATCTGCCTTGTCACCATTTGCTTGCGCCCACCGTCGTCAGGACGTCCACCTTTGCCGGGAAGCCGCGCAACTTTGTGCACCTTCGTCCCCTGTTGCCTGTTCTTGTCCCCATAGTCACCTCTATGATTGAGTAGGTGTCGTGACAAACTTAGTTCCAGTGGAGCTGTGATGGGTGATCCGTGTGGCAGGTAGCTGGCGACAATTCTCGTTGAAGTTCGGGTGATGGAATAAAAAAAAAGTCAAAAACTTACTGGAGAATAAAAAATAAAAATAAAATTGCTACTACATGTCATTTAGGAGAACCATCATAAATGTCACATTATGAGAGAGGTTACAACTTACAAGTATCAACCACAAAATCCTTCACCAACGAAAAAAAAAAAAGACAAACTAGGCCGGCCCATCTAATTGGAAAGTTTTGTAGGAAAAATAAAATAAGTGAAGTTAGCTAAAGAAAAAACGCTCAATATACATCATGTAAATTGACGTGTATCTCACATTTATCTATATGATAAAATTAGAATAGAAGTGTATAAAAAATAAGATAGAATTAATAAAAATTATATAAATATGAAGTGATATAAATAGAAGCATCAAGCATGTGTGACTAGAATTACTCTAAATAGCATTTTAGAGCTTCGATAATTGACGTCCCAAATAGTTGCTCACTATGAAGCACGAACACACTATTTTGATATCGTATCCGTGTCAATGTCAGATACACAATGACACACGTACGACACAGGTATCGTATGTGTCCGTAAGTGTTTGATTAAAATTTTTATTTTTGTTTGGACACTTTCGAAACACTACAAGACATGACCAATTTAATTTTTTTAAAAAAAACCTTAATTATCATTTAAAATGAAAAAGTAAAAAAACAGTGATATACTCAATTATCGCTTACCCATTACCCAAGCCCAATTACTCAGTTACCAGTATCATGTATAATAACCAGACTACTATGTTTTTCACAATGAGACCATCTTTCTCATCTAGCTATCTATCTCCATCTGCGACTAAGTAATCGTGTCACTATCGTGTCAATGGTAGAGAGCAAAATGAAGTTAATCATTAGATACTCTCTTTAGTTAATTTTTGTTGTTGTACATGTACTTATATATTACTAATTTTATTAAGACAAATTAGTTTTGAATTTTTTTAAAAAATATCAATAAAAATGATGTTCTATATTTTTTATGAAGCACTTATCAAGTGATAAATAATGACATATATGATATATATCAAGATATTATAAATTTTAAAATTAATATATATTATTCTATAAATTATAAATAATTTTTTTTTAAATTTTAATTTATATATATATATTGTGTCTGTATTTTATAATTTTATAATTTTAATATATTTTTATATGTATATTCATATGATATTCTGTGTCAGTATCTATGTTTCTTAAGTTTCACGTTTCATGCCCAAAAGTCGTTGCTTTATTATTATTTTTGGTCATCGAAGGTAGTTGCTTGTTACCTGGAAAACTCACTTCAGTAACAATACCATTGGGCCTTGACACACCTGAACACGAGGCCCAACTACAGTCCATCACGGAAAGCCCACCTTGGAGGTTTTTTGTTGTGAAGCTTTTGTGGTTCTGAAGTCACTATTAACGTGTTTCTGTTGGATTAACATTGACTTGCACAATAATGCCAGAAAAAGTGACGGTGGACGCAACGTAATAGAAAAACGATTTCATAAACAGAAACCCATTTCTCTTTCCTTCCATTTTCCTTTCTACTTCCCATTTCCATTTCCAATACACAGTCATTCTCAGCTGAAAATTCTATTACTTTCCATCCCCTGTTGGTGTTGGAGCTGCTAGCGGCAAGGACTCATGGGCAAGATCAAGTCTTTTAAACAAGAGTTCTCATTTGGTTTGTTTTTCTTTTAAATCTCAAATTGCTTTTATTTATTTCATTGTCAAATATGTAATATTATTATTATTATATTATATTGCATTGTTTGTTTTGTGGATTTTGATTGGCTTTGGTTTGGGTGCAGATGAACGTCTCAACGAGTCCCAAAGCATCATAGTCAAATACCCAGATCGAGTTCCTGTAACATTTTGCTTATACTCTCTTCAGTTTTTGTTCCATCTTTTTGGGAATTGAGAGCCCGAATGCTTCATGTTTCAACTTTCCAAGCTAAATTAACCACCAAAAAATAAAAAGAATGAAGATTTTGGTGTTGGTCCTAACCTAAGCATTGTAATTGTATATACTATAGCACAATTGTTGGAAAGTGTTTGAATGGAATAATGGAACCAATGCATCTATAACTTTTCTAAGCAACTCTTTAGCTGTTTCATGACTAATTTCTTCGTGCATTATGTATTGCAGGTCATCATTGAGAAATATTCCAGGACAGATCTGCCTGAATTGGACAAGAAGAAGTAGGTTTTGGCTCTATGGTTCACTTCACATTTTCTAACTAACAGTAATACATGTTTTGCCAAACTCTAACTTGCATTAGCAATCACCTTAATATGGGTTCCAACAGTTTGTTCCAATTATTCATTTCAGAATACTCAGCATCTTGATTTTTTGCTTTTAGGTAAATGAAGTTGGTAATTTTTGTACAGTGCTTTTAATGTAGTTCATTTGTCAATTTCATAGATTGGACAATCATCTGAAACATACCGTTCGAATCAGTGATAGCTTCCTTTCTGCTTTTACAATTTTATAAACAGATCTTTGTCTGTTCTTCATTTATTTTCACAATTGTTTTCTAAACAATTTCACTTATTGTAATATGATTGAATGATAATGCATCATTGAATCCCTAATGGTGACTAGATAATTGATAGAACTTGTCCTGAAGGGCCTGATCTCCTCTTGTATTTTTTTTCTTCTCTTTTAGATATTTGGTTCCTCGAGATATGTCCGTTGGACAGTTTATTCATATTTTAAGTAGCAGGCTACGTTTGACTCCTGGGAAAGCTCTGTTTATTTTTGTGAAGAATACATTACCTCAGACTGGTAAATGCACCTATCATTAAAATCTTGCTAGAGTAGTTCAGATTCTCTCTTCTTATATCAAGCTAATGTATGTCTTGTCTATGGCTTCCATCCACAGCAAGTCTTATGAACTCCATCTACCAATCTTACAAGGATGATGATGGGTTTCTGTACATGTGTTACAGCAGCGAGAAAACATTTGGCTAACTTTGTTGTGTTTGTTAATTCTTGTATGTATTTAGCTATTTGCCAATTGTGTATTGTGATCAGTATTTGTAATTCACTTCGGTACATAATCTACTTGTATGACTTGACACCAGAATCCCTCGTGTAAAAAATGATTTATTGTAATTCAAATGAAATGTACAATTTAATGATCAAGAAGAGAGCCATATCTTTTCCATGTTAGAAGTAGAAGACTTAAGATGCCAGTGTCCATTTGGAATATACATATATACATAAACTGAAACCTATAATCTATTACACCCGTAGAAAGCAGAGTGGACACATGGTAGTGGATTTATAGAATGCACAGGAGTACTGCCACTCATTCCAATTGATTCTTCGACAGAGCTGAGTCTCCACCAAATGTTTCATTGTGACAGCATTTCAGTAATATTTGTATATACATTAAGTCTGAACAATCTCAGGACAAGGCATCAACCTTGCCTAGAATTGTAACCTCTGCCTCCACCAAGCAATTGTCCTTCACCAGATAACCCAAGTATTGACTGGTGAAATTACTTAACAAAATAAATCTGGCTGCACCATTTTCATTGCTTGAGGCACTAAACCAGTAATTAGCTGCAAGTGGGGGAAAAAATAACTGTTGGTTATTGAATTGAATCTATGCTTTTATATGCTTAGACTTGCCTGTAATGTCAATTATTCATTCAACTATCATTCTGTGTCAATGAGGAATCTCATAAATGAGAACCAAACGTTACCTTTTCCAAAGTGATGCTTGGCTTGCTTTTGGTCAAGGATGCGTAATATTATCTGTGCATATATTTTGGAACCCTGAGGAAAGGTTGTTGGGTCAGCTAAGGCCAGGTACAGAGAAAGAAAACTGCCCAATCCAGCGCCTTTTCCGTTGGGATATAGTTTTATCTTCCTGCAAAAAAAAAAAAAAAAACAGCGTTGTGACCAATCAGTAAATTGTTAAGTTGTCTGCTGTAGTGAAACAAAACTTCAGGTTAGGTTCAAGCAAATACACTTCGGAAGCAGAAATACTTTGTGAAATCACAGTTGTGAATTTTTTTTTTCCCCAGCAATGTATATCAATTAATCTTTTTTTGTTGGTATGAATTCTTCATCTTCACCTTAATTAACTAGATTCAGAAAAAGTTGGAGAACCACATTGGAGTGCATCCAGCAAGTTTAGAAACAAAACAGGGTTGATTAATTTGTACCATTTATAGTTTCCAGCATTGAATGTTTTAGAGTCATAACATTCTGAATCCAATATTGAGAAGTTGGTAATCTCCCAGACGTGCTTGTAGGTAATGGCATCCTTCATCATTACTAAAGATTGTCCTGTACCCGTGTTTCTTTCCCTGCAGACAAATACTTCTGCTCCAAATGCACATATATCATCCACCAGATAACCTTTAGATGCATTGTTGAAATCTTTGAGAGGAATAAATTGATCAAATCCCCATTCAACCCTCAATTTGTGAAATCTCCTTTCCTTTCCCATGCAATCTATCAGATGAAGAGTTCCAAAAATGGTAAGAGACCCATGCTTTGCAGGTCAAAAACTGAACTAGCTAAGCGGCACAAAATCATTTTTCATGGAAGGGCTAAAAGACAAATATCACCATTGAAGAAAGAGGCTACAAGATACTGTGCTAAGTACTATGGCATATTGCCATGAAAAGCCAACATTGTCATTGCGGTACAATTAAACAGAAATGTTTTTTTGCATACCCCTTGAAATTGCACCATTCACACTCATGCGAGGTGATAGATTTTAATTAGCCTGCACCCGTGTGAATGATGTGGGCAAGTGATTGTTAAGTAAATGGACTCAAAGAAAGGGTAAAAAATAAAAGAAATACCTTGAACCACTAAGTAGTTGTCGTTGTTCTGATCATGCAAAAACAATCGAAAATTGACATAGATTTCCCAACCGGGATGAAGTGAAGTTGCTTCGACCAGTGCCAGGTATAGTGAAATATGGTCCTTTGCATTCTTGCTCTTGTTTCCACTTGGGTACAGAACCAACTTCCTGAGAGGTGTGAGCACATATAATAATATAACACTCATTCAATTTGAAGTAGAGACCAAAATTATTATCTATGGAACTGTGGTAGACGCATTAGCTGAACTAATAGTTACAGATCAGTAACCAATATCATTGAGATTATTATCAACAAGAACATATAAATGTATACCACTTGTAGCCTCCAGCTTCAAATTCCCCTGATTCGTATCTCTCTATTGAATTCTTTGTGAGGAGTGAAAATAACTGTACTTTCACTAAGTAATGAGCTGGTGGAGCATCTGATATAGATCGTGAAATGCCTGAAATATTTTATGTAGTACATCACATAGAATAAGCAAAAAGAGGCCAGATTCTTTCGTGCAAGGCTGTTTGCCCGTGAGTTAGTTTTTCTTGAGATTATCATAATTTTTTTTTATTAACGTGTGTCCTTATTATTAAATAAAAAATAAAAATATTTAGTATCTTAAAAATCCAAATAACAGTTAATCCTATATTCTTTAAGTAATTAAAATAAGTAATAATCGCTGTGTTTTCCTTAACATGTATCTTAAAAACACACGCAACCAAAATCCTTATTCTATTTATCAACCTGCTCGCCTTCCTCTTTGAACCCCATTAAAATTACATTGGTTTAGTTATTCAATCAGTTTTGAGCATAACGAAAGAAAGACATTTCAACAATTGGTGATCAACCATCACTAACAAGCAAAATTTAATTTTGTTCTATGAAGTATATTCTCAATTTGAATAGTCAAATCCATTATTCATCCGTGTCCCAAAAATCTTATTGCTAACAAGGCTTATTGATTATCCATTTTCAAGTAGCGTAGACGCATACGTGCCAATAAATATGCAGATACACATGCAAACAGACTCATTAAAAGATACTACCCAAGAAAGAAGGGAGGGGGACAAACCATCTCGGATATCCATGGCAATTGGCAAGATAGGCTATGGCAATAAGATCAGAAATGTCAACTATTTCCTGTCACCACTTTCAGAATCGTTTATCATTTATATATATAGAGAAGACTTTGCTTCCTTATACTTTCCTTGAAGAAGATTGGTATTAGTTCAAGGAAGTAGGCATATATTCTCTGCTTTTCGCATGACTATAGGCAAAAAGGTTCCACGTGAACTTTTTAAGGAGGATTTATCTACTATTTTTGTTAAAAGAGGATTGATTTCTCGTTTAGGAATATTCTCTGCTTCAAATTGTATATGAAGAAATTCTATCTTGCAGAAGCACATAGCTTTTACTAAGGTACTCATTTGGAAAAAAAAAAAGTATATTAGTACCTCATTTATAATCATGGTTATAAGAATCAGACCGAAAAATGAAAAAAACCAATCCAATCAACCATAAAAAAATTGAATTTTTAAAAATCAGCTAAAAAATTAAAAACCAGTCTTAAGTTGGTTAACCCATTTGAATCGGTCCAATTTTTTCTTTTGTAAAGATCCAATTTTTTTAGAAATATATTTATAACTTTTTTAAGACATTAATTATTTAATTATCAATTTATAATCAAAACTCATCATTTAAAACTCTTAATTTATTCAATATAAGACAAATAAAAACTTGTAAGACAATAATTATTTAGTTTCAATTTATAATAAAAATCTTTATCTTACCCTTTTACTTATTCAATCTAAAACTAATATATGTTAAAAAATTATGTTAATATTAATATAATACTTTCAATTTAATATTTATTCAACCCCAATTTAACTCCAGATAAACTTCAAAAGCTTGACCCTCTTTCTTTTTGGTTTCAATGAGTGGTCCGGTTTAGAAAACATTGTTTATAATAGAAGGCCTGATCCAGCAAAAATAACCGAAAAGTGACATATATCTCCCAATCACTCAATCAGATTATGATGATTTTTCAAGGATACAATGATAAACTCTATCATTGGGGTACATGTTTGGTATGTATAAAAAGTCACCCCAGCCTATGCTACACAGACGTCCCTTCCAATCTTGACTTGGTATAACCCAGACTAATGAGCTTCTGCACCAATATTTTCTCAGCTTCTGCCTGAAATCCATGAAAGTTGCAAAAATAAATAAATAAAAAGAATATTCAATTAAAAAATGATGCTAAAATGCTAAATAATGTGTGAATAGCAATAAAAAAGGTAGCTCAGCGCAGGAGCATCCCACTATTGTGGGATTGGGGGAGGGTCAGATCAACCTTACAGCCCTTGAGCGTAGAGGCAATTTACAAATTACAATATAAGGGAAGATTTAAAATTAACCATCAATTACAGGTGTTTGAATGCAATCTTGTGCCATATATGTAATGCTAATGCCAGTGCACTTCGAATTAGTAGGCAAAATAGTACCAGGGAACCATATATGTAATAGCCGGTGCCGGGCATACTAGGTAGTGATGCTGGCAACTATGGCAGTAATCTACTGATAAGTAGGAATATAGCTACTTAGAAGAATATATTAGTAAGGTAATCAAATAACTGAATATACAAGAAATATAAATTGTTAGTTAGATGCTTTTCTACAAGGATATTACTTTTTAATTTTGAGAAGCTGACTTAAATAATAATATAAATAGGAATATGATTTTTTTACACCAACATATTCTAGAAATAGCCAAAAAATAGCACTTGTGCGTGTAAGAGAGGGAGAGATCAGACCTCAATCATGGGGTTATTTTTTGGAAGATTGCAAGCCAAAATTATATTGAGACCAGTCTTTAACACTGAGAAACAATACAAAGAATGTCAATTGATGAAGTAGGGGAATCATTTTTGAAGTATCAAATAAAACTTGATTATAGTTAGTTACCTAGTCGGCGAGTAATGCCAGAGCCTGTATTATCAGAAGTCCCACCAAGTAAGGAAGTGACAGATACCATATTGTTCTGTGTTTATCACCACACATCACGAATTCACCATCCATATATAATCTTTGAACATACACTCATACTTAATGAGCTTAAAAGGAATGAGAAAACTAACTCACAGGACGAGTGTGAGCTGCTGCATACATGTGTCCAAATTTGGCAGAGTTGTAACCAATCCACACATATATCTATCAAACAAGACAATGTTTGGGGAAAAAAGATTACAATCTCTAGACAGCAATAGCATGAGAATGAAAACAATGGGAACAAGTGCAGTAAAATCTTACAATCAAATGTTTCTAATTGATGGGTTGCATATAGATAGGTAGAAAAATCAACCTGTTTGGGAAAGCGAATGATTTGAAAATGGAGGCTAACATCGTTGAGGACTTCAGAGAAGCAAGTCATCTGCAACTGACCCTGTGCATCATCCTTCTCCTTCAGTTTCAAGTCTTCAATCTCCTTCTTCTTCACTTCTTCACAATCCGTCATTACGTAAAACCCTAACCCCTCTGATTCAATTCAAGTCATTCAACAGCTTCAACCACTCACTAAACCAACCAGGTTTTAAGTTTTCACCTCACCAGAATATCTGCCGGATGGGCCCAATTGAGGCCCAAAATATATGATACCCTATTACCCTATTATAGGGCCATGTTTGGGCTCAAACGCAGGCCCATGAAGCAAACACTTCACCAACACACCCACCCTTTTCTTCCTCCCCCTCCTCGGAGCGGTTATCATCTCTCTCTCTCTCAGTCTCTCTGCTTCAGCCTCCCTCCCAAGGTAGGTAAATTGCTTTCTCTCTCTCTCTCTCTCTCTCTCTACAAGTTTCAGCCAACTTGCTTTGCTATCTCGTGTTCTTCGTTATGCTGGGGAAATGTTGAGTCAAGTTTGATTTTGATGAAAATTGCTATCATATCATCACAGATCTCAAGATTCAATTTGGGATTTTGTACTATGTGAATCATTGTGTTGTCGTATATGTGAATCAGGAGTTATGGATGGTGAATTGCCCAATATAAAGAGGTGGATTGTGCTGTACCCTGTTTACATTAATTCCAAAAAGACTGTAGCCGAAGGAAGGCGAATCGCCCTCAGCAAAGCATGTGAGAATCCTACTTGTGCTGAAATTGGTGACTGCTGCAGCTATCTTAAGCTTCCTTTTGCTATTGAGGTTTGTTACTGACTCATTTGAAATAATATCCTTGTTAAGTTTGGATTTATAATACTTTCAAATGCTGTTTGTGGACTTGATTTATTTATATAACTTTGTTGACAACCACAGATAGACAAGGCTTACCCACGTGATTTCATGCAAAGAGGGCGAGTGAGGGTATTGCTCAAAAAGGAAGACGGCACTCTATATAATTCCTCCATCTCATCCAGTAAGATACTCAATTTTGTTTGTTTTATTTTGTGCTTATAAACTTCCAATCCTTTTTAGCTACCCATTTTATATTATTTTTATATCTATCCGAATTGTCACAGATTTACAGTGCTCTTCTGATATAATTTTCATCTAATATCTCAATGGCTGGACCCTGCAGCATAATGTGTCTTAGATAATTGCTGTGTATAAGAATTTTCCTTGCAAATGAATAGTTAAACATTGTCAACGGCCTGAGGAGGCCACCCCATTTCCATCTCATGCTTCCTAGGCAGAATGTTGCTGTAACATTAAGTTATCAGTGTCATGATACCAAAATTTGATATCTTTATCCAGCCATGATGTTTGCAATTGAATTGGCACTTACATTACAACTTAAATTGTCTATTTATAAAAATTGAGTTATACTTTTAATGTGACTAAAGACACTGATTTTAAGTCTGGATACTTTGTATCTGTCAATTACATCATCAACTTAACTCAAAGACCACATTTGACTTTAGTTAATTTCTCTTTTGTCTGCGTAATAGTTCATCCATGACAGCATTATCTTAAATGCCATTGATTATGTAAAACTTTATGCCAGATTTTTTGTATTGTTCTGTCTCAACTTTGCCAATCCAGCATGATGACCAAGAATTTATCTGGGAATATCTAGCCTTGAAACATATTAACATCACTTTAGAATTGTAAGGTACCATAGCAATTTTGGAGTAAGTTGTTTGGAGATTGCTGGATCCATCCATGTAATTTGGAAGTCTTTGTTTCTACTCTTTATAAAGATTTTGGGAGTATACGAGACAATAAGATGCTTTGGTGTTGTGCACTTTTTGCCTGTGTGGTGTATTTGGTTGTAGTATATAATTCCAGAATATTGGCCATAAATTTCTGCCCGCAGACCTTTTTTGGGACAGTATTGTTTTCTTACCTTCCTTGTGGCTTTCTGCTTATGGGTTATTTTTAGGGTGTTTCTAGATCTGACATACAAAGGACTGGGTTGGTCTTTTGAGCTGATGTTTTTCTCTTGTCTTTTCTTCGTCTTTTATTTCTTTGCAGCCTTAGGAGCATTCTTAATCCTCCTGTTTTGTACGTTTTCCTGCCTTAACCAGTTCTTCTTTTATAAAAAAGAAATCTAGCTGTCAGAAGAATTAATTTTCTGCAACCAAAATGTATTCATTGTTGTTGAAGGATTATCATACAAGCTCTTAGACAATTTGAACATTGGTTAAACTGACTTCATTTATACCGTAGAACTGGAATATAGGCCTCCATATATGAGCACTGTATGTCCATATCTTGCCCTCTTTAGAGTTTCCCAATTTCTAGAGTAGTGGCTTTTCGTGGTTGGCCCAAATGAGTAAAAACGGAATTGGTGCAAATAAGAGTTTTTTCAAATGCAAAGTAAAAAAAAAAAACCTTTAGTGCAGGAGGAAAGGAAGTGAAATGTGAATATCTAAAGGTGGTGAGTGATGGACAGGGAGAGGAAGTGCTGATTTTAAACAAGTTGCAAGTGAAATTTGTATGTAGAATTCTCAACAAGGCTTAAGTTGTAATAGTTACAATGTTATAACTATTTCTTAATATTGTAAATCAATAATTGTAGAATTTTAGAAATGGAAGCATAACTGCTTGGCTATAGTATAAAAGGTCTATTAAGATTATTCTGGTTCTACTTAAAATTGACAATTGTTATATGTTCTTTATGAGAAAGTTAGCTAAAGTCAGCCCCCTCCTTCCCCTACACTTCTAGATGAAATTCTAATATATCCATTACTTGAGATCTACTCGATTGGTGCTGCTTTTTTAAATCCTTTAAAGACAGAATGAAAACCACTCGAGTTTTTTAAATCTTTTTTCTAAATTCTAATAAATCCTTTTGTTCACTGTTAGCAATTCAATCCATCTTCTTCCAAGTCTTCTTTAACTTTTGTTATCTTCAAATAGAGATAGATTGGATTGCTACCCTTCACCCTTCAACCCTCTCTAAAAGGAGAGAGATGGGTTGTCTTGTTTGATTTAGTCAATATGAACTTCATTGAAGTCTGATTAGAAACACAGAGATAAGCCTGTTTATAGATTGGTCAGAGTTTGACTGGTTTAAGTGAGTTTTAGTCGAGTGCAGATGTTGCTAATAGGATGACACCTTTTTAGTTCATATTTATGAATTAATGTACATGAGCTGAAAGTTTGGCTAGTCTTAATTCTAAAATCTAGTTGTGTTTATCATGAATGGTAGGTTTGGCAATATCCTACTATTTTGAACACTGTTGATATAGATACTAGCATCAGATCAATACTGATCAAGATTTGCTGTTGCCTGGTGTTAAATATTAATAGCCATTTATTAGAAATAAGATCAATCATGGAATGCCCTTGTGGTAGATGCTTCCCATGCTGTTCTGTGGTTGTTTGTATGTAGCAGAGGTAGACTAGCAGTAAATCTATGTAGGCCATTGCTATTTGCTAAACCCGCCCCCCCCCCCCCCCAAATCCTGTTCTTGATGTGAAGAAGGGCTGGCTTGCTGAGGTTGAAGTGCAGAAAAAGCTCAAGAGCCTAAAGCTTGTGTTAATATTTAATTATAAGATCGCAAGTGGTCAGGGTCAAACTCTAAAGTTGTTAGTCAAAGAAATTTTGACACCATGTTAATGAACCAACCATCGTAGAAGATTAAACTAAGCTTTTTAATTTTTGTAGATACAAAGAAGTTTAAGCTGTTGAATGAGGTTAAATGGCTTCTTTTTTAATGTCTCTGACAATGTAGAGACAAAAGCAATTACTATTATGTTGTAAACATCACATATCAAAATTTATGAGAAAATTATTTTCTTGCAGTATTTTCCATAAGTTTCATAGATTTAATGAATCTGGAACATGTCTCATGTTATCATTTTTGTTGTGATTGTTTTGCAGAAAAGCAACTACTGCTTTGCGTTGCAGAGATGGTACCTAGACATCATGGAAGGACTAAGAAGCAGGAGGCTGTATCAACATCAACTGCTGGACCTTCCAACAAATCTGGAAAGGGTGGAAAAAAGAGGAGATAATTCTGTATTTGAAATATTGCGTTAACATGTTGATATTAGAGTGTCATGGCGGATGTATTATTTCTTATAATAGGAATAATTTATCCCAGTTGAGTTGAAGTTTTTCCACCCCAATATGTGTTTGTTAACCTTTAGCACACAATGTAAACAGTCTTGCACTTGAGATTTTACATTATGCTTATAGGACTTTTTTGTTTCACATAATTCAGTTTTTGTTTTTGTTTTAAAAAAAAATCGTCCTTTTTTTTTTCATAGTTTCAAGGGAAGAATCACAGTACATCTGTGCCCTTCAGCTGAGAAGCAGCTTTAATAGTGGAACAACTTTTTCTTTGGTAATGTCTTGAGTTCTGACTACTTTGTATCTAAGAAATAATGCATTTTGTCCTTTCCTTCTAATGTCGCTTCTAGGCACTGAACAACTAACTCCACAAGTACCCAAACCGCCGAGTGCGTTTAAACACAAAATTGGAGCCATTCCATACCGTCAACCTGTCATGATTATTAATGTATGCATAGTGGTTAGATTGCGACTTTCCAAAGACTCCAAACATCACTGGGCTAGTGGTTAGATTGCGACTGCTACGTTCTTCTACAATAATAATGCGACAATGTTAGGAAAAATTTGATATAATTTAGTTAGAATATGTCAGAATATATGGTTGGTTGTTGAATAAGTTGAAGTTGTGAGAATAACTCATCTATTCAAGATTAGTAATTTTCGTTAGAATTTGTCAGAATATAAGTTTAGTAATGCCAACTCAATTGTTTCTGATTAGTAATTTTCCTTCTACAATGGTCAGAATGCCCGTACCATATCATCCATATAACCGATTCTTTCCGTTGTTTTTGTTTTATATTTTGTATTTTCTAACATGTAATTCAATCTTAATTGGGATCAATGGTTTAATTTGACCGATTAAAAGTTTTCAAATCCAACCAAAGTGAATAATTCCCTTTTCACGTTGAATAATATCAAGCCACGTCATTTCTTCCCTTTCACCTTTTCTCTTTTCCTTGCTTCCCTTGAGATTTGGAACAAAACGAAATGAGTGGCATTGTAGTTTCCACCATCCTAGATCCTAGTACTGTGTATGTGAGAACTGAGAAGGAGAGATGACGCCGGCGACACAAGTCTACGAGGAAACATGGTACAATAAAGCTCCTCACCGTTAGCATATATTACTGCAAGTACAAATTAAGATGAAGTTGTCTTGGCATTTCACTTAATCAACCTTTACTGCAGGTAACATATGGAGCTCCACTGTATCGCCTACGTTTGTTGAGGGATTCATAATTATGGACGATGAAAACTCCATGTTATAGGTATTGAGTCGTAGGAGAAATCTAAAAGCAGGTGACATCTCTATCAATGAATAAGTAATGAATTACATAAATGAACTTAAGATCACATATGTATCTAAAATCTTAAGGTATTAGATTTATAGATATTTTTCACTTATATAGCTTAGATCCAAGTACTGTGTCTGTGAGAACTGAAAAGGAGAGATGACGACGACGACATAAGCCTACGGGAAAACATGGTACAATAAAGCTCCTCACCATTAGCACACATTAGTGTAAGTACAAATTAAGATGAAAATGTCTTGGCATTTCACTTAATCAGCCTTTACTTTACTGCAGGTAACATATGGAGCTCAAAAGCCTATGTTTGTTGAGGGATTCATAATTATGGACAATGAAAACTCCATGTTATAGGTATTGGGTCGTAGAGGGAGCTCAAAAGTCGGTGAGATCTCTATCAATGAGTTAAGTGATAAATCACATAAATGGACTTGACACTACATCTTAACCAGTCTATGAGTTTTTTTCACTTATATAGCCTAGATCCTAGTAAACGGAACACAAGCCTACGGGAAACATGGTACAATGAAAACTCCATGTTATTGGTGTTGGCTGGTACAATGAAAACTCCATGTTATAAGTGTCAGCTCTGATATTATTTGTTGGGCCATAAGGGGAGCCTAATAGCAGGAAAAATTTTCATCAATGGACTAAGTGAGAAATTATAATAATGGGTCTAACGTCATATCTTGACTCAAAATCTTAAGACAATGAATCTATGAGTTATCCTACTTATATACTCTTCACTGAACCCATTTTTTAACAATGTGTGACTTCAACACTCACTTGAATTTTCAATAATAGGTTGTTTAAATCCTAATAGTATTATCATTTTCTATTCCAAATTTTATAAACGCTATTACAGTTTTGCTGTTATGTTGTCATGTGTCTCCAGGCTTCTAGTTGTGCCTGATTTCCAGTTCCACCATTTCAGTTTGTAGTTCAGTAAGTCCCAAGTGACATAAAATGAAAAAAAAAACCTGAGCTGCATATAAGCAATGTTTGAACAAACTAAGATGCATTCTTGGTATTGGGATTAGGGATGTCCGTCTTTGTGGTTACTGCCTTACTGGTTGGTTAGATGCTCAAGGCTTCACCATTTGGCTCTTTATATTGTATGAATTTTTTTTTGTTTGAATTTTCTTTTCTTTTTCCCCTTAAAGCACCTTCTTAATGTTCCTTCATAAATTGCTAATTTTACTACTCCTTGAGTATTTTTAGCTTTATTCATTGAAAGCTGGAGTATTAATTAAGCCTTTGTCAATACCCATTGCCGCTCTATATGCAGAGAAACTTGCATCAGCCAGAAATCTGATCGTCCAGTTTGGAAGCTGACAAATCCTGTTCCACTTAATGATGATGGAAGCTATGTGGAGGAAGCACTAGGACCGAATCCTGATGTGCATTATATATATATTTGCACTAAGGTAATAAAATAATTCGTGGTACCTTCTATCTATTTTATATCCTTGGTCATTAGTATATTTCATATCGCTTTTCGGAATTATTCTTCATCACTTCATGGATTCAAAATTTATATTTCTTTATGAAGTTGTTAGTGTAAATTTTTATATACTTTGTCCATTTGGACATAGTTTTTATTTATGATATGTATATATATTTTTTGAAACTTATGATCATTTTTATTATAACCCTTTTGCCAGGATATGTCTTTAAACCCAAGCATGAATGAGCAGTTTAGCCAGGAAGGCACGCATCTTCATTCTTCAAACTTGTGTTACGACTCTTTCCCTGTAGATGACCCTAGGAATACTAAATCTAATATTACAAGTTTATCTTTGTAATTTGTATTATGGTTTCCTCGGAGTTTGTGAGATTTAAAGACAGCCGCATTTTCTTTCTTAATTTTATTGCTTCCACAAGTTGTCTGTTTTAATGTAGTGTTCAAATGTGTTTTTGTTCTAATTTCTCAAGCGTTTTCTAGCACAATAGTTAAACTGTATTTTGACTTCTCTATTAAGTTTTTTAGTTTTTAATGTGAAGGAAGCAATTACTTGAAACTCAGGCTATAAGATGCAAGTTTAGAAATGGTTTTTATTTGTAGCACAAGTTTTGATATCAAGGAACAAGTAATCCTTAAGCTCAAGCGTAAGCCTATGAATGATTTTAAAGTTCCTCCTTTCTACGATGGTAGTATAAAATTCTTCTTTCTTAAGTATGAATAAACCATAAATGATTGGCACCTTATAATGTAATTTTACCTTGGTCAGAAAAAAATAAAAAAGATTTATTATATACACTAGTTGAACATATGAACTTCACAATACTCGTATATTCTTCATTATATTACATAGTTTTATAACTCAAATTAGAGATTAATCTAGTCAAAATATTGAGCCATCAGATCAGTGATTTGACTATGAATTAAGTGATCAAATTAAAAAATTGAAATAAATATTTTTATTTTTTAAATATATGAAAATGTAATTCATATAAAAAAATACTATATCAAAATACTATATGGAAAAAATGCTTCATGTGAAAAAAAATTACTATATGATGTAATCAAATTAGTGATAATAATAGTTTATTAGGTAGATAGTAATATAAACTACAAAATTGAAAACATTGTTCAAGTAGTATAATGACATAATATATTTTTTCATAAGCGTCATTCAAGTACTATGTATCATTTTGGGCTAGTCACCCAAATTTAACCAATTTGTTATGAGTAAGGACCAGATTAATTTGTGAATCGATTCATAAATTTTTTAATTAGAACATCTAAACCGATTCAGTGCATACAATTATGATACCTTGTTCCTTCCAAAGATGCTACATTCCTATGGATATAATTCTTTCGCAAATTTCATTCTAAGAATTAGCTCATCTCAGAATGGGTCATAAAGGTGTTTTTGTATGAATACATACTAGTTTTATGAGATACCAGTATTTTTTCCCTCGTTACAGAAAATCTATAAACGATACAAATAGGGACCCTTTGTTTCTACTATTTGTTTACTATTCATTTGCAGGTGTTGCATTTTAGAATTTTTCGTTTATATACTATTGTAATTTGTTAAAATTAACAAGTTTTTTCATCATGGGTTTGTTCAATTTTTTTTAATACAAATTTTATTTATTTACATATTTCCCCTTACTTTCTGATTGGTGAACACATGCTATTCATAAAAATGAGGGCGGTTTGGTCATTCGACGTCCTTTTGTCATTGGTTTCGTCACTTCTTCATTACATTACTGACCCTGCTACTGTCTTTTCTTCTTTCTTCTTTCATATCTCAACTTTTCCTTTCTTCTTTCGGCTGTGTCTCTACCGACGCAGCTTTCTTCATTTATGCCCATCAATCTTCTGTTCTGACAAATCTGGCTTGGTTCAGAGAAAAACTGCGCTTGATGCAGTATAGATCTAACGTCAGAGAAAAACTGCGCTTCGTCTATGATCATGTTTTAGTTCAACATTTTATCATTAAATCACAAGTTTTCATGGTGGATCTTTTTTGCAGCAGAGGGTTCGTATCCCCAAATCAGCGAAACAAAGGGACTTCTCGGACGGTGGCGTGTGCCTGTGGAAAGTAGGAGCATCATTGTTGCTATGGTTAACAATCATAAACTCATAAGCTTACTCTAGCAGGTTATCATGACTTTCTCTTCTCCTAATTTACTCCCGCCTATTATTATGAATTTCAAATTTGAATTCTGACCCAGCTGGTCCTTATTTATAAGGTTCATATTGCATTTTCCCATTGTGACAGAAATTAACCTTGAATCTTTTCCAGTTACTCATTTCGCTGTATTGCCCTTATTGTGTACCGATTTCTGATTTTTGATTGGGTGCTATAATCTATTTCCTATGGCTCCACCATCTAATGTCTTGAGCAAAGTTGTTCTTGAAAGAGAGGCTTGGAGGTTTAGGGTGATGATTATGAGGCTTTGGACGGTGCCTTCCTTCAACAACTCCAAACTACCAAACTCCATTGAGATGCTGTTGTTAGATGAGTTTGTAAGAAAATCATATCTACATTAATTTTCTTCAATTATTCATTCTGTACTACATTTGATTTCTTCTTCTAACATTCTTTATCTTTGCCTCTATGGTTGTGTTGTTAGGGTGGTAAGATTCAGGCAAGTGTGAGTAAAACTTTGGTTTACAAGTTTCTCAATGTCCTTACAGAGGGCAGTATCTATAAGATGTGTTACTTCACTGTGATTCCAAATCTTGGAGCTTACCGTGTGACAGGCCATGAATTTCAACTAATTTTTCAGTTTAGGACCACGGTTGCTCCTTCAGATTCTGTTATTACTCCACAATATAGGTTAACATTTGTACCATTCGGTGATGTATTACGAAATGAAGGAGATTCTGATTTCCTTATTGGTCGAACTCTAACTTCTCTGAACCTTTTTATTTTATTGTTCTGTTTTATTATTTTTTTGTTTCAAATTTGTTTGTTTGCTCATATATTCTTCTCTACGCAGATGTCATGGGTCTGTTGGTGGGCACTTCTACCCAAAAGGAATATGAGCGAGATGGAAACCCAACCAAGATGGTTGTCATAGAGCTTTCCGACTGCAAGTGGGTGCTCCATTTTCCTAATACATTTCGTTCCACATGCTTTTCAAAATTCAATCATTCTGTGTACATTTTTCTTCATCCTTCCTTATTTATTTTTCAATTGTGAATTAAATGTTTCATTCCTTTTTACAGTGTCAAGCTTGAGTGTGCTTTGTAAGCTGAATATGTGGATCAACTGACTGCATTTCTAGCAGAAGGCAATGCTGACCTTCCTGTGATTGTCATACATCTTACCAAAGTGAAGCTTTTCAGAAGTAATGATATGTATTTTACTTTTTTTAGAAATTTGATATTGGTGTTTTCTTTTTTCTTTTTAATGGCAAAGGATGGTGTTACCGCTAACAGTAACTACACCTATTTTAACATTCACTTGTCATGTCAGCTTTTATTTTAAAAAAAAAAAATTGTCTTTCTCATGTATTTTTCCCGTCAAATGAAGATTCTGTCGAATGAAGATCAATTATGTCGAATGAAGATCAGTTCTGTCGAATGATGCATAAAGATGTCGAATATGCTACAAGATCAGTTCTTTCGAATGATGTATAAAATCATCGAAGATATGGTTCGGTCGCGATATTCTTACCGCGTATAGTGCCACACCCAATTCCACACCATATTTTTGGACGTCACCATATCTTCGACAACTTTATACATCATTCGACAGAACTGATCTTCTAGCATATTCGACAGCTTTATGCATCATTCGACAGATGATCTTCATTCGACAGAATCTTCATTCGACGGGAAAAATGCATGAGAAAGACAGATTTCTCCTTTTTTTTTAAACAAAAGCTGACATGGTAAGTGGGTGTTAAAATAGGTGTAGTTACTGTTAATGGTAAGATGATCATTTTCCTTTTTTATTTTGACCTTCGAGCCTGTTCCTGCTGCCTTGCTTCTTTCCTTTTTTTTCTTTATTTTGTCCATTCAGTTTATGTTGTTTTTAGGTACTTAATCCACCGTTTCTACTCAGGTAAAATTGTTATCCAAACCATTATGCATGCCTCTAAAATCATGTTCAATCCTCATATTGCTGAGGTTGTGGCTTTTAGACAGAGGTACATTTTGTGTTTTTAGTTATGGTATATAAATTTATTGTATATTCATACTAACTATGTAGTTATTTATTTCTGTTAACCGTTCCACTTTCCTTATGTATGTTTGGTTATTTTAAAATTAGGCTACCTGAAGATAGCCCAACCGGCTCTCAAACATTAGCTGTCATTCCTGATGTCTAAACAACTTCCATGGAAGATGATTTTATGAAGATTCATGAAAAAATGTCCATAGATCAGATCACTGAGACCAAAAAGGTTTGTCGGTGATCCTATTTTTTTATTTGGAGTACCCTTCTCAAGTTGCTGATTGTTGTTGGAGCATAACTATTTGCAACCTGCATATTCTCAAATATAATTGGTCTTTTGACATATACATTGGCTGAATCTGCATAATTGTGTGGTTAAGTGAAATGGTTCTGTACCTATGTTCATCCATTTGTTATTGATCCATATTATATTAGACTGTTTCTGCTGTTCAGCTCCTTGTGCTTTTCGTGTATTATGAATATCACTTTAACTTTGACATTTTCTCCTTCTCATTTTGTTTCTTGGGTATTACAAAATGTCATATTCATTTTTCACTTACACTAAAAAAACTTCTTATTTGATTCTTATTGGAAGGATGGAATGTTCATAGTTTTTACAACTATTTTGTCAAATGTGGATGATGTTGATTGGTGGTAAAGTGCCTGCAAATGCCAAAGGTCTGTTTGTCCAGACTCTGGCATGTACTATTGTGATGTATGCCTTTGTCATGTGGTGTCTGTAACTCCAAGGTACATCTCCTTTTGTTGGTTATGTGATTAGTTTTCCAATTTACTTTTGCAATTCCAATGGTATTTAAATGGAGGTATTCTTTTTTTCTATACACAAAGGTATCGTATAAAGCTACAAGTTTGTGATGGGACTGGTACTGCTGTTTTTGTGGTGTTTGATTATGATGCACAAAGTTTGCTGAAAACATATTGTGCTCAATTGTTAGCTGAGTGTAACAAGGTGGTATTTTTTAACTTCCAAGGTTCAGTTGTAGTTGTTAATATGTTTTAATATAATTGGATTTATAATGCATTTCACTTGCCTCAGTTTCTGATGTTTGAACATGATTTATTTTTTTGATTTTTTTGGAATCATCCATGTTTGTTTTTACAGTTGGGAGGTGTTCGTCATTTGCCACAAATTATTTCTAATTTGGTTGGGCAGAAAATGCTTTTTAAGGTCCAGACAAAATCAGCCTCATCTTCTAATTATGATGGCTCATTCTGTGTTAGGAGGCTATGTCATGATGAACATATCTTGAGTATGTTCATGCTTGAGGGTGCTGACAACACCCCTACAAAGGTATATATCTCTAATTTTTTTTCTTACATACCCATTGTCTAACATGGGTTTCTTCGTTTGTTTGAAGTCTGTTTTCAATCCACCTTTTTCAAACATTACAAATCTTGGAGATGATGACCCAGAGGTTGAAATCATAC
The DNA here is from genome assembly GCA_029884595.1 of Ormosia semicastrata. Lineage (NCBI taxonomy): Eukaryota > Viridiplantae > Streptophyta > Magnoliopsida > Fabales > Fabaceae > Ormosia > Ormosia semicastrata. The sequence continues at coordinate 27,342,293 of JAQQTO010000043.1, forward strand.
ATAGCAAGATATAATTAAATTCTCAGTTTTGGCTGACATTAATGTTTGTTACACTATTAATTTACAATGCTTATTTTTAATATGAAAATCATTAAAAAAATTGAATATATTCTTATGTTTTTTCTAATTATTATGATCGATAAAACTGTTTTGAACTTATTTGTGCAGCCATTCACTTCTCAAATAATTATGAGCCCTCCTCCATTCACATCTGACAGTAGCTGGGCTGGGGCTAAGGCAACTCCTGCTAAAAGGTGACTTTATGACATCGTTGGGGCAAACAAAGATGACAATGGTGGTCCTCCATTGAAGGCTGTCAAGATTGAGAAAGATGGATTTCTACTTTGGGGTATATGTTAACAGCTGGTCTTAGTATGTTGCAAGGTTTATTTTGGTCTTTTCTTTTGATCTAGCATGTAATAGTAACTATTAGGGTGTAGATTATGACTGGTTATTGGATGCTTGAACGTATCATACGTTCTTTTTTTGGGCTTTTGGAACTTTTTGTGGGTGAATTGTACATGGTTAGAGGAATTAGGGAAACAATCAAAGATTCACTTATTTTGTATTTTGAACATGATCAATATTGTCACTTTGTAATGATGGTGAATGTATGTAACAAAAATGGTTTATAATGAATCAGCAGTTTGAATTAGCAGTTTGTTAAAAACAATACTGTTACTTATTTTGTATTTTGGAATATATTTGTTTGATGTTATAAAAGCTGACCAAATTTTTGATGTTTGTCGGATAGTCGTAGGCTTCCAAAGCCTGATGGAATTAAAGACCATTTAAATTTATTCAAGTCTTTTCATGAAATGCTGATGCAGTTGTCGAGATTAAATCTGGTTTAAGGATTAAATCTACAAATGACAAATATTGAAAGTCATATAATCCGACAATTTGTGAAGTAACGACTGCCAGGGAATAAATAAGGGAAATTTCTTTGGAGCTTACCGATACTTGGCAATTGCGAGATATATTGTCGAGATAACCTTAAGTCAACAGAAAACACAAATGTTTGTCGGGTAGGCTAAACCGACAGATACTACATATACTTCCAAGTTGCATTTTCCTTAGAGCTTCACAAGAAGTTTATAGTGATTCTGTCAGCTAGAGTGGGCTGGTAGCCAGGCTCCAGAGGTTGTATTTTGGTACTAAGGGTCTTGACTTTACTTCTTAGTTCACATAAATCACTTTGAATCTTTTGTTGAAAATTGAGTTATTGTTATAAAATTTTGTCCATCTCCAGAAGATGTCGAAAGCCAAAACTTTGGGGGGCATCTGTTAGGTGATAAATCTTAATTTTGAATTTGACAGAGAAAATGCCTCGCGTGTAAATGTGAGGTTATCTTTCGACAAAACATGACATGACAGAGAATGATGGAAGATGTCAGACATAATGGGACTTGTGATGAAAATGGCCAAGTTACAATTTGGCAGAACCAATGCTGACAGGAGAACATTATTTGACAAGAATGGCTAAAAGCCAAGTTCTGTCGAATTAAGATCAAATTTGTCGAATGAAGATTACTTCTGTCGAATGAAAAATAGTGTTATTAACTATTTTGCTAATCTTACTCTTATTCTTATTTTACTTTCCATATTAGGGACATGTCCCCATATAATAGGGTAACGGCAGGATAAATTGAGCAATTTAAGATTGAAAATTTGCAAAGCCAAAGGAATTTCTTAAAAGAGAGAAACTCAACCCTGTCGGATTAGAATAATCCGACGAATAAGTTACAAGTCCTGACGAATTAGAGGTAAACCTTACTGAGTTGAAAAATGGTCCTCCTTATGTTTGTCAGGCTCTATAGCCTAGAAGAAATAAGGAGAAAATGAATTATGTTAATAGAAAAATATATTTGTTTGATGTTACAAAAGCAGACTAAATTTTTTATGTTTGTCGGATAGTCGTAGGCTTTTAAAGCCTGATGGAATTAAAGACCATTTAAATTTATTCAAGTATTTTCATGAAATGCTGATGCAGTTGTCGAGATTAAATCTGGTTTAAGGATTAAATCTACAAATAGCAAATATTGAAAGTCATATAAATCGACAATGTGTGAATAAAGATTGGCAGGGAATAAATAAGGAAAATGTCTTTGTTCCGTCAAGATACTTGGCAATTATAAGTTATATTGTCGAGATAATTTTTAGTCAAAGAAAACACAAATGTTTGTCGGGTAGGCTAAACCGACAGATACTGCATATATTTCAAGGTTGCATCTTTCTTAAAGCTTCACAAGAAGTTTATAGTGATTCTCTGTTAGCTAGAGTGGACTGGTAGTCAAGCTCCAGAGATTGTATTTTGGTACTAAGCGCCTTGACTTTACTTCTTAGTTCACAGAAATCACTTTGAATATTTTGTTGAAAATTGAGTTCTATTATGAAATTTTGTCTATCTGCAGAAGCTGTCGAAAGCCAAAATTTTGGGGGGCATCTGTTAGGTGATAAATCTTAATTTTGGATTCGACAGAGAAAATGCCTCATGTGTAAATGTGAGGTTACTTTTCGACAAAACATGACATGACAGAGAATGATGAAAGATGTCAGACATAATGAGACTTGTGATGAAAATGACCAAGTTACAATTTGATAGAACCAATGCTGACAGGAGAACATTATTTGACAAGAATGGCTAAAAGCCAAGTTCTGTCGAATGAAGATCAAATTTGTCGAATGAAGATTACTTCTGTCGAAGGAAGAACAGTGTTATTAATTACATTGCTAATCTTACTCTTATTCTTATTTTACTTTCCACATTAGGCACATGTCACCATATAATAGGGCAAAGACAGGATAAATTGAGTAATTTAAGATTGAAAATTTGCAAAGCCAAAGGAATTTCTTAAAAGAGAGAAAATCAACCCTGTCGGATTAGAATAATCCGACGAATAAGTTACAAGTCCTGACGAATTTGAGGTAAACCTTGCTGAGTTGAAAAATGGTCCTCCTTATGTTTGTCAGGCTCTATAGCCTAGAAGAAATAAGGAGAAAAGTAATTATGTTAATAGAAAAATATATTTGTTTGATGTTACAAAAGCCGACCAAATTTTTGATGTTTGTCGGATAGTCGTAGGCTTTTAAAGCCGGATGGAATTAAAGACCATTTAAATTTACTCAAGTGTTTTCATGAAACGCTGATGCAGTTGTCGACATTAAATCTAGTATAAGGATTAAATCTACAAATGACAAATATTGAAAGTCATATAATCCGGCATTGTGTGAAGTAATGATTGCCAGGGAATAAATAAGGGAAATTTCTTTGTTTCGTCAAGATACTTGGCAATTGCGAGTTATATTGTCGAGATAACCTTAAGTCAACAGAAAACACAAATGTTTGTCGGGTAGGCTAAACCGACAGATACTACATATACTTCAAGGTTGCATCTTCGTTAGAGCTTCACAAAAAGTTTATAGTGATTTTCTGTCCGCTAGAGTGGGCTGGTAGCCATGCTCTAGAGGTGGTATTTTGGTATTAAGGGCCTTGACTTTACTTCTTAGTTCACGGAAATCACTTTGAATATTTTGTTGAAAATTGAGTTATGTTATGAAATTTTGTCTATCTGCAGAAGCTGTCGAAAGCCAAAACTTTGGGGGGCATCTGTTAGGTGATAAATCTTAATTTTGGATTCGACAGAGAAAATGTCTCGTGTGTAAATGTGAGGTTACTTTTCGACAAAACATGACATGACAGAGAATGATGAAAGATGTCAGACATAATGAGACTTGTGATGAAAATGACCAAGTTACAATTTGATAGAACCAATGCTGACAGGAGAACATTATTTGACAAGAATGGCTAAAAGCCAAGTTCTGTCGAATGAAGATCAAATTTGTCGAATGAAGATTACTTCTGTCGAATGAAGAACAGTGTTATTAACTACATTGCTAATCTTACTCTTATTCTTATTTTACTTTGCACATTAGGCACATGTCCCCATATAATAGGGCAAAGGCAGGATAAATTGAGCAATTTAAGACTGAAAATTTGCAAAGCCAAAGGAATTTCTTAAAAGAGAGAAAATCAACCCTGTCGGATTAAATAATCCGACGAATAAGTTACAAGTCCTGACGAATTTGAGGTAAACCTTGCTGAGTTAAAAAATGGTCCTCCTTATGTTTGTCAGGCTCTATAGCCTAGAAGAAATAAGGAGAAAATGAATTATGTTAATAGAAAAATATATTTGTTTGATGTTACAAAAGCCGACTAAATTTTTAATGTTTGTCGGATAGTCGTAGTCTGCTAAAGCCGGATGGAATTAAAGACCATTTAAATTTACTCAAGTGTTTTCATGAAATGCTGATGCAGTTGTCGATATTAAATCTGGTTTAAGGATTAAATCTACAAATGACAAATATTGAAAGCCATAAAATCCGACAATGTGTGAAGTAACGATTGCCAGGGAATAAATAAGGGAAATTTCTTTGTTCCGTCAAGATACTTGGCAATTGCGAGTTATATTGTCGAGATAACCTTAAGTCAACAGAAAACACAAATGTTTGTCGGGTAGGCTAAACCGACAGATACTACATATACTTCAAGGTTGCATCTTCCTTAGAGCTTCACAAGAAGTTTATAGTGATTCTCTGTCAGTTAGAGTGGGTTGGTAGCCAGGCTCCAGAGGTTGTATTTTGGTACTAAGGGCCTTGACTTTACTTCTTAGTTCACATAAATCACTTTGAATCTTTTGTTGAAAATTGAGTTATCTGTTATAAAATTTTGTCCATCTCCAGAAGATGTCGAAAGCCAAAACTTTGGGGGGCATCTGTTAGGTGATAAATCTTAATTTTGAATTCGACAGAGAAAATGCCTCAAGTGTACAAATGCGAGGTTACCTTTCGACAAAATATGACATGACAGAGAATGATGAAAGATGTCAGACATGATGGGACTTGCGATGAAAATGGCCAAGTTACAATTTGGCAGAACCAATGCTGACAAGAGAACATTATTTGACAAGAATGGCTAAAAGTCAAGTTTTGTCGAATGAAGATCACTTCTGTCGAATTAAGATCAGTGCTATTGAATAAAGAACAGTGTTATTAACTATTTTGCTAATCTTACTCTTATTCTTATTTTACTTTCTACATTATGCATACGTCCCCACATAATGGGGCAAAGGCAAGATAAATTGAGCAATTTAAGACTGAAAATTTACAAAGGCAAAGGAATTTCTTAAAAGAGAAAAAATCAACCCTGTCGGATTATAAGAACCCGACGACTAAGTTACATGTCCTGACGAATTTGAAGTAAACCTTGCTGAGTTGAAAAACGATCCTCCTTATATTTGTCAGGCTGTATAGCCTAGAAGAAATAAGGAGAAAATTAAGTATGTTAATAGAAAAATATATTTGTTTGATGTTACAAAAGCCGGCCAAATTTTTGATGTTTGTCGGATAGTCGTAGGCTTTTAAAGCCTAATGGAATTAAAGACCATTTAAATTTATTCAAGTGTTTTCATGAAATGCTGATGCAATTATCGAGATTAAATCTGGTTTAAGGATTAAATCTACAAATGGTAAATATTAAAAGTCATATAAACCGACAATGTGTGAATAAAGATTGGCAGGGAATAAATAAGGAAAATTTCTTTGTTCCGTCAAGATACTTGGCAATTACAAGTTATATTATCGAGATAATCTTTAGTCAAAGAAAACACAAATGTTTGTCGGGTAGGCTAAACCGACAGATACTCCATATATTTCAAGGTTGCATCTTCCTTAAAGCTTCACAAGAAGTTTATAGTGATTCTCTGTCAGCTAGAGTGGACTGGTAGTCAGGCTCCAGAGATTGTATTTTGGTACTAAGCGCCTTGACTTTACTTCTTAGTTCACAGAAATCACTTTGAATATTTTGTTGAAAATTGAGTTCTGTTATGAAATTTTGTCTATCTGCAGAAGCTGTCGAAAGCCAAAACTTTGGGGGGCATCTGTTAGGTGATAAATCTTAATTTTGGATTCGACAGAGAAAATGCCTCGTGTGTAAATGTGAGGTTACTTTTCGACAAAACATGACATGACAGCGAATGATGCGTGGTGAAAATGGCCAAGTTACAATTTGACAGAACCAATGCTGACAGGAGAACATTATTTGACAAGAATGACTAAAAGCCAAGTTCTGTCGAATGAAGATCAGATTTGTCGAATAAAGATCACTTCTGTCGAATAAAGATCAGTGCTGTTGAATAAAGAACAGTGTTATTAACTACATTGCTACGGACTGGGGGAGGGGCGCTACGGACTGGGGAAACAGGGGAATATTGAAAGCCCTAAACAGTGTTATTAACTATATTGAAAGCCATGTAAACCACAATGTGTGAAGTAAAGATTGGCAGGGAATAAAAAATAAAAATTTCTGTGTTCCATCAAGATACTTGACAATTACAAGTTATATTGTCGAGATAATCTTAAGTCAACAGAAAACACAAATGTGTGTCGGGTAGGCTAAATCGACAGATACTACATATATTTCAAGGTTGCATCTTCCCTAGAGCTTCAGAAGAAGTTTAGTGATTCTCTGTCACCTAGAGTGGACTGGTAGTCAGGCTCCAGATTTTGTATTTTGGTACTAAGAGCCTTGACTTTACTTCTTAGTTCACATAAATCACTTTGAATCTTTTGTTGAAAATTGAGTTGTGTTCTAAAATTTTGTCTATCTGCAGAAGCTATCGAAAGCCAAAACTTTGGGAGGCATCTGTTGGGTGATAAATCTTAATTTTGAATTCGACAGAGAAAATGCCTCGTGTAAATGTGAGGTTACCTTTCGACAAAACATGACATGACAGAGAATGATGAAAGATGTCAGACATAATGGGACTTGTGATGAAAATGGTCAAGTTATAATTTGACAGAACCAATGCTCATAGGAGAACATTATTTGACAAGAATGGCTAAAAGCCAAGTTCTGTCGAATGAAGATTACTTCTGTCGAATAAAGATCAGTGCTGTCGAATAAAGAACAGTATTATTAACTACATTGCTAATCTTACTCTTATTCTTATTTTACTTTCCACATTAGGCACATGTCCCTATATAATGGGACAAAGGCAGCTCAACGTGGTGAATCCAATTGCATAGTGGACTATAGGAGGCCTTCCAACAAGGATTGAGGTTTGCTTGGTTCAACGTGTTGAGTTGGGTATCAATGTAATTGGTGCTAAGGTTGTCACTGGTAATAATATTGGAGATAAGGTGTACATCCCTCGAATGAATTTAATTCCTTCTGATCCTGGTATACCATTCAGATTTCAACACCGACAATTCCCATTATTTGTTTGTTTTGCCATGACCATCAACAAAAGTTAAGGTCAAACTCTTTCACATGTTGGTTTATATTTACCAAGGCCTGTTTTCTCACATGGTCAACTCTATGTGGCAATATCTCGTGTTAAGTCTAGGTGTGGATTGAAAATTCTCATTTGTAATGATGAAGGTGAGCTCTGCCACATGACAAAGAACATTGTCTTCAAGGAAGTTTTTCATAAAATTTGTAATTGAGTTGACATTATCTCACTTTGCCAAATCGATTTCTTTCATCATTCAGTCATGTGCAGTTATGGTCATACTAAAGTTGTTGTCCCTTTGTGAAGGTACTTTGCTTAGACTATATCTTATATAAGGTGTTATAAAATTATTCTGGTCATTTTTTGTATACATTGTTCTCCGTTCTTAGAAAGTTATACAAAGTAAGAATCTTATTGACTGAAATTCTTTGATATTTGTCTACCATAATGTTTTTGCTTATTTTTGTAAAGGAGCATGAATTACATAGAGTCATGTAGCTGCTTATACAATCTTTCATATTTTAATACTTAAAGCTCTGTGTCTAATTACATTTTTTTGTTTTAACTGTGGCATTTGTGTAAAGACCTCGTGTGTGTTGGTTCTTTCAAAGAGTATTTTGTACTTACACTAATTATTTTTGTTTTATGATTCTTCATTTATGTTTTGGATTAATTAGTCATTACAAAAAAAATTGTTTATTTTTTCAATATAAAAAGTTTATACAAGGAAACATAATCTCTTAGGTTAAGTTATGATTAACAGAAGTCCTCACCACCATACTACTTCTAGCAAGACACTTCTTTTTATTTGGGTTGCTCAATACCATCTTTTTTTTCTCCATTATAAGTTTTCGTGATTGATGAGATAAAGTTAAAATCAATTTTTATTTTTATGTAATGTGTCAATTTTTTCGTGTTTATTTCTCATATATGCTTTACCAAACCAATAAATAAAAAATTATATACTATTTCATATATCCTACATCTATTAATTTAAATAGTCTAATTTCATAATAATAATTAAGTCAAAGTAATTATAATTAAAATATTCTTAATTATTAGAATAACCAACACACACAAACAAAAATGATTAGCACCCGTGCATCTCGCACGAGTCTCTTACTAGTAATAATGTATACAAAAGAGAAGAAAAGGTCAACGCAAAAAAGTGATAGTGGAGTTGGAATTGTTTGATGGCAACTAGGTATTACATTAAACGGTAAACAAAAATTAAGATAAGACTCGTTTAAAATAAATTTATATGTAAAGTAAATAAATAAAAATATATTTATTATTGAATAATTGGTAAGTTAAAATTTTAATATACTTTAAATTAAATTAAGGATGAATGCACTCTTAAGTATTCATTTTATACACATTCATTTTAATGAACTTGTTCCCAAAAACTATTGCATGTCATAATAATATTAATAATAATATTGTATCATGGTATCATAAAGAACAAATGATTAATAATAAGAGTTTTACGAACAAATGTCATTAGGATGAATGTACAAACTAAGTATCTCAACTGGTAAAGTTAAGACTTAGAATTAAATTCTCCTTTCACATTTTCTTCTTCTAAGTGTATATGAATTCGTCACAAGTTGAAATTTGTAAAATTTTTTGAAATAACTATTTATGGAAAAAATACCATTAGAGCATTTATTAAGAAATAAAAAATAAAAAATCAAATAAATTGTAAAACTTTTAAAAATGTTTAATATTTAAATACTTTACTTTTTATTTAATAATAATAATATTATTATTATTATGTTATTATATGATACCATAATAATAATAATTATAAAAATAAACATTTTTAAATCTACTAGTAGCATGCTTGGTTTAGTTTTTTAAAAATCCCAAACTATAATTCAAGTAAGAGTATGTCTCTTGTAAGTTTTGTCCATATCATAGTTTGTTTTTTAAAAGTCAAGCTAAACATATAATAGTGACAATAGGTATCATGTCAAACAATGAACATAAATTATTTTATGTCAATTAGCAATGGAAAATTATTTTTTCCAAAATTAAATAAAGTTCTAATTCATATTTATACTTGATCAATCATATATTAATTGTTGACTTCAAAAATAAAATAAAATAACACAAAATTGTTAGTGCATTTTATATTTAATTTAACCCTTAGTCGGCAAATCCCATTAATCCAAAGTCTTTATAAAATAATAATATAACGGCAAATCCCATTAATGCAAAGTCTTTATAAAATAATAATAATAGAGCCTTATCTCATACATAAGAGATTTTTATATATTTGGAAAGAATTGCACCAGTAGAATAAAAATATATACTTCAGACAGTCATGCCTGGGAGGCGGCAACACACGTTAACGTAGATAAGCTTTGGCTTACTTCGAAAGCAACAAATGCCACGTCCGATAAGTGTGAACACAACGCGGGGCACTTTGACTTTCAACTATCTCTCTCTCTCTCTCTCTCTCTCTCTCTTTTAAGTGCTTTTCTTTCAGTTTTCACGCGCCACCTCTCTTCCTCTTCTTCTTTCTTCTTCTTTTTAACACAAGCTAAGCTCTTTTCTTTTTCTCTGAAATTCAAAACCCTTCACCACCCTTTCCCTGTTAGGGTTTTCTCATTCTCTTTCTCGTTTCAATTCAATTCTCTCCAATCGCTTTTTGGATTCCATGCGTGAGATTATTGCTGCTGCTGGATGATGGCTGAGACCAGAAAATTCATTCGGAACCAACAATTAGGTTTGATTTCTCCCCCTTTTCGTCCTAAAAACTGTGTTTGAACACGGGTTTTCGGTGTCCATTGTCATCAACCTTGTGCCTTTTTTGAATTTACATTTTCTTAGTGGTTTCTATTGGAAATTTTCTTTCTTTCTGCATGCCCCTGATTGCCTTAGAATTTTGACTTATCTATATAATAAAAACATATGCATGTGTTACTATCTGTCATTGGGTTCATTTTTGTTTTGGTATTCCTGGCCATATGGGTTGTCATATTCTTTTCTCTTTGGTTTACTTGTCTGTTTTTAATCATTTTTGTATGCTTCACTTGGATCAGTGATCACTATTGTTGTTTAGGAATTAAACCTCGTTCATATATTGCAACTTTGATGTAATATAGTAGACAAGACAAACTGATGAATGAGATAATTGAATCAATACATTGTCTGTGCAATGTCATATATTTGTTTAGACTTTATTATAATATCATTGTTGCCTTCACTGAATACCCCGTATAGTTTCTTGTAAAATTCATTATTCAAATAGAGTAATGTATTTGAGTTTTATTCTGATTTTGTTGCTTCTGATATGTTATTTATACCCTTGGATTGTTTCCTGGACTCTAATAGAGCTTGAAGAGATACTAAGAGAAGCAGAGCATCGTTGGCTTCGACCTGCTGAAATATGCGAGATACTTCGCAATTATCAGAAGTTTGAGTTAACACCAGATCCTCCTGTTAGGCCTCCAGGTATTGCTTATTTTTTCCTAGAAGCTCATTTCCCTCTCTTAATTTTGGTTTTTCGCTACACTCAAGGTGAGGGAATACATTGTGCCTGATTCGGGCCTTGAATCCTTGACTTGGGAATCCCCACACCTTAAAGGCTTGGTGGGTGACCAATGGGGTAACAAGCTCAAACCCCATGGTCCTTCAGTTCCTTTACTGAGGGCATTTCATTGTCGCTATCGCGTTAATAAAAGATATTAAACAAGGCATGCTTGATAATTTGGAACTTGTTTTGTTTTTCATTGAATTCCATGCAAGATGGAGAAAAGTGATAATAGAACTTAATTAGAAAGGTTTTATGGTAGCTCCCCCCCCCTCCTCCCCCCCAAAGGAAAGGCCATAATCTTTATATATGCCTTTAATTACAGTATATATGCTTTGTATGAAGATGGAGTATTTATTTTTAGCCATTATTTGCTGTTCCTTTTTTCCAGCTGGAACACTATTCTTGTTTGATCGAAAAGCACTTCGTTACTTTCGCAAAGATGGACACCGGTGGAGGAAGAAAAAAGATGGGAAGACCGTGAGAGAAGCTCATGAAAAGTTGAAGGTGTGCTGTTCATTTTATTAGTTGTAAGTTTCGCTTTTTTGAATCGTTATTTTAATTGAACCTCTGACATGGGTTAAAGTGTTGTGTTGGAATAACCTCATGTAATCGATCCACTTTAGATTCCTGTTGTTTTCCACACAAGACCATGGTAATATATTAGGAAGTGTGTCTGGTTGCATAAGGACGTAGCTTCATGGATGGTAGTGAGATTTATGGCTTGTTTAACTATTTTACAAATGTTGGTCATTAACATATGAATTATGATGGTACAGTGGCCTTGATATCTAAGTAGGATGACCTTCTAAAAGTTTTTAGTTATTAAACCTTAATTTGAATCCATGGCTTTTTAGTTTCATATAGTTTACTATGAAAGATAAAATAATAGAATATCATAAATTTGTCATACCATCCCCTCTTTCTTTGTTCATTTGGTCTTTCTTCTTGGGACCATTCTATTGTATTTCTTTTTTCTTTTTCTTGGCTGAACATATGCTATTAGTGCATGACGAATCTCCTGGGATTATATAGATGGATAATGAGTTTTTTTCCTTCCAATTTGGTAGCCAATAGGCACTTGGTTCTTCCTCTTCCTTGACATGTAATATTTCATTCAAATTCCATTGTGGTTCATACAAGTCACAATAGATAATAACCTCACAGAAAAGTTTTGTGAAAGGAAGATTGCTTAAATTGAGATAAAATAATGAAAATATCTGGAAATGATTCCCCAAGGTTTTGGCATCTTGTATGAAGCTTATATTTTTTCTTGTTATCAAATTAATACCTTTATGTAACTCAAAGCAATTGTATTTTATAGGTTTCTGGTTTTAATGTATATATATAATGTCATTTTTTTATTAGTTTTATTTATTTTTGGTACCTTGACTTACCTAATTAATTTCCTCTATTGTTGAGTGTAGGCTGGTAGCATGGATGTCTTGCATTGTTACTATGCTCATGGGGAGGATAATGAGAACTTTCAACGCAGAAGTTATTGGATGCTTGATGAGTGAGTCTCTGTCATTCTGTTGATTTTAGGATTCGTAGTTCCTCTCTTTTATTTTTCAAGAGAATATATGTTATGGTGCTTTCATTGCTACTTGCTACTGTTGATGTATGTGGTCATTTTGTAAGGTTTTTTTTATTATATAAATCTTGAGCAATAATAAAGTATTAATTTTTCATTTCTAGAAAACACTGAAAATAGTGTTTTTTCTCAAGCAATTTTATTTTGTTTTTAGTGGGCCAAGATTAACAAATTGAAGCCTGGACCTTGCGGACTAGCGGGCTAAACAAGCCAGCCGCAGGGTGGGTCAATTTTTATAATAAAAATAGAAAAAGAATTAAAATTAATAATTTAGAAAAATCTCTAAAATTTATATAAAAAAAGGTCATATTTCATAAGTTTATGATGAAAACTCAGTAATATTATAAATGAATATTGAAAACTGATAAAATTGCAGGCCAAAGCAGGCTAGCCTGCATCTGACCCGTTTTGATCCGCAGGCTAAATGGACCATGCCATATAGGCCATCATTTTAATGGGCTTATCATTTGAAGGTCCAGGCTTGCATAAGCTTACAGGCTGGCTCATGGACCCAGGCCCATTTTACTGTGCTAGTATTGATGATTTTTTCTGTCAACTTGAACATTGTTCTGGTTTGCAGGCAGTTAGAGCACATTGTCCTTGTGCATTATCGAGAAATTAAAGAGGTATGCATTTGTTCTACTCTTTAGCATTTTTACTTTTATATCATTTAAAGTTATCTTATCTGGATAAGATGCTGTTATATTGAAACCAGAGTCCAGGTTAATCTGGTTATTGTTAAGCACAACTATATGGTGAGTTTCTTTCTGTATCTTTCTTCCAAGCTTGTTTATAACGAGCTGCTTTAATGGGTGCTGTGATCAATTTTGAAGACTGACTTATGATTGACCCATCAAAGGATCTTCTGACTTTATTGTGGTTCTTCTAATTTGCTTGTTTTGCACATGTTAAGTGGTCTATTGTTCTATTATTTCATGCCTCACGCTTTACAGGGCTACAAGTCTGGCATCTCACATTTACCTGTAGCTCCTGTAACCTTGGTTGGTAGCTCTCAAAATAGTTCAGCACCTTCCAACTCCAAAATAAATTCACCTATATCTGCAGTTCAAACATCTTTTACATCAAGTGCAAATAAAGTTGATCAGAATGAACAAGCTTCAGAGTATGAGGATGTGGACTCGGAGAATGGTTCTCGAGCCTCTTCTCATGCTCAACCTATCAGCAGTTCCATACCTCACAGTGCACGTCTGCTTGCACATCAAGCCACTGGTAAGTTGCATGAGATTATAGGCATAAAATTCATTCAAATTTTGTGGAACTATTTGAAATAGAATAGAAATATGTTTGTTAATGTCAATTCTGTTGAGTATTAAATTCAGTGCAAGTAGCTCCCCAGTGCCACGATTGTTGTCCATTAACAAAAAGTATCATTAATGCAGATTTTCAATTTTTTGGTTTTATATGTTTCTGATCTTTCATAATGCTCTTTTACAGAATTGCATTCATCATTATATTTTTTGAATTATTTTCATTGTGCTATTTTGATATTAATATGGCTTTCCTTTAAATTGTTAAAATAAATTTCACCAATAGAACTGTTGATTTGTTTTAATTCGTCTTGGGACATAATCATCTTTTTATTTTGTTTTGTTATTAGTCAATCAAATGAGATTTTAGTGACAAAGAGAATGCCTATTGCCTTATTCCTCCCCTCACTTTCATGCCTTTGACTGTTTTTGTTTATTTGGCCCAGGGGGATGGTACTTTTTGGCTACTATGCCTGTCTATTATGGCAGTTTTCTTTGCATTTCTGAATATGTGAATTTAGTTTTCTATGATTCAGGATTTTCTGAGTTATTGAGGAACCCTTTTATTTCATGGTCATCTTCTCTCCCTAGCTTTTATCCTGGTACTGGCTTGTCCCCATGGCCATTAATTCAGAACTCTAGCAGAAACACAGTTAATATGCATGATAGAGAACTTCATGTTGAAGGATCCATTGAAGGCACTGATGATAGAAGGTTAGATGCAGATCACAGAATGCCTGATGGTATACTTTTCAGAGATAGGCTCATCACTGACATGTACATTCATCCAGTTACAGGAGTTTCACAGACTGTAAATCAGGTATAGTAATTGCAATTATCAATAAATCTTAAACTTTGACACCTCGTCTCCACTTTCCTTTATGATTCTGATACCCTATTGCCAAGGTGTATGCTACAAGGATCAACACACGTGGGTAAGGATGACAGAATGGGAAATAAAGGGAATATTCATGCTGATAGTTTGGAGCATAACTGGATGCTGAGCTGGCAAGGAGTAGTGGGAGAAGTAGGGAATTTGGTTGTGGGAAATGAGAATATAAGAGGGAAGGATAGGAAGTGCGAGGTAAGGCAAGAATTCAAAGGAAGAGTGGGATTTGGGAGGAAGCTGGCCTAGTTACTGACTTGCTGTATTCTCTATCTTAGCTTCTGTAATTTCCATTTTTTATTTCTGTAATTCTGGGTTTTAATCCCAGTTTCTGTAATTGAGTAGAGGTTCCTATCATCTTCCTTATTATTTTTATAGCCTCAAAGTTTGGGTAGAGCTATGTATGTGTGTGTGAAGCAGAAAGCCTAAACAGCACTAAGAAATTATTAGTCAGTGCATCTGAAGTGCATGTTGACATTATAATAATGTATTTTATGGTCTTGATGTATATGTTGTGAATGACTTTCATGCCTGATAAGTTGACTAACTGATATCCTGTTATCTTCTGGATTTTCCTAATGCAAACTTGTTGCTTTGTTCTTTTTAGAGTTTACTATTCATGAATCATGATGCGTCCCCCATGTGACTTTTTAACACTCTGGCAGGTGCAAAAGGATCGTGATTTAGATTCATTTCATATCCAATTCCATGATCATATTGATCATCCAGTTGTTGCAACGACTGCAATTCTAGTTGAACAAAAACTCCAAGATGGTGGTACAGACAATGATGAATCAGAACATGTTGAATCTGGGGAATTGAAGAAGCTTGATAGTTTTGGAAGGTGGATGGATAAGGAGATTGGTGGAGACTGTGATAATTCCTTGATGGCTTCAGATTCTGGCAATTATTGGAATACGGTTGATGCTCATAATGAGGATAAGGAGGTGTCTAGTTTACGGCACATGCAGTTGGATATGGATTCATTAGGCCCTTCTCTTTCCCAAGAGCAACTATTTAGTATCCATGACTTTTCTCCTGATTGGGCTTATGCTGGGGTTAGAACAAAGGTGTATACCTTTTGTCATTTAACATCAAATTCTCACACACATACCTGAATTCTTTATGTATGTTCATGAATTCACAATATAAAATTCGTTTTTTGATTTGTTTCTTCCTTCTGTGAAAGGTTTTAATAGTTGGCACATTTCTGGGGAGTAAAAAGCTTTCTAGTGACACCAAGTGGGGATGTATGTTTGGTGAAATTGAGGTTTCTGCTGAAGTTTTGTCAGAGAATGTCATACGGTGTCAGACTCCATTGCATTCACCTGGTCGTGTTCCATTCTATGTTACCTGCATTAATAGGTTAGCATGCAGCGAAGTCAGAGAATTTGAATATCGTGAAAATCCAACTAAATTTGTAGATCCTGTGGGTATTAAAATCACACCAGAAGATGAATTACGGCTTCAAATGCTATTACTTAAACTAGTAGACTTGGGACCTGACAAGAAGAGGGTGAAGTGTTCTGTTCCTGAATGTGAAAAATGTAAACTTAAAAGAACATTGTATTTGATGAGAGATGATAGTGGAGTATTTCAAGAAACTTTCCAGATGGATGGAAGTGATCACTTGAACCCTAGAGATGTATTGTTTCAGAGATTAATGAGAGACAAGCTTTATGAGTGGTTGGTATTTAAGGTTCATGAAGGAGGAAAAGGGCCACATGTGTTGGATAATGAAGGCCAAGGAGTAATACATTTGGCAGCTGCTCTTGGTTATGTGTGGGCTATGGGCCCGTTAATTGCTGCTGGTATCGGTCCTAACTTTAGAGATGCTCATGGAAGAGCAGGACTTCACTGGGCATCATATTTTGGGAGGTTAGATCCTATCTGAGACTCTTCACTTTAAGAACTTTCTGTCTGTGTATCCAGTATTATTAGGCTTTTGTATTCAACTTAAATGCGTATTATTATTATATAGGGTTTATTTCATTTCTTTATCACCCCCATCTCTATTTGTTCTTTGGAGAAATGAAATTCTATTCTTGGTGTATTGTATGAGTTTTGCTTTTCATCACTTAAATTTATTTTTTGTCTACACTGGAAATGTATATGCCTTGTTTCATGTTGGGCATGATTCCAGTTATATATTGTTTTTGAACCCTTAGACTAGAATTTTATGTTCTCTATTTTTTTAATCATTGACACAGTATTTTATGGGATAGATATATTAATTTCATATAATGACCGTGCATCTGTACTCTGTTCTGTTTCCTTCTCTCCAGAGAGGAAACTGTGATTGCGCTAGTCAAATTAGGTGCAACCGCAGGTGCTGTTGAGGATCCAACATCAGCATTTCCTCAAGGACAAACAGCAGCCGATTTAGCTTCAAGTAGAGGACATAAAGGCATTGCTGGGTATTTGGCTGAGGCAGATCTGACAAGTCAATTATCTACATTGACTGTCAATGAAAATGAGATGGACAACACTGCCACAACCATAGCACCTGACAGTGATTTTAAGTCTGCTGAAGCTGACTCATCTTATATGACAATGGATGAGCAACACTATCTAAAAGAGTCACTTGCTGCTTTTCGAAAATCAGCTCATGCAGCTGCTTCAATCCAAGCAGCCTTTAGAGCAAGATCATTCTGTCAGAGACAATTAGCCAAAAGTAGCAGTGATATTTCTGAAGCAGCACTTGACCTAGTTGCTGATTCTTTGAACAATGTTCAGAAAATGGGTCGTTTTGAAGATTATTTACATTCTGCAGCTTTAAGGATTCAAAAGAGATATCGTGGGTGGAAGGGAAGAAAAGATTTTTTGAAAATACGCAACCGCATTGTAAAGATTCAGGTACTTGTGCACATACAATGTTCTACATGATCATGTTAGCCTTTTCTTGATAAGTTTTACAATCTGCTCTTGTCCGTTTTTCCCCGTAAAATAAGTTCTTTTTTTTAGATAAATTCTTTTGGGGCGCAACCTTTAAAATTGTTATGTGGTAACTGGAGCTTTTCTTAGGTGTAAAATATTATGATTTCATTTTGCATTTGCCATTTCCTAGAATGTCCATGCTGTGTCTATTTTTACTGCCTGTGTGTCCTTGGTGTCAGTTTTCAGTTTAATTAGCGTTGACATTGGCCTTACATGCATTTGCAATGGAGGTGATTTTGCATCCTCATTTAACTTGATTCTTGGGTATAGGCTCGTATTAGAGGACACCAAATTCGTAAGCAGTACAAAAAAGTTGTTTGGTCTGTTAGCATTGTGGAAAAGGCAATTCTGCGTTGGAGACGGAAAGGAGCTGGTCTGCGAGGATTCCAGGTTAAGCAGCCAGTTGGCATTGTGGCTAAAGATGCTGAGAAAAGTGACGAGTATGAATTTCTTAGCATTGGGCGGAGACAGAAATCAGATGATGTAAAGAAAGCTCTAGATAGAGTTAAGTCCATGGTTCATAACCCAGAGGCACGTGATCAGTATATGAGGCTTGTCATGAAATATCAGAATTTTAAGGTAGTCCTATTTATTTTCTTTTGCTGGGTCATATTTCTTATGCCACTGAGATACAGGTGACTTCCAAGCTTTGTCAGTCCCATGAAGTAGTGTTGGTTCATACATTTTTGGTAAATTGATTCAGAAAGAAGATAAGATATCGTCAGTTTTTGTTGAATTAAAGCAAATCTGATTGGCTAATTCTGTTTTGCTGCTTGTTTTGGCCTGCCATTGAACAGATTGGTGATGGCGGAAGTAATCAATCTCAGCATGTTTGATTAGACTCTGAAGGGAAGAAAGAAGGAATGCTGGTGAATCATTTTGTTAATACTAAAGTCTTACAGGTATATCTTTCTATATAAGTAACATCTAACATAGTTTCTATGGAAGTTCTGTTAATTCCAAAGGTAGAAGAAGAAAATTCAGAAAAGGGAAGGGGGAAATGTATATGCTTTTTGTTCCCCTTTTTCAGTGAATAGAAGTCAGTTTTAGTTGGAATGGAGTTGAGAAAATGTATAGGCTCTTATTGAAAAATGTGGCTGTTGAAAGTAGAATATTGTTCGAGGGAATTCTGTCCGCAATAATATTATTTTCGATTTATATTTTGCATGTTCTATGTATGCATCTGTAGTTGACTTTTGTTACAGATCTTTGTTTTTTTAAACTTTGCTCAGATAAGTTGCACACGTGAGCGGTCAGATTTAGTGTTAGAAAAGGAAAAAATAAAGAAATTAACGTGTTGTACGAGGAAAAAATTAATTATTGGACCTACATGCTGTGCCATCTTTTATGGGTAATGTGTGGTAATGCAGGACGTATATGCGTAGTCTATCAGACTTTGATTTTGCGAACATGAATTCTTTAATGTCTCAAGGAAAGGACTCAAAAGGAGCTAGGGTGGGATGTGGGGGTTGTTACAAACGTGAGTAGTTCAGTTGTTAGTTAAATAATTAGTTATTGTGAACATGGATTGTCTCATCTAGTTGATCTTCTACTCATGATAACAATATGATTTGAGTTTAAATTTTAGGATCTTTCATTGGTATACAATCTGTAATCTCATTATAAATGTTCAATGAAGCTAGTGATTTTTTCTAACCTTGGAATGAAGTGAATCTTCTTTATCTTAAATTTTTTACGCACCAAAAGAAAAATTAATTATCTAGTTATTGTATAAATAGTAAAAAAAATGTTATTATAATATCATAATTGAAAGTGCAGATTGAAAAGTTTTCTCTAATTGGAATAGAGAATTGTAGAGTTTTATTCTTTGATTTGAAGAGAGAAGTTGTAATAATGATATTTTCAAAGAGATGGTTAGAAATGGAATATTATTTTTTAGAAAAAGATTTTTTTTCTAGTCAAAAGAAAAAAAAATAACTGAAGACTAATTTAACTTTTCAGCATGCTAATTTTCCTTTTACCTTATCTTTTTTTACCAATGTTTTTGACTTTTATAATTCCACATTTTAGTTAAATGCTTTATTAAGTGCAAAGGTGGTTGGGATTGTCTAAATTGTTTTCATGCATGCATGCGTGCGTGGACGCTTTGATAGACGCTTTGGAGGTGCTTGACAAGGAAGTTTAATTAGCACAAGAACAATGTTCCAACTTTTTTTTAAGGACATTAAAAAAAAAGGATTTATGTACCCATGATTCCACAAAACATTGTTACAAAGATTTTATGTAATCATTTAAAGACGAGGAAGAGATTCTTATAAAGTAATATTAAGGGTCTATTTGGTATCACGAAAAAAAAGAGAGGAAAGAAACATGATGAAAAAGAAAAGAAAGAGAGAGAATATAAAAGAATTGTCACTCTCTTTATTTGATGTCACTTAATAGAAAAAAAAAAAAAGGAGACATTCTTTCTTATGTTTAGTTTCATCATGGAAAGAAATAAAATTGCATATAAATAAATATTAAATATTAAAGACATTTCCTTTCCTTTTCATTGCATAATGGATACCAAACAAAGCATAAACAATAAACGACAAAGGCAGGGGGAGGGGGGGATGGCACAAATGGGCATTGGCCAACGTCTTCTTTTTTTTGTGAAATTTATGCTTTCATCTTTTTGTAGTACAAGACGAGGAATGAAATGTACAGTTGAAGGGTATCTGTACAGTTTACATAAAATCCTGCTTTTAGCCGTGTGAATTATTACCAGCAGATTCGTAATACTGAGCAAGCTCGTCATTAACACGAGAAAGAAGTCGTTCAGATTGTGACAACCTCTTATTGAATCCAACGTTACCCATATTTAGAGCGCCCTTATCCTGTAAACCACAAAATTAAAGGCACATGAGTGAGAAGAAAAAAGTTTCATTATAGAATGACAAGTAGACATGCCTTAGTCTTCGATGACTGTGGGACATGTTGGGTATTTCGTGTCCCAAAAAGTGTTTTCACCAAGTCATCCAATTCTGCAACCTTCCTCATGAGATTGGTCTTATCCATCTACAAGGAGACAGCAAAAGCCATTAACAGCAAATTTTGAATTCTTATATGAAAACTCGGGTCACAATTATATATTGTGTCCTACCTTCAACATTTCATTTTGTGCAGAAAGCAGCTGATCTCGCTCTTGGAGTTGCTGCACTGCTATCTGAGTAGCAAGTATATCTGCCTCCTTAGTTTTCAGTTCCGATATGCAGCTGAGTGACAAATTACATGTAGTGAGAAAATGGAAATGAAAGTAGGGAATAATTGTAACCTACTATATAGTTCTAATCTTAAATAGCATGGATGCAGATTGCAAATAATAAGCACGGGAGAATTTGGAACATTGGAACAACAAGAATAATAACGTAATTCAACATATAAACTATCTCTATTATGTTTAAATATGTAGTTGGAATTTGGAAGCATCTCTTATTTGATTAATAATTCATAACTGCAAGCTAGATCTCTTATTTGACATATAAGTTGTTTTCTTTCTTGGGTTCACTGGAGGTTACCAAACAAGAGTAGCATATCTCCTTCTATAACGTCACTCCACCCGTTTGAAATAAACTTTGAATCCAATATGAAATATCTTGTGCTCAACTTTGTAACGCTATCCATTTTATTGGAAGAGATACAAAACCAGCATAACAGTTGTTCAAGATACAGAACCAGCTTAACAGTTGTTTATGGTAAGTTTTTTTTTTTTTTTCAATATGCCCTGACAAATGGTTAATGGGAGAAGTTAAAATATGACAAAGAAACACCGGTACTTCTAGAATCATGAGCTATCCCAAATGGAAGACAATTAATTAGATTTTATAATCACATAGGAAAAACAGATTGGTGGCACATGGTTTCGGAAGTATACAAACCTCTCTCTTTCTTCAATGAAATCATTAATCTGCAGCCTTAGGTCGAGATTCTCTTTTTCCTAATGAGAAAGAAATTATAATTAAGATAAACACATGATAAAATATACAGTAGACCTTGTACCAAAAAATATATATATACAGTAGACCATAATTTTGGCACCGAGTACCTTTGCGGAGAACTCCTCTCTCTGATGATGAGCCTCCTCCACCAATTTCACAATTTGGTTCTGGTCAATCAAATTCTAGAACATACCAAAAAGCAAAATTGCAGGGCAATGAGAAATCGCAACCATGAAATCCCACAATTTTAAAGTGAATTTGAAACTTACTGCATAGTTGGTAATGTCCAGTTTGACACCGAGAAGGTCCCGAATGACATCATGAGTCATGCTTTCAGCAGCAGCCAGCCTCGTTTGTAGCGTGCATACCTGATCCAATATAAATTCTTAATCTATTAAGTATTGACTAATTATTTGCTAATTTTTATCACCATGGTTATAGAATTTATTTGAAAAAGATATCCAACATAAAACAAATGGAGATATTTTGCATTTAGATGAATAACTAAACTACATCCCGGACGTAGATTCTTGAGGCCATCATTTTCATTTTTCTTTCTTTCTCTTGATGTATGATCTAAAACCCTTATAAGCACATATGAAAATGAAATTGATGTGTACTCTCCAACCATCTACACTTAGGACAGTGACCAAAAAAGGATAAAAACCTCCTTTTGCCGGCTAGCTACGAGTGCTTCTAGTTCTGCCACACGGAGCCTTGCCGCAGACAATTCTTGATCTTTCTCCTGATTCATCTGCTGAACAAGATTTGAAATGCATCTGAATGGTGAGCTTGAACCTCTTGTCCTTATTGAGCTTTTCTCGATTTTGTCTGATGTTGGTACTGTTGATATTGAATATGACGTTTCTGTTTTTACTTCACGGAACATGGATTCCAGGCACTTGTACTAACCAAGGACAGGGAAGCAAAAGAGATGGTGGTAACGTAAGAATAACAGATGATACCAAAGTTTCAACTTTCGAGTTTTTCAAATAAAAATATTGTTAATCAAACTTGATTTTAACACATTGTGACCTAGAAAACTAGCTGATAGAACATGAACTTATATTGAGGTGTGTACCTTCTGTTGGTACTGCAATGCTTGGGCATCAGCATGCAATACAATTTCAGAGATGTACTCTCTGCACTTTTTTATCTTCCAAAATATAAACAAAATGTCAGACTTCAAGAAAAAGATAACAGTATGAGTATCATATGATTTAATTGCTTTTTAATGAAATATCTTGGAAATCAAGGAGAATACCTCCTTATCTTGTTCTGCATTTTCCTTTTCAAGAAGCTTTATCCGATTTAGTGCCTCATGAAGCTCCACCATTTTATTGGGCAGTTGCCTGCATCAGAGTTTTTTATATGATGGACAATGGAGAAATTAAATTAGAAACCGATAACAACAACAACAAAAAGCCTTTTTCCCACTAAGTAAGTTCAGCTACATGGACAAATTAGAATCCAATAATACGAAGAAATTAATTTTGATCAAATTTTAGTGTAAGTTTTTTTTTATGCTTTAATCTAATCAAGTGTCTCCACATCATTAAAAGAGCTGACTTATCAAGTTGTTATTATAATCAAACTCTTTCACAGATTTGTCAACACATTAGATGATAGTATAAAAACTTTTTACACTTACAGTTGATCAAGACTAAACTATAATATAAATCAAGGAAAGGATAGCAGCTCTAACCTAGATATCTGCTCTTCAGTTTGAACACTCATTCTATCTGAATCTGCATTCTGGGGTAAGTTGTCAACTAACAATAGTCTCTCTTTCAAAGCTTGGAGTTCCATTTCTAGCGAATCACTAATTAAACGATGTCTACCCACCTCCTCATCCATTTCATACACCTTAAGAGCAACATAGTTTAGTCAGTAAAAAACTAATAGCAGTTCAATTATCTTACTGAGCAATTTTAAGCATCAAGCATGCATGGTAGTGGTACTGAACATTAAAATATTGCCCAACTTCACCATGCTTTGAATTACTTCCCTAAGACTTTCCATATACGGAGAGTAAATGTACATGCAATAAACCTTTTTCTCTAAAACATTTATGGTAGACTCAAGCTCCTCAACAGAATGTTCCAGAATCTTGACTTCCTCTTCCTTTTGCTCAGCATAGAGCTTACTAGACTCTGACTCCTACAAATGAGATTTCAGTTCCACAAAAGGCGGCTCCACCAAAAATAATTATTTGAAAGTAGAAGAACCAGAATAATAAGCAGATAGGTACCTGACGAGCTTCAGTGGCAATAGCTTCCTTTTCATCAGCCAAGGAATAAGCCACCTCAAGCTTATCATTCAAGGCACAAACTTCTTCGTGGAGTTGGTCTCTCTCTATTATCACCTTTCTTAGTTCATCCTCAATGCTTTCAAACAAGGAAAGTGATTGGTTTTCCAGTGAAGCTGTCAAATTAGCAATTTCTTTTTCCAAGCCTTTAATCACCTCTTTATATTCATCCAATTGCCCTTCAGCTTCAGAATTCTTTGCATAAAATTCTTTCAAAAGCTCCCTTAACCGTGCATTTTGATCAGAAAGTTTGTCGATTGATTCTTTAGCAAGCTTAAGCTCATAATTTGATGTAGTCAAAGCCTTTTCAGTGTCAGCAAGAGAACCTTCAAGAGTTCTGTTTTTAACCAGTATATCTTCAAGCTGACTTTGTTTAATCTCTAGCTCATACCGAACTTGGCTTAAAGAAAATATTAACTTCTCAGTCTGATCCTTATTGTCCTTACTGTTAGAAGCTGATTCCTGCAACAGCCTAAAGTCAAAAAGTAAACCCTCTAATAACTCTTGTTTCCTCTCTAACTCCTTTCTAAGAGCCGTATTTTCATATATTACTTTAACATTGGGCAAGTCTGGCTCCTCTTGCACATTCACACATTGATCTCTTTTCCCTGTGCCTTCATTACCTGTACTCATGACAGGCTCCGCACCACTGGAGCAAATTTTTGGCAAACTATGCAATCTCCCTTGTCTGGCTGATTGGAAATCACGATTTACACAAAAGCAGGGAAATTTACGGACAAACTCTGTTACACAGCAATTGTGTAGAACAAAAGATACAAACCCTTCATCCACAATCTGAGAGCAAATATCTTCTACCGATGACCTCAGGCTATTCATAAGGTATAGCATCTCCTGCCCTGTCAGAAGAACATCAGAATACATTACCATGAATCTCTTCTCCACATCGGTTTGCACTTGCAAGAAACACTCTTCTAGCATAGAAACTGAGTTTGCCATCTCTATCAAACTGAAATGGATGTGATCCTTCAGTAATCGATTCTCTTCTTCTTTCTGACGTATAGAAGATTTGAGTTTTTGAATCTCTTCTGCCAAGCTTGCTCTCTCAATCATCAAGTTTTCACCAGCCTGCTTCCACATAGAAGTCAACTGTTTTGAATCTTCAAATGCTTTTGTCAAAGCATGTAGCGTAAGATCTGCTTCCTTCACAGTTGCACGAGCTTCCATAAATTTGGTTAAGAAGCCATCAGCAGGCTTAATATCCCTATAACCAAATACCTGAATCATAGATACAGAATTAAAGATTATAAGAGACAAATGCTTTTATTCCCATCCAGTGAAAACTTTGATGATTGTCAAACGGGTAGTAATTATAGTAATCGGTGCACTCATTTCACTGAGTTTGGCCACTAAATGAAAAGTTACATACCTCTGTGTCATTCTCGCAGCCTGCTTCATCTTTCTGCATCCTCAACTGGAAAGATGAAGCCTCTTTTTTCAGTTCTGTCATTCACCATTACATGATTTAGACTTTAGCAGTACATTTCAGATGACTAAATACAAACAAATATGGCATTTCAAAAAATATATATTTATGGACGGAAAAATGGAAGAAGTAGTAGTGAAATGATACCTTTCGGGTAAGAACAGGATCCAGCATCCAATGTTTTAAGGAGTGCAGACAAACGAACATACAGTCTTTGGAAACCAGCATATGTGGAATCTAATTCTTTACTCAGACAGGACATTGCCGTTAATTTTCCAGGAAACTTAAAGTTGCAAGTATATGTGGATCCATGCAACTTGCTTCCAGAAGCAATGCTCTCAGTTTCAGTTGATATATCAGAGACTGAAGAATTGTCAGCACTCAATTCATCAGCACCTATGAGATCTTCATCCACCAGTGGAAAGCTAGACACATCTACTTCTGCGCTAACACAATTCTCTATGATATTCAATCTTTTATTCATTTCAACAAGTTGCTCTTTTATCTGATGCAGTGTGTGATGCGGGTCTGCAAACATCTGAAATTTGTTTGCATTTGATGTTAGGGAGTCAACTGTATAACACTCAAAACTTCTATGATGCATCTTTAAATCCCTTACTTCTTTCCTCATGTCCTGAGTTTTTTTGACCAAGTCTTGAATCAAGTCCCCGTAAGCAGAAGAAAGACCCAAGACACCAGTTTGGAAAGCTGCTGTCTTCGTTTCTGTATCTGCAAAGAAGGCTTTTACAGCTTTCTCCATCTCCAGTACTTCTAGTTTTGTTAAGTCAACTTGAGCCATAAGATCATTCAGTATCAGATTATTTCCAACATCTTGATTCTCAGAAATAGTACAACTGCCCAATCTGGCTTGCACATCTAGTCCAGGGATGGAAATATCTTTGCCAACACCATTCATGTGAATTGCATCATGACTATCAGAAAGCCATTTTGCTACTAGGAATGCAGCATCAGCTTGTTTGGCTGCTTTACAAAGTTGATTGTTTTTGTAGTTTATTTCATTTTCCAGCATCCTTACTATATTGGTCTTCTCATTCAACAACATTCTTAACTGAATTGCCTCTTCAATGCCTTCATTGTTGTCTAGTTGTTGAAATGCACTTAAGGCTACAGTTGCTTCCTTTAAGGAACTTATTTTCAACTCCATGTCCAATACCATCTTTTGTGCATCCTCCAAGCTACTTTGTAGCTGCTGAATTGTTTCCTCCTTCTCAATATACCTTTTGACAGCCATGCCAACATGTTCGCTAATCCAAGCATTGACCTGGGGAAATGAACAGGAAATGCTTTGTACTTGGCCACAGGCGTCTTTGAGAGATCTGGAGCCATCTAGAAGGAAGGTTGTCAGTTCCAAGATTGCTTTTTCCCACTGCAAACACAGTGTCCTAATTTCCTCTTCTTTTGCTGCAACCACATTTCTTAGCTCTGTATTTTCTTGAGCAATGGAGCATAACCTCCCTTCTAAGTCTGACTGAAGACTGGCAACCTCTTCCTGCAAATGAAGAATTGTTCTGGTTGTCTCCATCTCAACCTCTTGACAGACTATTTCAATCTGCTGTTTTTGAGATAACTGCAATGCCCATTTCTCTTGATATTGGTCATTAAGTAACTTAACTTCTTCAAGATCGTTACTCATTTTTTCCAATTTGGCCTCCAACACTTTGCTGTTGTTATCTTCATTATCTTTAGCAAGCATTACTGAGGAACCCAAAGCATTTCCTTCAATTATATTTGCTAAAGCATCATCAGCTTCCCATGTAGAGGATGGCATCTCATCTCCAGAATCACTTCTCATGGATATTGTCTCAACCTGTAAAATTTAATTGATTATGACGAACTTGATTATAAAACAAGGAAGCACACACATGTATTTTGTTTCAATAAAAAAAAGAGCATAAGTGCATACTAATCCATTAAATAATTTTCAAATACAGATGTCCCCTACTCCAGGGGTATTCTGGTTGATGAATAATGGTTTAATTAAGATTTCAGAATATTTTCTCAACACAAGATAAATTGTTTGGGAGGTGAATATATCTAATTATATTTGCAAATACATTTGTTTTACTTTTTTTCAAGAAACTGTTTTCTTTGCTTCTCAACTTTCATTTCAAGTGATGAAATTGCTATAGCTTTTGGTCATATTGAAAGCCCAGTACATGCAATAAGCCAATAACAGATAAAAACTAGCAGGATATGGAGACAAATGCATTTCAGTTAAAGAAACTACTATAAGCAAAACAAGCTAAATAGATTATAAGCTAAAAATTGATTTGTATCTTTCCTCACCAATGAACATTTATCTGTCTTCAGAAGTTCATCAGGATGCTCATATGAAGAATTAAGACCCTGAAGGGAAGGAGAGTGATTAAACATGACGGAACAAAGGTTCAGCAACACGTTGACAGGAATTGTCAGTATTTCATAAGAAATCCTTACAGAATCAGACTTAACTTGATTGCAGTTCAAATACATTCCAAGTTCTCTTTGCAATTTATCCACTTCACTGCAACATAATAAAGAAAGAAAGGAAGAAATTTGTCAGCAGTCTACTGTAAAATAGTGTTTGGCCTCGCAATATACTAGTATCACCACTAGCCACAATCTTGATATAGAAAAAGAAAATAAAGAAACAAAATCATATTTAAAAAATCCAAACAGTCATGTACCGAGTTCTCCACAATAAGTGCGTGGTTCTACTCCACAAAATATCTAACAATAATAACTTTTAATTGAATACAGCATCAATAAATTGGCATCAAAGATGTAGCTTGGCATGCATTGGAGCCCTGGCTTAGAAACTTTGTTCAACAATATTAAATGATGTATGAACTATTAATTAACTTGCTGAGATAGAAGTCTGGTAGAGAATGGAATATCAGGTTTCACATGAATAAAAAGAATAATAGTAATAATGATTAGAAGCCAACTGTCTACCTAAGCAATTTGGAATTCATATTCTGGCAATCTTCTAACTCTTGTTCAGTATCAGTGTCCTGAATTATCAAAGAGCATGCCAAGTGAAAACAGGAAATCTCAGATAGCAGAACTAATATTGCATAAGTAATAAAAGAAGTTGACCTGATTTTCATTTTTCATGGAGAATGTAATTTTTTCTTGAAGTGTGACAAGGAGCTGCATATGAAAAATAAAATAGCAAATATCCATAATCTGGACCACATGAAAGTTGAGTTTTAGTTTCTAGAGAGGATAGGACAAATTCTGGGATCTAGCCAACCTGATCACGCAATTCAGAAAGTTCAGTCAGCAATCTTTGCCGCTCTCCATCCTCATAGAAGTTCTGGAATCTGGTAGTAGGTACTGATGCAAAATGAGCCACAGGCATACAGGAAGAGATTAGGACTTAAGAATATTAATTGTCCATTCAACTTACAGTTGCAGTTGTTGCGAAAGTCTATCATTCTCCAAAGCAAGTCTGGACGATTCTGGATTTTTATCAATACTTGCTTGAAGCGACTGAATCTCCTCCTGCAAAGCCCTGTTTTCCTCCATGAGATACTTCTCAGCTGACAGTTTACCATCTACCAATAGTTCAAGTTGTTTGATTTTCTCCTCACTATGCCTCAGCATAATCGAAGTATTCTGAGCGTCGTCTTCCCTTTGTCGAGCCTGCAGAGAAAGCCATAGAAATATTTTAAGCTCATGATATTAAAAATATTGTTGCTTATTCACATAACTAACCTGAAAATATTTTGGGTTTAGACATATGATATAACAAAATTACTGCAAGGCTTAAAACGGGTGGAAATCTGAAAGGTAAATTTTTTGTCAAAACCATTCATACCAAGCAGTTCATGCGTTCAATTTCAGCCTTTAAATTCCGGATTGTAGTCTCAGCCATTTTTTCTCTCCTCAAGGCACCAACCAGAGCAGCTTTCACGCATTTGATCTGCAAGATATAACAGCTCTAACTTTTCTTGATTCTTACTATGATTATTATTATTGGATAAAATCCCTTGCCTTGACAATCTTATACAATCCTTAATACAAGAGCCTCACCATAATTGCCATAAACTTTACCTCTCTGTTTGGAAGATTTAGCTTGTGGCCAGCTGTTACTCTTTCTCCCAAAGTGTCATATCCTTCTGACACTTCACTCAACCTCAAGCTTTCAGAATTTGGCTCCAAATTTGATACAGGAGTTGGAAGAATTTTGTTTTTCATCAGAAAGGACAGTTGACCCTGTTCAAGTTCAGTATATGTGTCAGCTGAGTCAGCTCTATGATGCAGTATAATTCTGTCGAACACCTCCCACAATTTCGAAACTATTAATCAAATACCTTCAACTGTTGAATTTGCCACTGCAGTGCACTTATGTCACCAGAAGCATCTTCATTCACTTTTGCCTTTTTGGTGTAAGGGGAAGAAAATCAATTAATTAATATCTTATCTCTCAATAAAAAATATTACAAAGCATGCATTGAAGTATGTAATTCATGCCCAAAAAAAAGAGGAATTTACGCATTTAAATAGGCGAGTACATTATTTTGAATGAGCTTGGCACGCTGGGCAAACTTCAGAGTGCTTAGCGTTTCATTAGCAGAGCTACATGGGAAGCAAAATCAATATTAAGGATATAAGAAAACAAAAGAAATGGCAAAGACCATTATTTAATTTCAAGCTACAAGTTTACACAAACCAAATGGATGGGCTGACATTTGCAATGATCATTGTTTTTGAGTTTCCACCTAAAGAATCCTGCATATAAAGTTTTGGAGAGTACAATCATCTTACTCCGG
Organism: Ormosia semicastrata; assembly: GCA_029884595.1. Lineage (NCBI taxonomy): Eukaryota > Viridiplantae > Streptophyta > Magnoliopsida > Fabales > Fabaceae > Ormosia > Ormosia semicastrata. The sequence continues at coordinate 27,372,276 of JAQQTO010000043.1, forward strand.
AGAACAATGCACTTGATTGTGCATATCATTACCGAGAGAAAATCATCCCTATTTTTAGAGCTTCATGTATCTAACCTGAAGGAGAAATGTAAGCCTTGAATCTCTGTAGGGGACATGCCTAGGCTTCCCATGCGCTAAGTCCACCAAAGTCATTATGACCAAGCTAATCACACAGAAGAACAAAATAATAAAGGTCAGACATTTGAACATAACCACCGTTCTATTGTATTCATTAACATTCAACCGCAATATATCAACAGCAAATAAATTGATAAACAGGTCCTTGATAAAGTTACCCAAGAGTTGACAAGGATTTATTTATATTTGCTGCTTCTTTCAAACGTTCACTATCTGTTCCAGAGCTTTTCTGCCTAAAAGAATGTGCAAATTAACCCAGCTATAGAAAAAGAAATAGCAATATATATAGAAGATTCTGATCATAAAATTTGCAGTTACCTTTCAGAACCAGCCAGATCTACCAAATTTAACCTTGCAAACCTAAAGTGAGCCATAGAATCTTTCTCCCAGCGGCTTTCAATAATACAAGTGAAAACACTGTGAGACCGACTACTCTCACAATTCATATGAGTTGCAGCCACCTTTCTATTTGCAGTGCCCTGTGTAAGTGTGTAGGAGAATAAGATCATGCCAAACACGATCAGGCACCAATATATAATATTAAGGTAAATTCTAATTACCAACATATTTGACCACAAAGCCCCACCTGTAACAAAAGCCTGAGAACATCATTAACAGTTTCCACACTATGTTCAGTAAGGTTTTCAACGTATACCCCCTTCTTCATATCTTCTCTGAGCTACAGAGAGAATATTAAGTTATAAACTCTGTTATACTGAGCGATAACAACAATTTAAAACAAATTAGATACATGAAATTGTGGATTACTTGCAGATTAGTTGATGAAGGCTCTAGAAGATCTGTTATTTGCTCATTGTATATCTCCAAGAAGGAACACTTGCAACTGTATTTCAACTTATAATCCCTCCTGCTCTCTTCTTCCTACATAATATATTTCCCTTAAGAAATTCAACAATTCAAAGAATAATAATCTGGGAAACCATGTTAAACTGATAAAAACAGTCTATTCTTATGGAAACAAAGGCATCCTAACTATCACACCACTTTAATCCTCATAAATAGATAGTCAAAAACTCTTGGTGTTATCCCGCTATCTTCGGTAAGGTGTCCTTCTGTTTCTTTAATCTCACCCATCATGGTATATGTCTTGCCACTACCCGTCTGCAGAAAATCAACCACAACTTCAGCAGCAAGCACAGAAATATGTAACAATTTGTAGCAAAGAGCAAGACAAGAAGTCCCCACCAGTCATACCTGACCATAAGCAAACATACAACTGTTGTAGCCAGACAAGCAGTTCTCTACCATGGGCACTCCAGCAACTCTGAACAGGTTTTCCTACACCAATTCACACAATAACGATAAGCATTTGAAGTAAAACCTTTTCAACATGCCCCTTTCACTTCTTAAAAATAAATTTATGTTAAAATTGAAAACAAGTTCAAAGTTCAACCGGAACTCATGAACCACGATCATCAAGTCTTGGGCTAAGTACAATCATTTGGCTTGATTGAGAGTTACTAAAAGCAACTCCAAAAACCAAAACAACACAAATTTGCTAGATATATTAAACAATTTCTGTCCATAGAAGGTTAACATTTTATAGTATAACCGAACTGAATGAACAAATAACTTGAAAGTTAACCCTTACCTGGTAAAAGGTCTCACACCCTATATGATCAAAGGTGAATCTGGTTTCAGGATGACCAAGCCAGACCAAAGTTTGCGCACTTTCCTGCCTCAAGCACCTGCCATATCCTTGTGAAAGCTTCTCCACAGTACTCAAGGGTCGAATCCTTATTAGCACCTGAACGCAACAAAACAACACAAACCCAATTCGACGGAATAAGAAACGAGACAATAACTGAAACAAGAAAAATCAACTTTAAAAAAACCTACCTGCACATTATGATCCATCCAGAAGGAAGGGTCATCTTTGAGCTCGAAATGTGGAACTTCCGTACACAATTCGGTGTTGGGAACCGAGATCCCTTTCAGGAATGCACACGAACTCACTCCTCTTCCTCCACTCACTCTGCTTCCTCCTCCACCGAGTGAAACCCTAGAATTCGAAGAAGCATTTCTAGCCGGCGTGCTCTGAGCCGAGTTCGGCTCCGAATGCGCCTTCCCGGTCCTAGCCGAAACCCTGGGAGCCCCATTCCCGAACCTATCAGACGATGATCGACCCGGTCTAACAGCTTCAGATTTGAGGAGAGAATCAGCATCGGATTCCTGATACTGAGAGGGGTCTGGAATGGAATTCAAAGGGGTTCGGGGAGGTGGATAGTTGATTGGGTTCTGCGAGGACTCAAATTCGTTCTCGTTTGCTTCCATTTGAGGGTTCCTTCGACCCAGATTTCTAGTAGTGGATGTTTCTTTTAACATTTTTGTGGATGGAGCTATGATTTTAATTTCATTCAGGTAGGTTTTGATTCATGAAGATTGAAGAAGCTGCTTCGAGTTCGAGATTTGAAGGTGAGAAGTGAGAACTGAGTGAGTGACAGGAGCTCATCAAGTCACGATAGAATAGGAGACCCCGCCTGATTTCAAATAACTTTGATGAATTGTGGGCGTGCCCTTTAACAATTTGTTAATGTTAATGTCACCCCGAACAGATTTTAAATTTTAAACCTCTTTTGGAGCCATGATTATGGACTTGTGATTTGTGGAAGGTGTTGTCTTAGCTAAAAATGTTATTACTTGCCAATGTTGAAGAGACAACAGGCTAAGTAATGTACTACAAAGGTTAATTAATATTGCTTATTGATCATTGCATACCATGCATGATAAATTTGTGACTTCTTTGCTTAAAACAAGAGTATTTTTAATGACAATGTTAAAGTATAATATTACTAAAAAATTGTGATATCTTTATTTAAAAAAAAAAAACAAGAGAAAGAATTGTGAATTGACAAAAGTCCATTTTAGTTGAGAGAGTATTTATGACAAGCCTTACTTTCATGCAAGTAAGTAAATATTGATTGGACATGCTCTATGAGCAAGATGCCACAATTTTACCATATCTTTGGTTACATGCTTCTTTAGCAAATAGGAAGATATTAACCGGAGGGCAGATATGGTGCACTCTCATATCTTTGGATATTTTTGGGTTCACTGTACATCTTTGAATTGATTGCAATAGTAATTTTTTTTTCAATTTATTTTTTTGAAGTTACCTTTTTTTTTTTGTTTTTTTTACAAACCGTCGGCCCCCTCCAGTCGATCACCGTTGGTAACCTCCAGTTGGTCACTGTCGGTAACCGCTAGCCGGCCATCGTCGGTAATCGCCGACCTACCACTTTCGGTGGCTAACTTCGGCCTGTCATTGTTTATTTTTTTAAAATTATACAATTATATAAATAATATCGATTAAAATTATATTAATTTTTATATTTTTTATTAATAATTGTGCATACTAAAAACTTTATAAATTTTAACTAATAATATTTACACACAATAATATAATTTTCTCTGTGAATGTGTAAGAGGTTTTTAAAATAATATATATATTTTTAACTAATAATGTTATCAAATTTTAACTGATAAAAAATATTATCTCTTATAAAATTTAACTGATAATATTTATATAGTTATACAACTTAAAAAAAATTAGAGGTGGTCAGTGATGACAAAAGCGATTCTATCGACCGATGATATACTTTGGGGTGGCAGTTGACACATGCACGACTTGCTAATCGATGACACTAGTGGTGGTAGTATATAAAAAAATATAAAATTAAAAAAAAATAAAAAACTAAAAAAAACTTGTTTACCAAATTTTTCGTACTTGATCTAAGTTATTATTATTTTTTATAACTAAATTAATGTCTTATATCAAATGGTACATCATATACCTTTTTTTTAGAACGTGTGTACTAAACACTACCTTAAGTGAAGTTAGTAGCTCCATTTATTTGAAAATGGACAGAGTCATGTCTCTTCACACAGGATAAAATAAGGAGTAGGAATAAGAAATTTATAAGAGACTTTACTTTGTAAATAAGTTTGTAGTCATATTCATTGAAATTTGACAAAGTCCATTCCTAAGTCCTTATGCATGTTTGATAAACAAAACGTAAAATTTGGTCATTCCAAATCTTGTAAGAATCCTTTCATTCAATTTCTTCGTTTGTTTAATCGAACAGCATGCATGTCTCATATGAGTTGTGTAAGAAGCATAGTAACAAACTTACAATTGATTTATCTATAATTTGGGTCGTTCTTATGATATATCTTACTATATTTTCTCTATTTTACTTGCTGTTATAAGTTTTTTTTAGTTTTATATATATTTTTAAATACTACCACTACTACTATTATTATGCTACTAGGCACTGTTCGACAATCGTCGGTCATTGTTGGCCACTAGTCAATCACTACTTTTTTTAAGGTTATATTATTTATTTTTTAGTTACAAAATTATATAAATAATATCATTTAAAATAATATTAATTAAAATAATATCAATTAAAATTATATTAATTTTTATATTTTTTTCATAAATAATTGTGTAAATTTTAATTGATAATATTTATACACAATAATATTTTTTTAAAAGCTTTATATTTTTCTTATGTGAGTGTGTAAGGAGATTTAAAAATATATATAGAAGGTGGCTAGTGGCAAAAGATGACTGACGGTGGTAGACAATGACCAATGGTGACAGTAGTGATAATGGTGTGTAAAAAAACATAAAAAAAAAATCTGCAACAAAAAACCTATTTAAGAAGTCTTTTGTTCTTGATCTAAGCTATTAATATATTTTATAATTAAATCAATAATTTATATCACAAGATATATCATACACCCTCCTATAAAAAATGTATATTAAAAATGGCCCTATAATTTGGACTTTATTCCTTCTCCTGCACCTAACTCTTGTTAATGATATAGTAAATAACTTGAGTTTAAAATTAATGTATTATCAATATAAATTTTTTTATACTATCATTATATGATGTAATGACACATCATTAAAAATGTTAGACTTCTTAAATAGTGATTATTATAGTCAAATTTTTTAAATGATTTGATAATATATAATTAAATTAAAGTGTAAAAAAATTTATATTGATACTACGTTAAAATGAAATATAAAATTCTCTCTTATAAAAAAATTAAACATTGTTAATATATATAATTTAATATTAATAATTAATGAGCGGGATTTAAATTTGAAGTCTGCTATTACATTTAATTAATGATTATTTTCACTATAAGAAAGTGGCCTACAAAACGCAAAAACAATGATAAGTTATGAGCGTCAATTTGAACTTACAACATGACGAGGGAGCCTTTGGCGCTTTTGTAAAGGTAGATTTGGATTACTTTGCCACGAACAATATAATCTTAATAAAAGGAAAATATAAATGTAAATAGTTAAACAGTGGATAACAAAAGAAAATTAGGAACATTGAATTTTATATTATTTTTTGCTGCTTTTTAATACTTTATACTTAGCTGCTCACTTTCCTCTTTCTAAGTCAAGTATTATTTATATACCGTCACAGTTAATTTAATATCTCAATAAATTAAAATGAGTAATTTATTTATTTATAGTTGTTGTTCGTACTACAGTTCATAATTTTAAGCATATGGATATTTTATTTTTTTAACAAATACCCCCGGTCTTTTAACACCACTTTTATTTACATCTTCTAATAGTAAGTAATTTAATATAATATAATAAATACGTTTAGGTTAGGTAACAATCATTTAAATTTTCATAATCAATTTTTTTAAAATTTTTTATTTACTTTATAATAACTTTAAAGTTTAATAATAAATAATTTAATATAAGATGATAATTATTTTTACGTTAAGTAATAACTCATTTAGAATTTTAAATAATTTTTTTCTATAATACTTTTTATTTATTTTGTAAATATCTTAATATCTATTAATAATTAACTTAATATCAAATAGTAAATCATTTTAAGTCAAGTAGTGATTAATTTAAACTCATCGAATAAACATAAAAGATTATTTTTTATTAATTTTATAAAAAACTTTAAATTTTAATAATAAGTGATAATAACTTAATTTTTATATATATTTTTTATAAAAATAAATGTTATTATATTTAATTTTAATGACTTTGTGACATTATTGATTTATTTATTAAAAAATCATTAATCTAATTTTTGTAACAAATTTTAAGTTATCCAAAGAATAGACAACTACACGTATAATTGAAGTCCAATATTAATGACGCAGGCAAATAATGCCTAACTTGGGCCCATGAACAACGAAAGAAAGAAGTAGAATGTAGGCGCGTTTTGCTAAGAATTGAAAAGTTATGAGGCGGTACAAAATTTATACAAAGTGGCACGCTGCATAACACAATGGGAGAAGTGGAGCGCCGTTGGGAGAAAAGAAAGAACAGTACGACAGCGACAGGGAAAGGACACGGCAGCGTAGAAAAATATAGTGAATTTTAGTTAGATAATTTTATTATGTTTTAATTTTTTTATATCTTACAAAATTTTATGTATTAAGAAGATGATAAAACTTTGATTGTTTCGATATTAGGGTTTAGAAATATTGTTACTTAATTTTAGAATTTAAAATTTATTAATTCTATTTTTTATCAGATTATATAAATAAATTTTTAAATGAGTTTGGTCATGTTTTTATCATATTTTATAATTTATTTGTATTATTTGAATGTTAGTGATAATTATTGGATATTAATTATGATTTTTTTAGAGATATATTTGATGATTTGATAATTTTTTATTAATTAGATAAATTTTATCATATATTTAATTATTGTTTTTAGTATTTTATTGATAAATTTTTCTTGAGCACATGTTTTATTGTTAAATGTTCATGAGATAAATTATTTAGATATAATAATTTGACATAATTAATATTAAAATTAATTTTAATAGATATTTGTGAATATTTTTAGGCTCTTAAAAAAGTCGCAACAATAAATATTTTAATATAAGATAGTAATTATTTTATGTTTAGATAGTAACTCATTTTATTTAGAACTTTCAAATGAACTTTTTCTTAAAAAACTAACTCTTTAACTTATTTTGTAAATACATTAACATCAAATAGTAAATAACTCATATAATTATTATTGTTAGATCATATGGTAATATCAAATAATGTGAAAACTAATGTAAACAAAAGTGATGTGTGACAATATTTTTCTTGAACAAAACATGATCTTTATGCTAGTTTCATATTAAAATTATGTAATGGTAATTAAAATACATATCCTGTACCACAAAAATTAAAATTCCTATCAAACCAACTTAGTGCCTGTTTGTTTCGGATTATTTTCACATTCTAACAGCTTTTTTTTTAACAGAAAAGCTGTTGGACATTAAGCCAACTTGTTTGGCAAATTCAAAGGAAAAAAATAACAGTTTAGATGTCAAGCTAAATTTTGAAAATTAAAAGAAAAATTTATTAGGATTATTTCCAACAGTAATACGTAAATACTATTTTGTCTTCAATCAAATAATCTTTTTAATCAATCAAATTTTTTTAATTATTATATACTTATTTTAATAATTTAATACATAAAAACGATTTTGTTATACTATCTAAACGAAATAAATTAACTTAAAATTACTTTTTAACTAACATATTTAAATATAATTTTTTTATAATCAATTATAATAGAAAATTTTTATATAATAATTGATTATTGAAATAATTTAAATTTTACAGATATCCCAAATACGCTCTTAATATATTGTACAACAAAAAATAAAATTATATAATTTAAAAAAAATGCTGGGGGAGATGTTATATAATATCATGTTATTATAAGTATAAAAATTATATTTGCTTATTTAATTTTAATTGTGGAGGATCAAGTTGGGTTCTTTGGTTTATCAAAAAAAAGTTAGGCTCTTTGGCAAGCTTCCACCCGTTGATACAGAATCCAAATTTACATCCAATAATTAGAGAGATGTAGATGTAATTTTTTTTTTCTTTTAGAAAAAGAAGAGAGTCCTTTGAGTGTTTAACATAATTTAGAGTATAAATGGGTAATGAACTTGTTAATATATTTGAGTTGAAAACATATACCATTTATTTAAAAGTATTTTAAACAATAGAGAGTAGTAATTAAAAGAGAATGTAAATAAACATTTTAATCTACTAATAAACTCATTCAATATTTTTCCTTGTCCTTACCTTAAATCCTAAACCCTAAACTCATTTAATATTTTTCCTTGCCCTTACCCTTGTTACTGGGCGATTTTTTTGTATCCTTTGGTTTTAATGAAAGCATCAATGCTTTTAATAACTAGTGATAAATATTTTTTAATTATCCAGAATATCCACTCAGGTGATAGAGATGCAATCATGCAATCAAGCGCTTAAGTAATGATCATTTTTCAATGGAATAATTTTTATTTTTATATATATAAATTTTAAAATTGAACCCATAATCACAAATTTATGAAATTCAAACTCCTTTCCTTCATACTAATATATACGGTGATAGTGGCCAATATTTATTGAATTATACACTCAAAAATAATTTGTTATATTCTATTATTCAATGACACACGGGGTTGAATATTGGATACTAATTGCTAAAGTAAACCAGTACACTCATAGGATCAACCTCCTAATTACAGTAAGCATTTGTCCAATATTTTGCCCGAGGGCTATCTGAGAATAAGGATTTTTCGGACTCGAGCTATATAATTGTTGTGTTTCACAAGCCAAATACACTTTGTCAGTATGCAACGGGAATCAGCGGTTCATGCTCTTGAACATCGATGCAGAATCTTAGCATTAGAATTTAGACCATTCCACCACCAAGGGCCAAGGTTTAGTGTGGACGAAACATTATTGAGTTTGCTAGGATAGAAATTTTTATTTTATTTTTTTAATAATTGTTTATGGATAACTATGTTCGTCATTTCATGTTTTGCTAAAATGTATTGCTAAAGTGGTAAGAAATGTACCCTAGTTGTCAATTGGCTGTAGAAAGTGGAGGGTAAAAATAGAAAAAGTTGAGTTCATGCCCACTGTGAACATGCAAAATGAAGATGATGTGTCTCTTCTGTTTTGGTAAAGCCATTTTGCTTCACTAGAGAGTAGAGAAGAACTTGCAACTCCTTTCCAAACTCTGCCCAATTTGAAGTCTCAAAGAAGCACATCACAAACACACAACCACACAAGCTCTCTGTGCCTACTAACAGAAGGAGTTAAAGACAATTAAACTTAAAACTCTTAAAGGAGCCTCATCACCGTGTGAAGAAAAGCTACAGCAAACAAAACCAATTGGTAGTGTGTCCAAGGAGCATTGCTTTGTCCCTTTGATACTACGCTTCCAGCAGCTGAGATACAAATCAGAAAGACAGAAATTACTGAAGTTAGTATACAAAACCATAAATAGCACAATGTGATTCAAATTCCAAAATAGATTAAAACCTGAGACTGAGACTATAGTTACCTACCACATTCCCTTGTTGAGTTGGTGGAACTTGAGCAGAGACAGAGCAGACCTTCTGTATCAGTATCAAACCCACATGTCCCACCAGAATGTCTGCAACTTTCACATCCAGTATCTGGCACACTGAAAGACAGTTTAATCCCATAAATCCAGTCCAAAGGGCCAACACCCTTCAAATTATCAGTGTTAAACACACTGGTATAGTGTGTGCAGTCCAATATGTTCATGCTCATGAACTTCACTGTATTATAACTCGTGAAACAACACGGTGGGGAGCTGTTTGTCAACAAATGGAAGACCCGGAAGGCATTGCAGGCCCCATAAAGCTCGTCGCAGGTGTGGCCCTCGAAGTTGAAGCAGAGGTACTTGTAATGGTTGAGGACAGGAGAGTCTATAGAGCAATTTAGTAGCACAAAAACAGTGTCCTGTGATGGGGGGATTATAGCGGATTGAATGTCAGTCATGACGAAGTCATGGTGAGGCTGAAGAATGGAGCAAGTGGACATTGCCGGGTCATAGATTACCATAGATTTTTTGTTGTAGTCAATGGATTGAACTTTGTAAGCACCTGAAGGTGTTTGAAAGAACAAGTCAGTGCTGCAGTTTAGCATGTGCCTAAACTGGGGTGCTCCGCACCCATCTTCTAGGCCAAATGGGTAGTTAATAGGAATGTTACCACATGAATTCTTGCAGGGGGAGAGTGTAACAATTATTGGAATAGCTTGTAGTTGTAATGCTAGTATAAGAAGTTTGAAGATGGTGAATGGTGCTTTTAGTGGAAGCTGCATCTGCATGCTCACAAGTTAGAACTAGCAAAGGGAGCAAACAACAGCTGGAGGCTATACGCGTTTTGAGCAAAGTAAAAAGATGAGTGACTTTGGGATGCTGATTTTACAGAAGAAGGTATCCTAATGTCCGTAATTTACTCGTATAGGTTTGAATAGCTTTTTGAACGTTGGACACAGGCTGGTGCTGGGATCCACATGTTGAAAAATTGAACAAAAAGCGAACTGGTTTGCCAGTCTATTTGTGAACAGAGTCATCCAGCTCCATTGGAATGTGTTGCCATTCAAATACTATTATGCACAGCAAAAGCTTGTGCCAGTTGTACCTTTCATTTGGAAGACTTAGATAGGTATGACGGATACGTCATTGTTATCGTGTGTTTACATATTAAATATGTATTTATATTAGATATATAAAAATATTTATAAAATATATATATTTTATATATCAGTATGTGTTTAATTTAAAAAATTATTATTTTTAATTTAAATATATCTCACATATATTTAGATATTACTCAGACACATTTAAATATATCTCAAATACATTTAGATATATTTAAAACACGATTTAGATACGATCTATTAATATATATTTTTTAAATAGTTTTATGATTAATATTTAATTAATAAGTTCTGTAATCCACTCAAGTTTAATAACATAATTAAAGTTTAAAGTTATTATTTTCATATATTAATATTTTAATTTTTTTCTTTTCATACATCATTATTAGATTTTTAAATTTTATTTTTTCATACACCACTTATTTTAATCGCTTTTTTTCTATCTTTACTAATATCAAATCGTCTATTTCATTGTTATTAAAACTTGTTTCATACTAATATTTCCTCTAATTAATTTTTTTTTTATACACATATACACATTCATGATTAGTTCTATTAAAAGAAGTTTTTTTAAGAGATTTTTTAAAATATATCAATAAAAAATATATTTTATATTTTTTAAAAAAATTTTATTAAGTAACAAATATTAGTATATATGATATATATTAAGATATTATAAATTTTTAAATTTATTAAAAATAATATTAATAAATTATAAAATTTTTTACTTAATTTTTATAATTATATATATTATATTTGTGTCTTATAATTTTTAAATTTAAATATATTTATATTCATATTTATATCATATTCTGTATCCGTATTTGTATCTATGTATACTTCATAGCTTGATTGACACTGACACTGAAATTGGCAGAAACAGATTTACACTGGACAACGACCTTAGTGCTGCTCATTTTGACATTTATTCATTCGGTTTCACTTCAGTGTAGCATTTGAGAGTAAATGCTATTCACTGACAGAAGTATTGGGAGAAATGTTAAAACATTATTTTCAACCGACCTCACTCACTTCTGTATGGAAGAGGCGTAAAAAAAGTAATGCATGAATAACATTTCTACTCTACAAAATATGCACGTCCCACCATCACGTATTTTGTGTAAATTTGTTGCTGTTTTTGCATTAAGGCAAAACAAAAATGTGCTTTTTATACCTAATTTTGACACATTTTTACACTTATAGAATATAAGGAATGTCTATAAAATAAATAGTAATTTTTATATTAAATTTGATAAATTTTAATTTGATCAAGTTAAAGAGAATATAAGAATGTCATCGTATAAATAATAAAATTATTTATGATTTCATTGATCATTATATTCTTGATTTGTATTAAAAAGAGTGTTTTAATAAATGATGAATATTTTTAAAATAAATTATAATTTATGTATAAAATCTAATAAATTTTAATTTTAACTTACTATTTATAATAGAAAAAAATTATTACTTAAATAATTTGAATCGCTAGTTATTATTTTATTGATTTCTACATCTTATGCATGTCTAAAGTTGATGTACAAATAACGGGGTTGTAGGCAAAATTAATTTGGCAGGATACTTCGCATTGATTTTAAGTTATTTATTGATACGACAAAAAAACAGCATCCGGGGATGTAGCTCAAATGGTAGAGCGCTCGCTTTGCATGCGAGAGGCACGGGGTTCGATCCCCCGCATCTCCATCATTTTTGCTATGTCGAATTGAAATTTTCTTATTTATTTCCTACGAAACAAACAAAGCAGTCCAAATCTCGAAAAACCATTGTCCGTTACATAATAGATAGACATATTCCCGCCAAGATGCAAAAGCGGGTTAGCGAAACTAGGGTTTGTGAGTGAGCACTAACTCCGGTAGCAGTATCAGTAGCAGTAGCAGTTACAGTGAGACATGGCCGAGGAGGTTACTCAGATCGGTGAGCTGCTGAAGCAGACACTCAGCCCAGACGCCAACGTCGTTCATGCCGCCACCGATGCCCTCGATCGCCTTTCCCTCACTCCCCACTTTCCTTTCTATCTCCTCTCCATTTCCACCCGTAATTAATTTCCCTCTTCCCTCTTCCTAAATCATCAATCTCATGATTTTACGAATTCAAGTCATTTTGGCACCGAAAATTGACAGAATTTTCGTCTTTCATGTTTGTGACGTGAGCAGGAGGGGAAAATCAAGGTCAGAAAATTGCTGCTGCGACGTACCTGAAGAACCTCACGCGCCGCAACATCGATAGCAGTGCTACGCCTTCGAATGTCAGCAAGGACTTCAAGGAGCAGCTCATGCAATCTTTGCTTCAAGTTGAGTTGCCCGTTCTGAAGATTTTAGTTGAAGTGGTATGTATATTTCCGGTTTCTAATTTTCTATGCTTCATCGGGGTTTGCTTGTTGCGTCTTTGAACCGTGTTTTGTTATGATTTGCTTATATATCTGTGCGATTCTGTGGTGGCAGTTCCGGATGGTTGCTGTTGCTGAGTTTGTTAAGCAAAACTTGTGGCCGGAACTTGTCCCTAATCTGCAGTCTGCTATTCAAAATAGCAATCTTATCAACTGTTCAAACTCTACATGGAATACCATCAATGCGCTTATTGTTCTTCATGCTCTTCTTAGACCCTTCCAGGTATTCAATGTTTGTGCTTAAGTAATTTTTAAAATTTCCTTTATTTGTCGCAGTTTGTCGTTGTGTGCTTTTGTATGAAATCAATGCTGGTCACTGACAATTTTGTGTAAAATCTCGATCTACTGATTGGGCTGTATAAAATAATAAAATGAAATTGGTAACAGGGGTGGGGACAGAAACATAGTTTAGTTGTTTGTGGTTTTGATTGATACATGTCATGCATCGGACAACCTTTAGATGTGAATTTCTCTAATTATTTCTTTTCTTTACGTGGTCTTAAATTAAATACATTGAGAATATTGGCCAATTTTTTTCTCTGAAACATTTATTTGTTTTCAACATATCTTTCATTATGAGAAGAATCTTTTTTTTTTATCATGTGCATTTGTGTCCCAGGCAGCCACTATCTGAACTCTAGGATTGCTCCTGTTTCTGTAACATAGTAGCTTCCTCTTTACTTTGTCTAAAACTTTCTTTGTGATTAAAAGCTTGGGAAAATTCTAATTGTCAAATTATAAGTAGAGATGATATATGGTATGCTTTGCTTGCTTTGCCTTTTATCCGAATCCACTCGTTCATTTTGCAGTATTTTTTGAATCCCAAAGTTGCAAAGGAGCCGGTACCACCACACCTGGAGCTTATAGCCAAAGAAATTCTTGTGCCTTTGTTTGCTGTATTCCATCAATTTGTTGAAAAGGTATTGTGTTTCTCCTCTTTGTTTTGCTTACCATTTCTTATGAGCTTCACTTCTGATTGATTTTATGGTGCATGGATCAGGCTTTAGCAACCCATGAAAGCGCAGAAATAGAAACTGAGAAAGTCCTTCTCACTGTGTGCAAATGTATACATTTTGCAGTAAGTAATTGTTTGGCATGTGTATAGTTGACATACAAAAATCTATAAATTAGTTATTGCCTACATTGATTTGAAAATATTCAATCACGGTGGAGCTGAAGCCTAAAAGTTAAATGATCTTATCAATAATGACATTCTTCAGTGGCCTTCTGGTTGCATTGCCTGTGATGTCTATACTCTTCTGGTGTAGTTTTGTTATTGATCTAAGAAGTCTACACTGCATCTAAATGTTTTAGTTGGCCTTCGACGTTATTAGTTTTTGGCTTGTCAGCTTCAACTGGCCTATGTGGAGTTCTGATGCTTATTTTTCCCAATGTGCTTGCAAACAAACCACTGTCATTATTGCCGAGTGGCTTGTTGAAAGCAGATGATTTTGTGACTATGAAAACATAAGTGCTTAAATTTTTTTGTGATCTGCAGCCATATTATAATATTACCATATACCATTTGTGAGTGAAACTTCATAGATCATAGATGTTCATTACGACAGCAGGACACATATGCTCCCCTTTGATTCTATATGCAGGTGGGATTCATACAGAAATCTTACCATTTGATTCTCGAGTTAACTACTCTTTCGGTCCTTGAAAGTAGTATTTCTCAATTTGGTTCCTCTATTTCTAATTTTCTGAGTTGAATCCTTGAATGTTTTAGCTTTCTCTAATTTGATCCTTCTGTGAACTTTGTATTTTTTTAAGACTAAGAATAGTTATAAAAGTTAATATTAATGAGTATGAGTTGTTGCTGCAGTTTTTCATTTGGAGATTTTATCCTATTTAAGTCACTGTTAAAGTTGTTGTCTTGCAGATGAGAAGTTGGTTCTTCCCTTTGAAAAAAGAAAACTATCAGCTATTGTTATTTGTGACCTATTGTTTTCTCTGTTATACTTGGTATCTGGTGCAAACGTTTATGCTTATTTTTTCTCTGATTTATGGTCTTTATATGCTAAATTCTTTTTATACTGCTATTTATTTGACGTCCTTTTTTAATTTTTTTTATTTGACACTACTACTTATTATAGGTAAGGTCCTACATGCCATCTACTTTAGCTCCTCTACTGCCTTCATTCTGTCGTGACCTAATTAGCATTTTGGGTTCTTTGAGCTTTGACTGTGCGGGCACTCAAGAAGATGGATATTTGACAAGATTGAAGACTGGAAAAAGAAGTCTGCTTATTTTCTCTGCCCTTGTCACCCGGCACAGAAAACATTCTGATAAGTAATATAGTGCTGAAATTTTTATTCATTGGATGTAAGCATTTTTTGTATTATATATTGAAATATATGCCTTCCATTTTCAGGTTGATGCCAGAAATAATAAATTGTGTTCTAAACATAGTCAAATTTAGCAAAAATACCAGTGTAAGATAATGTCCTTAATTCTTGTACTTAATAACTGGTTAGTAGTTGGCTTGAACAATAGTTAGACTTGCAATTTCCAGTTCTTTGACTGCCAAAATTCTAATATACTCATGTATACATTTCCTTAAACTGTTGTCAGCTCAGCATTTTATTTATTAACTACCTATTTCATTTTCCACACTTCTACCAAATCATCTCTGTCTGTAACTTGATTCTGGATTTATATTACCTTGATATTTATTGTTATATTTCCTCATTTGTTGGGCTTGCCAGAATTTGAACAGTCATGTTCCTTTTGCAGAAACTTCCTTTCCTGTCAGAGAGGGTTCTGTCCCTAGGTTTTGATGTAATTTCAAATGTACTGGAGACTGGGCCGGTAGGTTTCTCTGTATTTTTTCTTGTTGCAATTTTTTCTTAAAAAAAATTTGGATTTCAATTGTTAGGATGCTGTGAATTTTGTAATCCACATATTCTTCAAAAATTTCCTCTTATAATAAGGTTCAATTTCAATGAATATAGGGATGGCGATTAGTTTCTCCACATTTTACAACTCTGTTGGAATCTGCAATTTTTCCAGCATTGGTAATGAATGAGAAGGTCAGAATTTTTTTTAAAAAAGTAACAGGGATAAACTTTTTGTTTAAGAATACTAAATTTGTCAAATTGAGTTGCTTAACCTACACTTTTTTCTCTTTAATTTCTTATGGAAATGTTAATGCATAGGATGTGTCAGAGTGGGAAGAAGACACAGATGAGTATATACGGAAGAATCTTCCTTCAGATATTGTATGAAGATTGATCTCTTTGTTATTGTTTTACATATTTTCTATATATTTCTGACTAAAATTTTATATTTAGGACGAAATTTCTGGATGGAGGGAGGATTTATTTACTGCCAGAAAAAGTGCAATAAACTTACTTGGTGTTATTTCAATGTCAAAGGTTACTACTTGATAAAAATTCATTGAGCTATGCCGCTTAGATATTACCATAGTTCATTTTGTCATTAATTTCTACAGGGGCCACCAATGGAGACTGCCACTGACTGTTTATCAGCTTCAACCAAGCGTAAAAAAGGTCAAAAGAACAAAAGTAGCAATCAGCGCCGCTCTATGGGGGAGTTATTAGTGCTTCCATTTTTGTCCAAGTTTCCCATTCCTTCTGATTCCAATGCATCTCAAAAGAAAATCCTGAATGAGTGAGTTTTAATGTGTACTTCACATATATATGCCTGATCAAACAATTGATTTTTTTTTTGTAAGATCAATTGCCCAATATACGGCGTCAAGTACTCTGTCAAAAACATAACAATATGTTTTTGACAGCCTATTGACAAAGCAGTAATATAGATGTGAAATACTGAACAGTATGCCTTATCTTTTGAATCAGCTTCAAAGGGATCTATTTAGTTGAATTTAATCAGTTTGGTTTATGGCCATGATTAATTTATACCCATTTGATGCCTTATACATTTTTTGTGTTGACGATGCCCTTTTATCATTGTTATTATTATTATTTTTAAATTAAACTTTGTTCTTGATTATGCCCTTTTAAATTAAACTTGGTCATATAGGCTTTGATACCATGTCATGAATCAACTCTATCAAAAGCATAAACTGTTAGGTAGAGCACATGAATCGTTTTTATATCTAACAACTGTATATTTAGCTTAATCCCTTTTCATTTTTTGCTTCCCTTAATGTTTCCTCCTTTACTCATTGTCAGTCCCATGTTATAAGCAGTGCCTTGTTTATGTACATATTTAATTTCTAATTAATATTTTGTTTTTACTAATAATTTGGGTGTTCCCTTCTTTATATTACTTTTATCAACTTATTCTTGTTACATCATCAACTATGGCAGTTACTTTGGCGTTCTGATGGCATATGGTGGCCTACAAGATGTGAGGACATTTCACCTTTTGTTCAATCAGCCATCATTGTTTCAATGTTAATTTACAAGAAGAAATTTTAAACTCTGCTATTTCTTATACAGTTTCTGAGGGAGCAAGAACCTGGATATGTAACAACTCTGGTTCGTACACGGATTTTGCCACTGTATACAGTAGCTGTGTCCCTACCATACCTGGTTGCAAGTGCAAACTGGGTGCTTGGAGAACTAGGCTCCTGTCTACCAGAAGTAAGACAAAATCTCAATCAAGCTATCAGTACTCAGAAGCAAATTCTGTTTCAAATTGTGTTTCAATATGCTTTCTTGTGAATGTTGTGATATAATTATCTTGATCACATTCCTAGGTGATCCCAACTTAGTTTCTGACTTTTTGTGTCATTTCAGGATATGAGTGCTGATGTATATTCTCAATTGCTCATGGCATTGGTCATGCCAGATAAGCAGGATACTTCTTGCTATCCTGTGCGGGTTTCTGCTGCTGGGGCAATTACTACACTACTTGATGTGAGCTGTTTTAGTTCCCTGATATATTGTGAACCAGGATAAGTGTAATCTTTTTCTGACTCATAACTCAACCTTCTGTTTTTCTTTTTCAGAATGACTACATGCCCCCTGATTTTCTACCCCTTCTCCAAGTAATAATTGGCAACATTGGAGATGATGAGAGTGAGAGCTCCATCTTATTTCAGCTTCTCAGTTCTATCATGGAAGCAGGAGATGAGAAAGTTGCAGTCCATGTCCCACATATTGTCTCATCGTTAGTGGGTCCAGTCTCAAAATGGTTAACTCCTGATCTGGAGCCTTGGCCTCAAGTATGTGATCTTTCTTGTTTATTTGTTGGTTAGTAATCATTTCTACTGGTTGTTTTGCAAACATTTCCAATCACATAATAACATATTAAATCGGGGTATGCTAAATACATTTAGCTTTGTATCAAGGTTTTATTGTATTAGTTTTAGAGAAGTTGAGAGAATAGAGAAGAAGAATGAATGAATGATAATCTCATATTATATTTCTGATTGAATATAATGCAGCTATCACATTATATAGTGACTAAAATAACAGAAGCTATGACAGTTGTATATCAGCTAAGGGATGTGGGCTTTAAGCCCAAACATAACAAACTAATGTGGGCTTTAAGCCCAATCATAACAAACAAACTAAAACTGTCTCTAACATTCCCCTGCATAAACTCGGGTGTTTGAGTAAGTGAGAGCTTGTCAAAAACTTCGAGTTTGTCCCCGAGAAGTCTTGAACTGGCAGGTGAAAGGGGCTTGGTGAGTACATTACCGATCAATAGCTGGAACATGCGTCACACTTAGGTGTGATTTAGCACCTTTTCACGAACAAAGAAAATGTCAAGCTCCATGTGCTTGGTTCGGGAGTGCAGCACAGGGTTATGAGCCAGGGAGACAGTGCTAAGGTTGTCACATAGTATTCTGGGAGTTTGAGCCTTAACCCTTCTCGTTAGTTGAACCCAAAGAATCTCGGCACATAGGCTGCCATGCTTCTATACTCTGCTTCAAAGACTTGATCTAGCAACAAGAGTTTGCTTCTTTGACCACCGGGAAATTAGATTTGGACCAAGATAGACACACGCCCCGAAGTGAACGCTGTCATCGGATCGGATGCCCAATCAGCATCACAAAATCCTGTCAAAGGCATAGGAATATGCATGGCAGCTGGTTGAATCAGGAGACCATGGTGAATTGTACCCTTAAGATAACGAAGGATCCGTTTAACGGCCTTCCAATGATCCTCCAAAGGTTGAGACAAAAACTGGCAGACCTTATTAGCGAATAAGAAATTTCTGGTCTAGTGAGTGTGGCATATTGGAGTGCTCCAACAATTGACCGAAACAGAGAAGGGTCGGGGAACATAATCAGCCCCAAGCTTGGAGAGTTTGAGGTTTGCAACCATAGGAGTATGGAGTCCCTTTGTTGATTCCATGTGAGCTTTGGACAGATCACGAATGTACTTGGTTTGGGAAAGGAGAAGGGAATTATTAGGCAAGTGGGTGACCTCGATTCCCAAAAAATAATCCAAGTTGCCTAGTTGCTTGAGAGCAAACTCTGAGTGTAAGTCATCAATAAGTCCCTGAATGTGAGGTAATGAGCTTGCCGGTAACAAGTATGTCATCAACATACACCAAAATCATCATACAATAGGTGGCATTATGCAAGGTAAAGAGGGAGGGGTCACACTTGCTGGCCACAAATCCTCTATGTAGCGGGGGCGGTCTTGAGTCTCTCAAACCAGGCCCTAGGTGCTGTTTTAGGCCATACAAGGCCTTTTGCGGCACTGCAAACAAGGCTTTTATCTTACGCTTCGAAGCCGGGAGGTTGTTGCATGTAGATGAAGGTGGCCATTAAGGAAGGCATTGTTGACATCCAAGCGCCTTATGGGCCATTTGCAAGAGATAGCAATTGATAAAACAGTCCCTAGCGTATTTGGTTTCACAACAAGGAGAAAGTCTCGTGTAGTTTGTTGGTGAAAGCCCTTGGCAACTAGGCGTGCCTTATATTTATTGATCTTTGCCATCAGGGTTTTCTTTAACTCTAAATACCCATTTGCAACCAATAGGTTTTCGGTTGGGAGGAAGTGAAACCAGGGTCCATGTTTTATTGTGCGGGGAGGGCATCATGTGCATGACCCATTGGGGAGCACCAAGGCTTGCTTAACGAGAGGTGGGTTCCATGTGGGTGAGAAGGAGTGTGGGGTGGAGTCTAGGCATAACAATACCAGATTTGGACCTTGTTTGCATGGGATGAGTGTTAAGTGGAAGGGGTGGGGGAGAAGGAGAGGACTCGGAAGAGGAAACAGAGGAGTGTGAGGGGACTAAGGGGCGGCCCAAGGGTGAGTGGAGGCTCGGGGACTCGGGACCGAGTTGGGGCCCGGGACAGATTGAATGGAAGAGGGAGGGAGGTTGTTGGTGAAATAGAGGAAGAGGAGCTGGGTGGAGCTAAAGGATAATGAGAAGTGGGAAGTAGGGGAGGAATAGAAGGAATGGAAGACAATGGGGAACTCGGTTTATGAGTGATAGTGGAGGGAAACAGGTCTAAGTAAGGAACCCAGGAGTTCATTGAAAATAACATCTTTGGAGATAAATATTCTCCCATCCGGATTGAGACACTTATACCCTTTATGAGAGGAGGAGTATCAGAAACACACATTCTTGGGGACCGATAGGAAAGTTTGTCTTCTTTGGTAAGGGACGAATAAAGGGGTAGTGAGCACACCCAAAAACCTTTAAAAACGTGAGATCGGTTCCTTGTGAAGGAGAACAAGTATATGGTGGTGATTTTGAAGCACAGGAGAGGGAGGCGGTTAATAAGATAGGTGGCAGTGAGGAAAGCATGGTCCCAGAATTTGAAGGGGAGGGAAGCATGAGCTAAGAGTGTTAGGCCAATTTCAACAATGTGGCGATGCTTTCGTTCCACAAGACCATTTTGATGATGTGTAAGAGGGCATGTAAGACGATGAACAATACCTAAAGCAGACAAATAGTTGGAAAAGGGACGGAACTCACCCCCCCAGTCACTTTGAACAGCCTTGATTTTGGTATCGAATTGAAGTTCTACCATAGCACGAAATTGGATAAACTGAGAGAGAGTGTCAGATTTTCGTTTCAATGGGAACACCCAAGTAAACCGACTATATGCATCAACACAAGTAAGAAAATAGGTGCACCCACAGGAAGACGGAATTGGGGCAGGACCCCATAGATCACACACTACAAGTTCAAAGGGAAACTTGTAGATAGTGGTGGAAGAAGGAGGCTGGGAGGCGATGTGCCTTGCCCGAACAACATGCGAGCAAAAATCCATCGGATTTTTGTGAACTGATGAGGCTACGAGGATCGAAGCATTGCTCTAAGTGCCTCATGGTGTGGGTGACCTAGGCGAGAATGCCATAATTTGGAAGAAGCAAAAATAGGGGACAAGTGTGAATCATCAGTATTATTATGCACTATATTTGGGGAAGTACATACATCATATTTGGAGTGTACATTGAATAGAGAAACAGAATTACAGGAGGCAACATTATTTGTATGGATAGAATTACAAGAAGGATAGGATGACATAGCTGTAGGAAAGCTTGCCCCAATACAAGAGACATTGTCAAATTTGTATAGACCATCTACACCAACTGTACCACGTAGCAAAACTTCAGAAGAAGCCTGTGATTTGACAAGACAAAACGAGGGGTGAAACTCAAAAAACACATGATTATCCTTGGCAAATTGACTGACACTAATTAAATTCTTCGTGATAGAAGGTACAAGAAATAAATTGTGTAGTGTGAATGTGGTATGGGGTTGGAGAGGCGTAGTGAAACACATGGAACCAACTTGGTTAATCGACAAACCTTGGCCATTGCCCAAGTAGACCTGCTCAGATCCTTGAAGAGAGGCAGTCTCAGTTAGGTTGGATGGATCTGGAGTGACATGGTGAGAAGCACCCGAATCAGGGTACCAAGTGTTGCTAAGCGAGACTCGGTGCACATCGAAATGCTTGTGGTCATTGTGGCACTGGGTGGCCGTATACGACGGAGAGAATGAAGAAGGCCGAGCGGTTTTGTGAACATAGGCGTGTGATGGTCGCCGATACATGGCGGGGGTTGCCAAGCGGGGGGAAGTGGGAGGCTGAGGAGGTCCATGATGATATTGATCAGAATAGGAGTTACGATAGTAGCACACATTGGCAGTATGCCCGTATTTCTTACAGATCTGACATTGGATGTTGGAACGAACACCGGACCGTCCACCACCACCGCGACCTCTGTACCGACCACCACCGTAGCGGCTGCCACCACGATTACCACGGAAACCTCCACCTCTGTTTGCTGAGTCACCACCAGTGACATGAGAATAACTCTCTGGAAATTGCGAGTTCAGAAACGAAGCGGTTGGAGAGGTGGAATCGGTGAAGTTTCCAGATCCTGATCCGTGAGAGGAAGATTGTGTGAGGTTTACAGAAACTGAATCGGGAAGAACACTCTTCTTGCGATTACCTTTCGCTAGGGATCGCAACTCAGATCGCAGTTGCCTAGCTTTCGTACTCAAGAGATTCTGGAAATACTGGTGGATTTCATCCCAAATTTGCCACGAATGCACGCAATGAACTACTCGAGACAATAAAGAATCAGAGATCAACGCAAGAAGCCAGGTCAAAAGCAACGCATCTTGTTGCTCCCAATCACTATACGCAGGATTGACCTCATCATTTTCTTGATCCGAATCCGTGAGAAACCTTGGTGGAATTCGCGGAGCTGTGACAAATTTCTGGAGTTTGTGGCCACGAACCACTCCTTCAATTTGCTGCTTCCACTGCCGAAAATTGTTGTCATCAAGCTTCAACGAGATTGGATGAGAAGGTGTGAATTGTGGTGTGTTAGGGTTTGCAAAAGGATTTACGGAAGCCATGGCGTTAGGAACTATAAGCTCATGATACCATATTAGTTTTAGAGAAGTTGAGAGAATAGAGAAGAAGAATGAATGAATGATAATCTCATATTATATTTCTGATTGAATATAATGCAGCTATCACATTATATAGTGACTAAAATAACAGAAGCTATGACAGTTGTATATCAGCTAAGGGATGTGGGCTTTAAGCCCAAACATAACAAACTAATGTGGGCTTTAAGCCCAATCATAACCAACAAACTAAAACTGTCTCTAACATATTGAAATTTTTTTCATATAAATCCAAATGGTTTTCAAGATTGGAACTTTTTATTATTTGAGTTGGATGAAAATTAGTCTTATTCCACTTATGGTTTGAAAAATTGAATGCATTGTTTTATAGGTTGTTTCTTTGGCTCCTATTTGTTTGATGTGGAGTTCTTTTGGTGAAGTGTATAGTCATTTATGCGTGAATAACATTATGTTTCCCTTTTGTCTTTATACACCCATGTGCCTTGATCTGTAATCAATATAATGTAGAGCGTTGCCTCAGTGATAACATTGAGTGCAATGTTTTTGGTGCCCTCAGTGATGTGTTTGGCTTGCTATTTTGTTCAGTTGCTTTGTTTGATGAGCACATATGCATTTCTTCTTGTTTGTTATTTCGAACTATGTTGAGGCAAAACAAGTACTACTTTTGATCCACATATGTATCTGCAATAGGTGGTTGAACGTGCAATTGCAGCTCTGGCAGTTATGGGTCAGACTTGGGAAGACTCCAGACCTGAAGAATCTGAGTTGAATGAGTCTCGTGAAAAATGGGCTGTGGGTCAAGCAGCAATTGGTAGAGCTTTTGCTGCACTCTTGCAGCAGGCTTGGCTTACACCTCTATGCACACTGGTTTGTTCAAGTGCCTTTCTAAATTGGACTGACTCTGATTTTCTTAGGTTTATCTTCCGAAGGGAAAGCTGAACATGGAATTTGAATGGGTTTGTTGAAGCCCTAATTTGTGATGATTTCACTTGTCACAACGAATTCCTTTTTAATTCCTCAAATGTTTTCACAGATGCCACAATAATATTTTTTCTTTAAAAATATTTTAATATATTTTTAAATATTTTTCCTGAATTTGGTAAGGATCAACAAGACCTGCATTCTCCCCCTTCATCGTGCATAGAAGATTTCTCAACTTTGCTACAGTCTGTCATGCTATCTATTAACGGAAATCACCTGATTCAAGAGTTCAAAGTATCAGAGCTGCTGTCAGTTTGGGCTGAAATGATTGCAGAGTGGCATGCATGGGAAGAATCAGAGGATTTGTCAATTTTTGATGTTATTAAGGAAGTTGTGAATTTAGATCGCAAATATAGGCTGAAAAACTTTCTTGTAAAAGAGATGCCATCCCCTCCAGATCCACCTGTGCCTGAACGTTCAATTGTAGAGGGCATTGGCACTTTCATCAGTGAGGCCATTAAGCAATATCCGTCTGCAACATTGAGAGCTTGCTCATGTGTCCATATATTACTACATTGTCCAACCTATTCACTTGAAACAGAAGGTGTAAAGAAGTCATTGGCTATTGCTTTTAGTCAGGCAGCCTTCTCTCGCTTTACAGAAGTTCAAAGCACGCCTGGGTCACTTTGGAAGCCTCTATTACTTGCTATATCTTCATGCTATTTGTGTTATCCTGATATTGTAGAAGGTATTCTGGAGAAGTGTGAAGAGGGAGGCGTCGCAATTTGGGCATCTGCTTTGTGTCATGTATCCAATAGCTCTTTTGAGCCTGGTCTGACGGCAGAGTCTGAGATGAAGTTGATTGGTAAGTAGTTTGCTTTCAGCCATTACTAAATTTAGAGAATATTTGATTTGCTTTTACTGAATAATGGCCTGCATAACTGTTGGTTGTCTCCATCATATGCTTTCTTCATATTCTCCTTCATCCTGCCCAAATTTACCCTCTGAAATTATGTTTTTTCTAAGCAATATAGCTCTTTGCTATCCTTGATGTAGTTGTTTGTGCTGAAGCCAAATGTTGAAGTGCGAACTTATCTAATCACATACACCTTACTTGGGGAAACTTTCAAGGATTTACCCTATATAGTTGGTTCTGCATTGAACTCATGTTCTTTGCTCATAATTGTATTTTTAACTACAAATTGTTTGAGGGTTGTTCATCTGAGTTCTAACAGATTGGTGGTAATATCGTATGTTTCTTTATGAACACAGTGGAACAGTTGAAACTGTTTTTGCACAAACCATTTTCTTTTATTTATTTCTTTTTGGGTGAATTTTAGTGATGACACTGGCCCAGTTGATTGAGCAACTATTGAGACAAGGGAAGTCAGTTGGTGATTCACTTCAAAACTGCTTTAATTTGCTGCTGGAGGTATCCGTACGATTGAAAGAAGTGCAGGATGGGAAAGGAGATGAACAAGAAGGTGAAGAGGCTGAAAACGATGATGATGACGAGGATGAGGACAGTGACAACGATGACTTTGAAGATTATGATGAGGTTGATCTTTGCAGTTTCTTCATTTATGTCTCATATTTTTGTAGTGTTGTTCATAGGACATCAACTTGTATCTCCTTTTGCCTATAGTGTGCAGTGATTAACGTTTTCTCCTCTTTATTTTTCACTTTTTTTTTTGGGTTTATATTAGGACTCTGAGGCTGAGGAATATGAAGAAACAGAAGAAGAATTTCTTGATAGGTATGCTAAAGCTGCCGAGGCATTGGAAAATGGTTCAATTATTGAAGAGGGGGATGTTGAAGATCAAGAACTGGAGACGGAATTAGGTAAACCTTTTACATACATGCTTATAGGAATATGTGATTATCTGCTATTTGTTATTTGGTATTTGCATCGTGTATAAAAAAAAACTTTAGAAAAGAATTGCTAGTTGCATCATTGTAATTAATCTGGAGGTTGTTGTATCATAGCAGCCAGAATAATTTATGCTTGGATGTCATTTTTAGAAATTGAAGTTGACAGAAATGATTAGTATGTTTGGATTTTCAGATGCTGCATTATTTACTATCCCTGTCTCCCCGTACTAGTTTAGGGTTGCTTATTCACAACTTCATCCTATATGGAAAATTTGCAGTTTTTAATCCATCTGCTGTTGTCAATTGTCATGGTGGGAAAACAGGTCAGTTAATTGACGTTGATGAGCAAAAAGTTGTGTTGTCCTTGATAGACAAATACCACCATGTGCTCATACAAGGACAAGTTTTACCCTCGCATCTCATCGGGAATTTTCTGAATGCCTTCCCCGGGTATGGTTCGTATTTCCAGCAGTACAGATAAGTGTGCTTTGTGTTCTATGTTCTCAATGTTGTGTAAATGAGATTTTTCATAAGAAAAGTCGGGTTTTTGAAATGTGTGTATAAAGAAAAGGAGACTTTTTTAGTATTATTTCTTTTGGGGGTTCTGGAATTGGCTAGTTGCATTCTCATTGATTTGTATAATTATTCTTTTGATTGGTGAATAGAGCAGGGTGTTATTTACCATGTCGAGATTTGAGAGTTGAAGCATCATATAAGGAGATGCGAAAATGTATTGTTGAACATTTTACCCCCTATTCTGCACTTTATTAATGGTTATCTGCGCTATGACGCATGTGTGAAAATTACTTACGCTACTTCCAGAGCTTCTGCGTGTAAAACCTGCCTTTGATGCAAGTGTATCTTCGCTCTGCGTCTGGCATATATTTGCTAACAAAACACATGATTACCACTCGTGGGCGTACATTTAGTATCGGCTTACATATATTGTGATGGTTATAACTGTAAGGTTCTATGCTTCAAGCTGTTCATACGCTGAATATTTTTTGGTAAGACCAAAAGGAGTCCTTACACCCAAAAGGTGTGCGACTAATTCTCACTTGGATGTCGAGCTTGGTCATGGTCATAAGGTGCTTTTAGTGGTTTTGAACCCCAACACTGCAGGAAAAGTTTGCCTGTATGGAGTTGAGTTGGCCTTTCCTTTTATATATTGTATTACCTTTCGTATAAGGAAAATGTTATACATCCTAGGTGGTTTTATCCCGGTAGTTCCTGGATGTGTAGAATGTGATGGGTCTCCAAATGGGCGAATGCTATGATACACCTTAATATGTTTTGTTGTATCATGCACCAATTTTTTTAATCGAAAATAACCGGTTAATCGGTTTTCTTTTAATGTTTTTTTTTTCTCTTACTCTTCATCTTCTTCCTGTTCCCACCGCCGCCACCACTGTCCTTTCTCCTTCTACCTCTTCGACCCCAACCCAACCTAGGCGGCGGAGATGACGCTACACGGCCCAGGCAGCAAGGACGTGCAAGCGGCAGTGACAACGCGTGAGCGGTGATGACGACGCGGAGCGGTGGGGAGGCTTTCTGGAGACTGCAAGCAGCGGCGGAGAAGACGATGCACGCGATGGAGCCTAGCGGCGGCAGTGTGTGACTCACCGGAGGAAGTAGAGTTCGTTGGTCGAGGTGGACGACGGCTGGGATTCGCGCAGCGGGGCTCGGTTTGGGGTGACCGATTCTCCTGGTTTGCAGATCTTGTACTCTGGTGAGGTGAAGTGCGATGGAGATTCGGTGGCGGTGGTTGCGAGATCCAGCCATGAATGGCACAATGGAGCCCACAGGTTGGGATTCGAGTTTGGCCGGCAATGGTGGTTTACAAGTTCGGGTTGGTGGTGTCTGGTTTATGGGTTCCGGGTTAGTGATTCGGCTATGGCAGGAAGCGGAGACAAGGTGGAGGAGAGGGTGGTTGCGGAGGACCTCGAGGCGGCACCATGGATTGGGTGGTGGGGTTGAGGGAGTGGGGAGGAGAAGAGGGAGGGGAGGGACGCGTGTTTGGTGACCGGGCGTGCGTGGGTCGTCCGGTGGAGCTCGACCGACGATGGTTTTTTTGTCTTTGGGGGTGACGGTGATTTTTTGGGTTCTTGTTTTTTTTTTTTGCGGCGAGGGGCGGCGGCGGCAGTGGCGGTGGCGGACGGCGGTGGTCGGCGAAGGTTGAAGGTGGTGTAGGTTGCAGGTCTTTCATCTCAGCCATTGATCTGTTTTTCACCACAATCAATGGCTGAGATGCCCAGGGTGCACCATGCACCCTCCAAAGGAGGGTGTATATTAGACAGCACCCTCCAAATGATACAACTCACCAACAAACGGGACCACTTGTTTTTTTAACTGTTGGGGCTCCTGTGTGCTGCATGCCCTCCGACCTATCAAGCAGCGCTCTTCTCATATAATATTGAATGTCAGCAATTGCTTAACTGTCAACCCATTTACTAAGTAAATAATTGACATTTTCATTTTGGTATGAAGCAAATGCCTTATTAACATTTTCTTAACTGGTTTCTTTTGAATGTGTCCATATTTTAGGGGTGCACAAAATCTGACTTAACACTGAGCCCAACGAGTTTGGGTTAGGACTAGGTCTCTTTTTGTAGCATGTTTGATTATAGTTTGTAAACTATGGTTTGGCTCAACGGAAAAGTAATATATTTTCTCACATTTACTCAAATCACAGTTTGAGACACAATCATGTTGAAACACAATCTAATCATGATTTTGCCAAACGTTACTTGTGAATGAAACTTAGTTTGCACACACTAAACTAAGGTTTTAGATATGCAAATTATAATCTAAACATGCTATTAATCTTAGTGTAATTTTCAAGTTAGGATCAAGTCATATTCAACTCGGTTCAATTCACCCCATGAACCCAACACTTGCAACTTCTATGGGAAGCATAACCTTGTAAATATTGTAATGTATTTGTGGTAGAATGGGTGAACTAATTTTGATTCTTCTAAATAATGTGATCAATTTATGAATATTTTTTTTTCTAAAATAAAATATTACAAAAGAGACAATGATCAATAATAACAAGTTTCTATAAATATTCTGCTTACCACAAATATATCTTTTATATTTTATGTCGGTTGAGGATTTAGTCAAAACGTCAGTAAACTAGCTTTAAAATCTTACAATTTTCGTTCTTTAAGTTTCAAAAGCATACATTACATTAACTTGGATGTTCCAAACAGTGCACTTGATAATTTTTAAACCTGAAATACATGAATTTTTCCTAAAATCTAGAGTGTTATTCATTGTTATGAAGTAATTTTATTATGCATCAACGTTTATATGTAGTTTTGTCAAATTGAGGAGATGTTAGCCTTATGTCTAATAAAATAAGAGCTTGCTGCTTTTCCAATTATAAGCGAGTTTTTATTTTTTCCATGGAGTGTAGGTAAAAATATGACTATATATTTGCACCTTTATATGGGCCTTTCTCTTACTCTTTTAACTCATAGTTTTTTTTTTTACGATAAATTATAGATTCATTGAATCAAAAGCCTAATGCCACTTATAATTTCAATAAAATCAATAAATCTATTAAGAAGAAGAAAATAAATATAATCTTCACTCAAAATTAATTTATGATCTGTAACTTTGTTTTTGGTTCATAAATTATCGATGATGATGCATCTTTCACTGTAGAAATCGTTACATAATGTGTTATTATATGAAGAAAATATTACATCTCTTATCTTAGTAGATTTGAAGGTCTTACTGTTATGTAATGCCAAATCATGATATTAACTTTAGAAAACTAAAATTATAAATCTCATGTCTATCATAACATGAAATAGATTTGAGAGACTCAAAATCAAACTCGTAGGGTCCGTTTGAATAAAGAATTAGAATTGAAAAATAAAATTTTAATTTAATCCCAATTCTTTTAGAATTAAAATTAATCCAGAATCCTAAATTCTATGTTTGAGGTTGTCAAATAATTAGGATAAGATAACTATTATAATAATTTTTATATAAATATAAAAATAATTTTTTTATATAAATATAGATTATCAATAAATATGTATTCATAAATAAATGTGGGTAGAGAGAGAGATAGTTTAATTTTTAAGTTATGAAATGTGTAATTCTTAAGGTATAGGTTAAGAATTGAAAAATTTCCGTTTGGAGAATTAGAATTGAAACAAATTTTAATTTCAATTCCAATTCTTTTAAATTGAATTAGTCAGAATCTTAAATTCTATGTTTGGAGTTGTTAAAGAATTAAGATAAGAAATTATAATTCTATATTCAATTATAATTTTATTGTTTAAAGATATGATCTAAAATATTAAAAAATTATTTACAAAAATAAAATTAATAAAAATATTCATACAAGTAATATTTTTATAATATAATAATCATTTTTTTCATAAAAAAATTTTCATGAATTTTTTTATAAAAAATAAATAGCTATTATAATAATTTTTATATAAAAATATAAATAATTTTTTATATAAATATAAAATCTCAATAAATATGATTATTCATAAATAAATGTGAGAGAAAGAGAGAGAGAGAAAGTTTAATTTTTAAACTATAGAATTGATAATTTATGGTATAGGTTAAGAATTGAAAAAGGCTTAACTTAGTTATTTTTCAATTCCATGGAATTAGTTTATGGAATTACAATTCCAATTCTAAATGGTATTCCAAACATAAAAATTAGAATTAAGAGGTCCAATTCCAATTTAAACTCTAAATGTTCAATTTGGACTTAGTGATTTTTCAATTCCATGGAATTGGTTTATGGAATTATAATTCCAATTCTAAATGTCATTCTAAACATAAAAATTAAAATTAAGAGGTCTAATTCAAATTCCAAACTCTAATTCTATGCTCAATTTTAAGAGTCAAACGGACACTTAAAGTTTTTCTCAAATGTTCAAATTTGGATAGTTTTATTGGAGAAAATACTAAAAAAACATATAAAAAAAATGAAGAGGACTGCCGCCAAAGAATTGGAGTGGTAGACCCGATTAAACAAACACTTAAAAGAGAGTATCAAAGCACCACAAATGGGAGAGAAAATACCATAAGGAGAAGAAAGACTTTTCTATTCTAACTCATAATTTTATTTAAAGAATCATATAATTATATAATAGTTATAATTTTACTAATATCTATTGAAAAACTAATCAGATTTGATTTGATACTCTAAATATTGAACAATTTCAGTTTACAAGCCATAAATCATTATTGAAGGATAGCTATGTTTCGTTTTTTTTTTTTAATTATGCTTGTAGAGAGGGTGTAATTTTTAACTTAATTAGTATCACGTGATTTTCTTTTAATTTAGATAAATTTTTAAAATTTTAAATTAAGAATAATTTTTAAATTTAAAAAAGGTGCATAATATTTAGATTAAAAGATATTTTTTTAAAAAAATTGAAAAGTATTTGAATTTAAGATTTATTCAAAGAGATTTGAGATTTGATTAAGTAGATATATAAGGAATTGATTAAGTAAATTTAGGAATTTATTAAGAAAATTTCATTTGTAACTTATGAGAAAAAAATAGGGAAGATTTGAGTGAATAAAAAAAAAACTTAAAAGAAGAATTATGATTGAAGAAATGATATGTGACAATTGATAAAACAAAATACCATAAAAAAAATTTATACTCTCAAGAAAAAAGATATTAGGATAAAAATATATCACATTTTTATTTATAATATAGGGGTGGATGAGTTGGATGTGAAGTTTATAATCTATTTGTTTCACTTCTTTAATTAAATTACTTATCTTATATGAAAGTATTGTTATGAATTTATTCTAAATGAGGGAGCTAGACAATTTTGTGAAGGGGCCAAAGAAAGTTTCCGTTGGTTGGGGGACAAGGTCAATATATATATATATATATATATGAGACATATTTAGTGAGAGAAGTTTTTATTGTGAGAGGGTGAAAAAAGTAAATCTTGACCATACAATTATACATAGATGATTAAGATTAAAAGTTACTTGAAGGTTATGTGACCACTTAAAAAAGTCACATGCATTTATGTTCTAATCTTGATTATTCATGAAAGATCCAATGATCAAGATTAACTCCTTTCACCTCTCACAATAAATACTTCTCTCACATGTGTAAGATCCTATATATATATATATATAAATATATATAAAACTAAGAACTTTCATGGGGCTAAAGCCCTGCTAAATTTCGAACTACCTTAATTCAAAATTTATAGTTGGATTTCTGATCATAATTATTTATTAATAGATGATTTATAAATACTTTTGTAAGTTATCATTGATATTTGTAACATATTTTAACATTAAATAAAATGACACAGCATATCGTAAAAAAAAAAGGGACGAGAGTGGCTGCTGGGCCTCAAAAGCGCTCAAGTTACTCAAAAGGGAGGAACTGGATAGCAGGCCTTGATGGGCCTAAGTAGAAATGGGTATGTTTCAGCCCATACGACCTCACCCTTCTCCCACCTGACACCAGACCTGATGCAAACCGATTCGAAGACTACACGTGTGACGGAGTCAGTTGGGATGGAATGGGACCCACGATACCTGTTCAGTTTTTTGGTACATTGTTCAGTTTTACTTTACTGCCACTGTAAAATGTGAATTTCAATATTTACCGTACTGTTGTGTTGTGTTGTGTTGTGGTGTGTTGGTAGACGAATCTATTCTGTAAATATAACTATAATCTTCTTATATAATTTTTCTTTTATATTATTTTATATATTATTAATTATATTTTTTTATTTAATCACAATTATTAAAAAATATAATAAAAAATAATGTAACATCATTTTCCATCTATAGCAGTTCTCTTGAGTCTTGGCTTGGGTGTGGAGCGAGTGTAGACGACGCACCCCACCCCCTCCTCTTCTGCGCGTCGATTCAACTCTCTCTCTCTCTGCATCCGCTTCGAGCTCCGATCAGGTAATGTATAATGTATTTCCCAATCGCCGGTTGCATTTCCATTTCTGTCTCTGACACTCACTCACAATCCCAACTTTTTTCTGGGTTTGTGCATGAACCTGAACGGCTGAACCATTGCTCAATTTCCCCAACCATTTTTTCTCATTATGTTTCTCAGTTTTTTTTTAATTATTGAGAATTAATTACCATACTTCAAAATAACTAAATAAAATTCATAAAAAAATCCCCACGAATAGTACACAATAATATAATAATAATTATAATTGTTCCCCCTTTGTATTGTGCGTTCACAAACTGTTGCTTAAATATGCAGGTGAAATGACAGGGAATTCAAATGGAAGAGAAGGCAAAAAAGCTATGGTTCCAAAATCTGAGGACTTGGATTATGAGTTGCCATCTTATGCTACATTCTCAGGGGATGTTGGGGTATGCTGCACATGTCTCAACACACACACATGCTGAGTCTTAGATGCTATTCATTGTATCTTGTGATGCCCGAACTCTCATTATGCCTGTAGTCCATTGCCATTTTCTTGAGCTTTACCTTATAGCTGCCTGATGTTGAGCTTGAAACAGTTGAATAGTTAATTAACTTTGGCCAACATTATATCATACCTTCCTCAACTGATTTTGTCAAGAAATTAGTCATCTCAAAAGCTTACAAACTATTAGGTACAAGCCTAAGATGAATTTTGATATAGATCTCTAATAAACCCTCTCATGGGAAAGCCCTCTGGGCTCAACATGTAGGTCCATTACTACCTAGTGCTAAAATTCAGTTTAATTATAAGATGGGGGGCAGCAAGCTCGAACTCTAGACCACATTGGTTAGAGAGGCTTAGAATCCATGTCAAGGAACCAGTCATTCCAAAAGCTTAAGCTGTAAGATGTAGGCTTAGGAATAGTTTTGACAGTGTTACCTTCTTCCTTGCAAATTATAAATTTATTATGAGTTAACTAAAGCTTATACTTTATCAGTTTGCACTTATAGTTTCCAATCTCTGCTACAGAGCTTGTTATGAGTTTCTATTTTCTCACAGCAGATCTTATTCTTGGGTAACGTGATGACTAATGAGGAAGCTAGAAGTGAGGGTCTTGGCTAATTAGTTCCTTTTGGACTTTTGGCAATTTCCTCATATGTGGAGAATAACCTAATTCCAATTGAAATGAACTCTTTTGGAAAGACATGCAATGAAAAATATACATATATGTTAGTCCCGTGTGTCAGAAAGATAATTTAAATTTTGTATACAAGATTCTGAATGATTTTAAAAGTGTTTCCTGATTGTGCTCATTCAGTTTAACCCCTATCATGCCAGCTTTATGTACTTCTCTATCTGTATACATAAATTATAAAATGATGAGACCTTATTTCTTCATGTTCTCTATGTATCAGAGTCAGAGCATATAACACACAAAAATAATTGTCTTCATTGAATTTTCATTTTTCTTAGTTTGCTTATATTTAGCTTCTTCCTACACAATTACCAGGACAATGTTGCAAGTTCATCTGGAGGCAAACTACGAGCATTCTTTATTGGCATGGGATTCCTACCATGCCTTGTCGATAAAGTGATTAAGGAGAATGGTACTTTATGTGTGAGCAGTCAATGACATGCACTAAGTGCATGCCAATTGAAGTACTACAGTTCTGATTCATTTTCTTTTAAATTTATAGGTGAAGAAAATTCTGACATGTTATTAGAGGTTCTCTTCAGATCTTCTGTAAGTAGACCAAAATATATCTTTTGAAAGAAAGGAAACTTGTAATAATATTATTTGCAGTTGTGTTTGCTCCTTATTTAATACTGCAACCAATATGCTTTTCAAACTTTCCATTGAATATTCTGATTGTTGACTATTTTTACTTTCCACTATTTTTGATTGCTGACTATTGATTTCCAATGGATTAGGCTCATAAATCCAAGTCTAACTCATCAGATTCTTTGGAAGGCTCTCTTAATACAAGCAGGGGTAGGAGAAGTGCCCCAAATTTCTGTCCTGTTGGTCACTCAAAAGAGGTAACTTGGTTCCCTTGATCCTCCCCCTCCCCAATTTTGAACTTTTTAGGGTAGAGATTCTAGGTTTATAGAATGTTTCCATTTACTAGATTGTATGGATTAAAAGTTTAATAAACATTTGATCTGTTTTATGTTGAAAGTTTAATAATATTTCCATTTGGCCTTTTTTAAGGATTAGTTATATCTAAATGGTTTATGTAAAAGTTTTAACTGCTTTCTCAACTTGCTTTGAAATTGTATAGGCTCTTCAAAAATCAAATTCACAGTCTTCTGATTCTCTGGATAGCTTATTTGATGATAAGGATCCTCTGGAGATTTCCACGGTCAATCAACCAAAAGAGGTGCTTGCTTCTTATTCCTCAAGGAACCTCAGTTGGTTTATTACAAAATTTAGTCAGGCTGTCATCATGGTAGAAATGAGTTGAATGGTTGAACTTGAATTTAAATACTGATTACTTTTGCTCTATTGCATGTTGTAATCCTTGCTATAACCATTTATTGCTAGCTGGTTCTTCTGATCTATTACTGTCACATATTTGTGCTTGCTGTAATCTGCCAGTGTATGTTGTTTAAATCTTTTCAAAGTTCAGGTGTACTCTTATGTCATCCAAAATTCCGAATATATATTTCCTTTCAAATCATTGCTTTTCTGATTTTCTTGCATCTCACTGTCAACCTTTAAAACCACACGGGTAATTTATTATTGAGGTGTGGTCACCAGTTTGCCACATATACCATATGCATCATTTATCGTTTGGTCACCAGTTTTTCACATATGCTGACAGGTGATACATTTTCTTTTTCTGTCTAGGGTGACAACTGAAAATTGACTATGCATTATATATTACACCTTGCCCTTGGTGTCATTGGCATTTAGTCTCTTTCTTGTGCTTGGCACTAAAACTCATTTTCTAGTTTCATCAGGCTCCTTAATATAGCATATATTTTTGTCTAATTCAATTTGATTCTTCTTTGGCATAATCTCTCTCTCAGGAGCCTGATGAACTTAGTGAGGCTATTGATGAGAAAAGAGGTTCCTTACTGATGATGAATTTCTCTGCAGAGGAAGTAGAGTTTGCAATCCATAAGCTTGGTATGTGAATGTACATCTTTACCTGCACTGCTGCTTTTGTATGATCAATATATACTTTCTGATTTTATATGGGCCCACATTTTTTTTCTTATTGGCTTTTCTTGTCTTAATTGACCTGGAAATATATGATGTACAGGTCTTTTTGAGTAGCCAAGGAAATGGTGCTGGACTTTGATAAATACATGTTTGCTTGAATTATTAATTCCAGCCTGCATGCTTGGACATGCTAGTAATACCAGGACAAAGTACATGAACAAAAAGTTGAAGTTCTGCATACAATGAATTGAAGTGTCTTTAGACCATGTGGGGGAATATTGTATATAATCTATGATAATTTACTTTTTAGGTTGGTCTGACCAACGTTGGTCTCTTGACAAAAATTGAAACAATATTTCTGATTGTGAATAATTTAGGCAAGTTTTTAAATATGTCAGGTTGCAGACATTTTTTTATATGAGTGTGTATTCAGTGATTGTCTGACATCCCAATAACTTCTTGGCATAGCATTTATACTTATACAGATGGAAGTTCATCTACTTTTATGGATTACTTGATTCATTGTTTCATTTCAGGTCATGAAGCGTCAGTTCCTGAGCTGGTGGACTTCATCTTTGCTGCCCAGATTGCTGAAAAATTCAAAAAGGAAACAGATGATATCACCTGTGATGACAGAGGAAATGAGGTTTTGATATTTGACCCATTTAATGAGATTTTTCAGTTGATAATTACTATGCTTCTGCCAGTCAGATTTTTTAACTCAACTTTATTATCCATTAGACAAAATAATATGGACCATGTTGCTACATGTTTATTTATGAGAGAAAAAAGATAACTGTAAACAAAAATAACTAGACATTATGAGGCGAACACAGCTATTGCCTCTGCTTGCTTTCTTAAGGGATGTGCTTCTAATGTTGTATAGTTTACCTCTTGAGGAAAATATATATTCTTTTGTGCGATCTGTCTATAGATGGTTTGTTTGGCAGTTAATTTCTATTGCCCATGTCTTTTCCTGACATGTGAACTATGTGTTGTTATAGTTTGAAACTGCTATTCATTTTTGTGTGTGCATTAAATAGAAGTTTGATCCATTTGGAGTAGATTATTTGGGATTTCCAGATAATTTGGGTGGCCTCAGAATTTGGAGTAGTTTTCTTGGATTAGCTATAGTGGGTTTTGACAGGAGTAAGGAGTACAAAGTTTTGTAACGATGTGCTTTGTATGTTGGGTTTGGTGTGTTTTCTAGAAGCTGAATGCTTGGGAAATAAAGGAGAAGTCTTTGACATAGATTTATTATGGGGTAGGTTGTCTTCGTGGCTTCTCTTGTGTTCAGCTCATGATTTTTACTCAAGAGGTTTCTTTGGCAGTTATGCTGAAAGCTCGGAGAGCTTTATTATATGTTTGTATTGATGAGTTTTTTTTTTAAAATTTTTTATTTTATTTTAACTGAGCTTTGTTTCTATTTCTTTGTTCTGGACAATAACTTACCTTCTTTTTATGTATTCCTTTTGAATAATACTTATTCTCATATCAAGAAATTTGCCCTCTTATTATGTTAATTTATATATATTATTATTATTGTTATTATGTCTGTATTATGCATCTAATATTTGTAACCCTTGGGATCTCAGACTAGCAATGAGAAACTCTTTGGAATTATGGCAAAAACGCTTCAATTGTTTGAAATGGGTTTCTCTGAGAATGAAGTATCATCAGCATTTGATAAATTAGGTGAGTAATTGTGGCAGCTGATCTTTTGTGAACTAAGCAGCTGCAATATTATGTTTGCAATCTTGCCTTTGAAAAGTATTTATCTTTTAGAGTTATGAGATGACACTATTAGAATGGAACTCATATCATTTGCCTTGGATAAATTTGGGAAATGCTATGTATTCCTTTCCATTCATTTCCTTTACTAGGACTTACAGTTTGATTTAGTATCTGCATCTTTGGCTTACTAATTGGCTGTTATTCAGGTCCAGAGGTTCCGATTTCAGAGCTTGCAAACTTTATTTTTGCAGAGCAAAATGGGATCGAGTATGTAATGGAATATAAGGTTGGGTTTTATTATACTTGTCATATTTCAAATTATATATTCCATCATAATTTATAATTCAGCTTGTGTTTAGTCCTTTATATTAATATTATTGTACTTCATGATTTCACAATAATGAGCATTACTTCATACAATCAGTTTTACATGGCTTTTTGTTTTTTGGGTTTGATTTACATGACCTTTTTTTTTTCCCACTATATGCATATTAATGAAGCTGTGCCAGGTGACAATTATATGCAATGGCTGTATGTTAAAATGAGCCCCACTAGGAGTTTAGGAGCTTAAAAAACTAAAGCAAAATATTTAAAGTAAAATTAACTTAAAGGCGAAGCAAAAGATAAAGTGAAACATGAAGGAAAGAAAACTGAAAGAATGATCCCCAACAAAACTATTCAGAAGCTTTGCTTACATTTTCTATATTGCATGGCCAAAAGTAAAAATTTCCCGTACTCCTGTTCTTTGACATGGAATGGAAGAATGTACTATTATTAATTAATCATTAAAAATGATCTTTTTTGTATTGCACATTATTATGTGTTTTACTTTGGCATAAATTGTCATCGTTATGTGATTGGTTGTTGATTGTACTTTATAATCTGATAGACATAAAAAAATATTAAGTTACTAGATTAGTTTAACATACTGTTAGTAAGTCTTACTTGAATATGCAGCTAATATCCAAAATTCATGAAAAATATTATGAGGTGCTAACTAGAATACAGAAAAGAATTGTACCCAAAAAAAAAAAAAGAATACAGGAAAAAATATTTATAACTGTACAATATCAAAATTTTACCTAAATTAATGAACTTTGATTTTCTAAGTATATTATGTTATTATTTAAAATCTTGTGTGAAATGCATGAAATCAACAGTAGTGCTAGGAAACCTATTGAATGAAGTTAGACATATTTGGCCTATTTTAGACTAACATGTTACTGTCCCCAGTCATTCTTACTTCTTAGTAATAATAACCATTCAGGTGGTTACTGAATGATGAAATTTCTTGTTTGTCTAGTATCCCGCTACTTCTATTTATTCTATGGGGATCAAAGATGAACTAGACAGGGATTTATATGGTACAGCAGAAGTGAAAGCTGAGAATTTTAGCCATGAACCTTCACAATCAAGGCAGGTCAACTTAGGGGAAACTTACAGTGGTAAAAGGATGAAGGAAGAAGAGTGTATATATGAATTTCCCAATGATGTTTCTAACATGATATATTCTGATTTCGTGGAGAATGATAGAGGTAAAAGGCCCAAGTATGAATATGATGATGATTCAAGCTTTTGTCTCGATCCTTATTGGGTGGAAGAAAAGGTTGATACTGATGTTGCTGGAATGTCGGAACTTTACAAATCAAATCCATCCAGGTGTCTTAGTAGTGTGGCAGCAAAGCCTCCGTTTTTCTTATATGCAAATATTTCAAACATATCTTATGACTCATGGGCAAAACTTTCTCAATTTTTATATGCTGTTGAACCTGAATTTGTGAATACTCAGTTCTTTTCAGCCTTAAATAGAAGAGAAGGGTATATACACAATCTTCCAACCGAAAACAGGTTCCACATCCTTCCAAAGCCACCTATGACTATTGAAGATGCAGTACCGCAGGCAAAGAAATGGTGGCCACCTTGGGACTCAAGGAAGCAGTTGAGCTACATCAATTGTGAAACTGGTGGAATAGCTCAACTTTGTGATAGGTTAGGAAGGATTTTGGCTGATTCTGGTGGAGTGCCCACATCTGAACAGCAGAAAGACATTCTTCGTTATTGTCGTGGATTGAATCTCGTGTGGATTGGTAAATACAAGCTGGGTCTTATAGAGCCTGAACACTTGGAGCTTATCTTAGGCTACCCTTTGAATCACACTCGTGCTGCTGAGAGCAATTTGACTGAAAGACTTAAATCACTAAAATATTGCTTCCAGACAGACACATTGGGATATCATCTTTCTGTGTTGAAGCCCATTTTCCCTAGTGGATTGACAGTGTTATCACTTTTTAGTGGAATTGGTGGGGCAGAAATAGCACTACACCGCCTTGCTATTAAAATAAAAGCTGTTGTCTCAGTTGAGACTTCTGAGACAAAGAGGAAAATTCTTGAGAGGTGGTGGCATAGTTCTGGACAAACCGGGAACTTGGTTCAGATTGAAGACATTCAAAAGCTGACTACCAAAACTCTTAAGAGTCTAGTTAGTAAATTTGGTGGTTTTGACCTGGTCATTTCTCAGCACCCAACCTCTTCCTCAAGTTCTGCTGTTCATGCCGCTCAAAGTCTCTCAGCTTTTGATTTTTCATTGTTTTGTGAAGCTGTCCGTGTTTTGCAACGTGTAAGAGGTGTGTGTGAAAGGAAGTGAGTCAAGTGACTCGTTTCTTCTTGTACTAAATTATGTCAGTGGATTGATTTATTTTCTTCCGTTTAGTTCTAGACCTGCAGATGCAAGGCCATCCAATTTGAGGAAAGGTGGTTGAATATTCACATCCATTTATGTACATATATGGATCCCTTTGGTGGCATGCCCCATCCGTATTTTAAAATCTCTTTTTTTTTTTTTGACTAATTTCATATCTCGTTCTTGACAAAGGCAATTGCAGCAAAATATGTGACTTCATAATTCATATAAATTATTCAGTGCAGGGAATTTGTGACAAGAGTTCTCTCTTTCTCTTTGTGACAAGAGTTTCTCTTCATAATTCAATTGCTTTGCAACTAGTTGTAAGATAAGAATGGCTAACGTCTATAATCTATAATATAGTAAATGCATTGGTAGATGGCATTATAGATTATTATTTTCCTATCCTATTAACTATTAGCAACTCCATCGGACATATGTCTAAATAAATTGTCACTGTTCAAATCCGAATAAAACTTTAAAAACAACCATTTACGTATCAGTAGATGTCGGGGGACTGCCTTAAATAGACTAGTTTGGAATCCATAAAAAATAATTGCATTGCATCCCTAAAAAATAATTTGTATCTTTTCGGTGTTAAACCAATTACGTGATTCCTTTAGTAATCAACAATGAATGCGAATGGCCGGCATGGTGACAAATGGCTATTAGATTGACCCCAAGTGCAATGGACAAAGTCTAAACAAACAGTCTAACTTAGACGGACACAACAAGATTATAGAATGCCTTGTTTTTCTAACGTCAAGAGCTAATTGCCTAATTAGATGTAACGTGTTTAATGTTTACCGTAAATACGTAACAACATAATGGCATATATATACTACTACTACTACTATTATTATTATTATTATTATTATTATTATTATTCATCTCAAAAATTATTATTAATATTATTAATATTATTATTATTATTATTATTATTATTATGGGTAAGTGGGGGATGTATACCATATAGAACATTCTAATTAATTCATATTCATATTAGTAATTTTGATACAATATTCATATCCATTTGTTGAATCCTATAAATGCCAAACATTTTTAAAAAAAATTATATGAACAATATAATTTAGTGTTTACCTTTTTTTTTTTTTTTTTTTTTTTTTTTTTTTTCAAAACAAAAGTATTGTTCGGGGATACAACAAGAAAATATAAAAACATGGTGTTTTTTTTTAAAAAATTATAATTTAAAATGATGAATGTTTTTGTTGTTGAATTTTTTTTTAAATACTTAAAACGCCCAAAGCGAAATTTTTTTATGGTCAAACTAGACAAAACTATGTTAGAATTTTCCAAAATTCAATGATAATTGTTAGATAAATCAAAATAGTAGGAATTACTTATTTATTCAAGAGTTAATAACATTGTCAATTTATTCTTCCAATAATTTTGGCAAAATAAATTCTAAATATTTAGTATTTTTCCTCATTTATTTATCTTCATCATCATTATCTTCTATTTTTTCTTTTAACCAAATTTTTAGATTAGTTTTTAATTAACTTTTATGTATTAACCAAACTTAAATTTCTTTATGTTAAGAATAGTTAGAATAAAATCCTTTTTTTGAAATTAGTTTTCATATAAATAAAAAAGATAAAAAAGGAAATACTTGTATTTTATCAATTTAATATTTAGGAAAGTTTACTTACACAAAAAAAAAAAAAAAACAAAGATGTTTCACAAACTTAATGTGAAAATATGAAAGAGGAGAAATAGTTCTTAAATGATGTGATTTTTATTTTAGATGACAAACATTTATCTCTTAGTAAAGAATTTATGTTTAA
Source organism: Ormosia semicastrata (assembly GCA_029884595.1). NCBI lineage: Eukaryota > Viridiplantae > Streptophyta > Magnoliopsida > Fabales > Fabaceae > Ormosia > Ormosia semicastrata. The sequence goes on from JAQQTO010000043.1 coordinate 27,414,224, forward strand.
TTTGTACGTGTTAATGCTGTTCTTAATATTTAATATTATAAGCATATTTGCGTTTTAAAGAATGAAAAAAATTAAGTTTTAAAAGACAAGAGTCAAGACTAAACAAAAAAGAGATAAAGAATAAGAACAAAATTTAGTGAAATAATAATACAAGGGGGACCGCAAAGCTAAGGCGATGTCAGTACCAGGTTCTTGTTTCTAGTAGTATGGTATGGCATGTCCCCACTCATAAACTTGCAAAAGTGGCCCGGACCTATATAGCTTATATGCTTACAGAATACCACCACATTTCTTCACTCCATTTCCATTTCCTTTTCATTCGCTCTTCTTTCTTTTTTACGCCCATTTCTTCCAACCGTCCGCATCTCAGGGATTTCACCTTTAATCAAACCCTAATTTTCCACCGATTTTCTCACTCCGTGCATTATTCTACACTCGCAATCGCAATCTCAACATGGATCCTTTCCAATTTGCGGATTGATCGCTTCTTCGGATCGTTCCAGACACATATTTGGTGCGATTCTTCACCATGTTCGAGGCTCACGTAAGAATCCTTCCTTCTCTTTGTTTTTGTGAAAGAATCTTGGATGGTCGCCTTTGGATTATTTTTTGCCAATGGATGATCGTTCTGACAACTAAGTGGAGTTAGTTTGGACTATGCTATTGCTTCTTTCTCTGTGCCGCAAAGCACAGTCGCATTTCTAAGCCTTGCCTTATTTGATTCTTCAAGCCTTTAATCTATGATATGGTCATAAAATATTAATGGTATTCAGTGAACAAAGGAGTTATTAATGTTGCTTTGTTGACTGACAGGTACTTCATTTGCTTCGAAGATATTTGGGCGAATATGTACATGGACTCTCTACGGAGGCCTTGAGAATAAGTGTCTGGAAGGGTTTGTATTATTCTGCTATGCTATTTTCTCACATTTTACTCTCACTTTTCTCACTGTATTCAAGCATGAATTTAATATGTTTGCTATTGTTTCTTTATGGTTTTTCTCCATATGTATATATTCTATACTCTTTATGAATGAGGTTCCTCCTTCTCTCTCTAATTTGTTTTACATGGCACCTACTACCAATTCCCTCGAATGCCTTTAAAAGTCCTTAACTTTAAATTAAACTGAGGTCTAATATATACACTTCGAAAACTCTGTTTTTCAACACACTGAAGCACGTCTTGGACATTGACAGTGACATTGAAGCACCGATACTTTTAGGAATAAAAACTACTAAATTTAATATTTAATTTTCTTATTTACTTTCTTAATATGGTGATTAAGCACATGCCAGGTGTATTTTAGCCGTAGTTTCATATACTTGTTTATGTTTACATATCTATCTATACACTTCAATATTTATGTGCTTTTGTGTGTAACCAAATTCAATCTTGTGCCAATCAACATCTTTTTATTGGATGAATTTTTCACAAAATACATTGCTGGGTTGAAACTTTGAGTCATGCATATAATGTTTGTAAAATTTCACATTAATCCAAAATGGTTTTTTGTACTCCGTTGTGATGTCTTGTTCAGTGTTATTCCAACCAAAGTCTTGATCTCTGCAGGTGATGTTGTTCTCAAAGATTTGAAACTGAAGGCAGAGGCGCTAAATGCACTAAAACTCCCTGTTACCGTCAAAGCTGGCTTTGTTGGTACCATTACGTTGAAGGTAACATTTGCCATTACTGATTGTCCACTGCCAACTTTTGGGCCATTACCTTGGGTTTGTTAGTTACATGCATATATACATGCATCTTTGTGTGTTTTTATACATCTGAAATTATATGAATAGATACATATGTACATACTTACATACATGTTTAGGTTGTATTAAAAAGTAAACTTGCTCCATACAAGTATGCATGTAAGGTTTCATAATTTCAATGTATTTTGTTATATTATTTTTGTCAATGCTTTCTGCTTTACAATGTTCATTTTTTTATTGCTTTTCTTTTTTACCTTTTCACTCCTCTGGAATTCTACCATGTGTTTTCAAATGAGCTGTTTATTTGAATTATTCTTTTTATCTCTTATGTAATATGTAATATAGGTTCCTTGGAAAAGTTTGGGGAAAGAACCTGTGATTGTTCTGATTGATCGTGTTTTTGTTCTTGCTCATCCTGCTCCTGATAGTCGGACTATAAAGGTACAACGATGTTCTGTACTTGGTTTAATTAATACATATATGTGTCTTTTGCTAAATTGAGCTTGTTTTATTACAGGAGGAGGATAGGGAAAAACTTTTCCAAGCCAAGCTCCAGCAGATTGAGGTCAGTTTCTATGCAACTTTTGTGTACATATCTTTTTTATTTATTTTAAGGTGTACGGGTGTTTGTTATTGCTGAGTCAATTGTTACTTCTAATTTTTTTACCCAATAAAAGTGTGTAAGGTTATCATTGCAAATTTCGCGGGACCAATTTTCCCTTGTATTATTGTTGTTCAGAGTTATAGGTTTAGGTAGAGAAAAAGGAAGAGAAATGGAATACTCAGAATAATAAGATAGATTGATATGGTGTTGTAATGATGTGATACAAAATACTAACACAATGATCCTATTTATACTAATAACTAGGCCAAGTACCACTTTAGTACTACTTGTACAAGCTCAAGCCACTAATAGAAGAAGACTACTAACCCTAATTAAATAAGAAAACAAATCAGGAAACATAATGATTAGGAAATAATGATATGCAAAATGGGATAAAACTGTGCTTTTGGTTTTTCTTTGATGCTCTACTTGTGGTTTTTACGAGGCAACTTTGATTTTTGATATGCAAAATGATTGGACTGCTTTCCAACATTTTTGGGCCACTTTGGCCACTTTTTTGCCCTAATAAGCTGGATTACTCATCCTCGGCCAAATGCACTTTACCTTCTTTCTTTCTATTAATATGTTCTTCTATTATAAAAAGAAAGAAACTAGAGGGGGTATTTGCATAGGTTTTGTAAACCTCAGGGAAGGTCAATGTAGTTTACACTATTTTGCTTTATCTTTCTTTTCTTATTAATCCATTCCTTTGAAAAAGATGAGGTTCAAAAGAAAGAAAAAGAAAGTGATTAACTAGAGAGGAAGAACTGTTGAACTTCATTTGTTCTGTCTTCTCTCCTTTCTGCAGACAAGCATTTGACATTAATGATTGTCTGGTATCCTGCAGAATCTGGAGGCTCTTCTGTTTTTATGCATTTTCCCCATGTTTTTGGGTCTTTATTTCTTTTTAATTTGTGTCAGAGGATGTCTTATCATCTCTTCATTTAATCTTGCATTTCATCATGTTAAAATTTTTTTATTATAAAAAAGGATACAAGTTGGAATTAGCTTTTGACATCTTGTTTGAGCTAAACCATTTTGTTGGTACATACGAGAAATAGTTCTAGAGCTCAGGTGTCTGTTAAACTTCACTTACTTTTATTTCTTAAATTATTTTTTTGTAATATTCTTTTTGACTTCTAGTCCTTTTTTGTTTTTTGGTCTTCATGCAGGAAGCAGAGTCAGCTACACTTGATGCAATATCTAAGTCCAAGCTTGGAAGTGTATGGCTTCAATATATTCTGGCTATTGGTTTTGAAATTCATTTGGTTCCATGTTTTTATTACCCATTTTATTTTCAAGTTTATTAGCATTTACTTAAAGCAATGAATGCATTTGTTATGTAAGGTCAGAACTGTTCAGATTTTTTTACGCGGTGGCCATTATATTGAAATAAATCCGGATAATTTTGACTTACAGTAATTTATTTTGAAATTGATTATGTTATCATGCTTTGCTATCATGTGAAGTTATCTTTGGAGTCTGATTTTCAATCAAGTAGTAGATAAAAGGCTATTGGTTCAGTTATCTGTAGGAGGATATAGAAAAGTATGCTGCCCATCTAATTAAAGTTCGAAGGATCAGTAAACAGATGTACTGCTAAGATGTGATTCATTTTTTGGTTTCTTATGCATCAACTTTGAAGGTTTTGAAAGTTCTTATCTCTGTACTTCTATGATGGAATTATGTCAACAACCAAGATTTGCTTAGAAGTGACATAAGATGTTTAATCACGTTAACTTAAATTGAGAAAAATTTGAGAAGAGTTACCATCTTGGATGGTGTTATATCTAAGAATTGAAATGATTAAGTCAGTACTGATATTGAGCACATCTTTCTGTTGGATTTTTGGTGTGGTGCCTTCCTATAATATATATATATATGTGTGTGTGTGTGTGTGTGTGTGTGTGCCACATGATTGACAGCTGGTTGTCTTACAGCCATCTTCTGGAAATTCATGGCTGAGTTCTCTAATTTCTACAATTATTGGAAATCTCAAGATATCTATCAGCAATGTGCATATCAGATATGAAGATTCAGTCAGGTTGGTTAATAAGTACCATTTTAATTCCTTTGAAGGGTATAAGTGCGCATACATATTGGCATTTAATTCAATTTTCTGTTTTTAGATTAATGGGATTTTCCTTTAGCTTGATTTCCATATGCTTATGCCTTATACAAATAAATGTTGTTTGCAGTAATCCGGGCCATCCATTTTCTTCAGGTGTGACTTTGGCTAAGCTTGCTGCTGTTACAATGGATGAGCAGGGGAATGAAACTTTTGATACCAGTGGTGCTTTGGACAGATTGAGGAAGGTGAGCAGTTCCTTGCTAAGACAATTTTATGAACAGTTGAATGAAGGTTAATTCTGACTTAGCAAACCAAATTGAGACACAACAAGGTTGTTTTTGATAAAATAAAGCTGTCTCTCTTAATATGTGCCTTGTATGTTGTAGTTCACACACTCGTGTTTTTACTTCTGTAATTGGAATATTTCAGAATTTAGTGGACCAACTACGCATAATAATGATACTAAGGCAGGTGGTCTTGATATTTCCAGAAAAAGGGGACCATCGTTTGCTCTATTGTCCAATAGCTAGGAGTGCTGTGGGTAGTGCATCAAGCTTTAATGGTTCTGTATGGTTACATGATGTTACTTTATGCATAAATGGTTTGGGTTAGATTTTGGTTGCTTCAACCTTAAAAGGGCAATTTCTGGCTGGTTTATAGTGATGTTTATAATGTGATTTCAGTAGCCAAATTTTTTGTCGCTTTTGCCTTTTTTCCCTGTGGTCTATGCATTGACCAAGGCATAGTGGTGTTAGACATATTAATAAAGCCATTGCTTGGCAGTTTAAGCATTTGGGATGACTTGGTTCTTAACATGTTAATAGAGCCTCTTTGATATAGTTTGATCCTTGCTGGCCCCATTTCTAATTTAATTATGTGTAGCACATGGCTTAAGATGGCTTTTGCATTGTTTACAGTTAGTAAAACTTATTTTTTGGTCTGACAAATATTTGGTTCTTATTACAGTCAGTGCAACTTGAGAGGCTAGCACTTTATCATGATTCTGACAGGCTTCCTTGGGAGATTGATAAGAGATGGGAGGATATCAGTCCACATGAATGGATTGAGGTTTATTCTATTCTGTCTGAATTCTATTTGTTGCATATAGATAACTGTCAATTACATTCTTTTATTGGTATGTGACTTTTGCTCTTCATTTTATGTGTTTTTCATTTTTGTTCTGTACTAGATTTTTGAAGATGGCATAAATGAACCTGCTGATGATCATAAGTTGGTGTCTAAGTGGGCTATGAACCGGACATACTTGGTTTATCCGATCAATGCAGTCCTACAGTATCATCGTCTTGGAAACCAAGAAAGAATTAATCCAGAAATTCCATTTGAGAAAGTTTCCCTTGTCCTTACAGATGTCTCTCTTACTCTTACAGAGGTATTTTTTTTTTAAATTATTTGATTTATTTCTAGAATCACTCCCTGATTTTGGTGCTAAAGAAGAATCTAATTAAGAAGAGGAAAAGTCTAGAAGCATGGATACTTCAAAATGTTTGCCTTGCTGGTGTCAAATACTCTCCTGTATCGGATACTGTACCGGATACTCCTCATACACCATCTGATACTATTAGCTTGCATCCTATATATATATTTTTTTAATTTTTAATTTTTTGTGTTAATACAAGTGGGTTATCATAAGAATTTGATGAATACTAGTCTTCTATTGTGTCTATAATGACTAATGCTGAATAATAAAAATTATTTTCTCCACTTTCCACCTAAATCTTGATATGGCCCAACTAGTATTTTTTATTTATGATGGTTTTATATGATTTTTGATCTTTTATAAGATGATATATATAATTTTTGATATATATGTTATTATTGAAATAGAAGGCAACTCACGTCATATATTTTGAAATAGGAATACAAGTCTTTATATAGAGAAACTTAACAACAAATCTGTTAATGATTCTCTATAATTGTAGAAATCAATCAATCCCTTAATTTAAGGAATTGATCACAGAATTAAAAAGGAGAGATAATAGGAAACGGTCTCCCTTATTTCTTTAATAAGCAATAACTCTGATTGGGAATAAATCCCAAGAAAATAGGAAGCGGCAAATTGTCAACACCCCCCCTCAAGCTGGGTTTCCAAGGTTGAACATGCCCAGCTTGTCAATCTGTTTTTCGAACATTTTCCTAGCCAGGGCTTTTGTTAGAACATCTGCAACTTGATCACCAGTAGACACATAGGTTAAGCATAGTATACCGTCCTCAATTTTTTCTTTGATGAAGTGTCTATCCACTTCCACATGTTTTGTCCGATCATGATGGACTAGATTGTGGGAAATATTGATGGCTGCCTTATTATCACAGTAAGTTTTTACAGGGAGATTTGTTTTCATCTCCAATTCTTCAAGTAACAACTTCAGCCACAACATTTCACAAACACCGTGAGCAATGGCTCGCAATTCAGCTTTAGCACTGCTCCTGGCCACAACTGTTTATTTCTTGCTTCGCCAAGTAACTAGGTTGCCCTATACAAAAGTACAATACCCGGAAGTAGACCTCCTGTCTTCAATAGAACCAGCCCAATCAGCATCAGTAAATCCCTCAATACTTCTGGATTCATTTCTGCTGAAAAACAACCCTTTAGAAGGTGATCCTTTTAGATACTTTAGGATGCGAAGTACAACCTCCATGTGTTCCTCATATGGAGCATGCATGTACTGACTAACAACACTTACAGCAAATGCAATATCTGGTCTGGTGTGGGAAAGATAGATGAGCTTTCCAACTAGGCGTTGGTATCTCCCAGTGTCAATTGGAGTCCCATCTTTCTTGTCTACTATCTTTGGCATGGAGTCCATTGGTGTATCTACTGGTTTACAACATATCATCCTTGTTTCCTTTAACAGATCCAAGACATATTTTCTTTGAGTGACTGATTTTCCTTTATTGTTTCTTGCAACCTCCATACCAAGAAAGTACCATAGGGGTCCAAGGTCTTTTATCTCAAATTCAGTTGCAAGTCTAGTTTTCAGTCTTGTCATCTCTATTGTATCATTTCCTGTCAAAATTATTTCATCTACATAGACGATAAGTATTGTACTCTTACCATTGTTGTGACGGTAAAACAGGGTATGGTCAGTGTGAGCTTGCTTATATCCTTGTTGCAAGACAGCCTTTGTAAGTCTGCCAAACCAGGCCCTTGGGGACTGCTTCAAACCATAGAGAGCCTTTTTTAATCTGCAGACTTTCCCATTCTTCATGTCTTGATCAAATCCCGGTGGATGATCCATGTAGACTTCCTCGTCCAAATCACCGTTAAGGAAAGCATTTTTCACATCAAGTTGTTGTAGGTCCCAATCCAAGTTTGCTGCAAGTGATAGAAGAACTCTAACTGTATTGAGCTTGGCAACCGGAGCAAAAGTCTCATTGTAATCAATACCATATGTTTGGGTGAAGCCCTTTGCAACCAATCTTCCTTTGTTCCTCTCAATTGTCCCATCAGACCTATACTTCACTGTAAATACCCATTTGCACCCCACTGAAGTTTTCCCTTTAGGTTTCTCAACAACATTCCAAGTTTGATTTTTTTCAAGAGCTTGTATTTCCTCCATAACAGCCTTTCTCCATTCTGGAATCCTCAAAGCCTCCTGTATATCACTAGGAATTTTTTCTTCTGATAGATTAGCAATAAAAGCTTGGAGAGAAGGAGAAAAATGATTATATGAAACATAATTGGAAATGGGATGCTGAGTACAACAACGAACTCCTTTTCTTACAGCAATAGGCCAATTCAGATCACTAACCTTAGGTAATAACTCCGGTTCCGATTCATGACAAGGCTGTAGGTCCACAACATTCTCTATTCTTTGTGGAGCTTTTCTCCGAGAATAAACACGTAACTCAGGTTGCTGTTGTGAATCTCCCTCTTTCCTAGAGTCATCAATGTTCATGGTACACTCAAGGTCATTTATGGCAGGAATGGGTGTATGTGTTTGCTCGGCTGGAGTGGGTAGATCAGCTATAAGAGGGAGGATAGGTCTTGGTGTGGACTCCCAGGGAATAGAAGGAGCTTCAACCCCAGTCCCCCCCTGAAGCGAATTCTTGGGGTAAAAAGGTTGGTTTTCAAAAAAAGTGACATCAATGGTGACAAAGTATTTACGTTTTTCCGGGGAGTAACACCGATACCCCTTTTGAGTGGCTGAATACCCAAGGAAATTACAAGGGATAGCACGGGGATCAAGTTTACTACGGTTATGATTATGAATGTGGACAAAAGACTTACAGCCAAAAACTTTGAGGGGGTAAAGAGTTAACAGACCTTGTTTGTGGGTAGTATTGAACGAAGAATTGAGAAGGAATTTTGTAGTTAAGAACCTGGGTAGGAAGGCGGTTTATAAGGTAACAGGATGTAAGAATGGAGTCCCCCCAAAAGAAATTAGGGACATTATTAGTAAACATAATGGAGCGAGACTTCTAAGAGATGCCTGTTTTTCCTTTCAGCCACCCCATTCTGTTGAGGAGTATCAACACAGGAGCTTTGGTGAATAATCCCATTTTCCAAAAAATATTCCCCTAGAGTAGACGTTAAGTACTCTCTCCCATTATCAGTGCGTAAAATTTGTATTTGTGTACTGTATTGATTGTTCACCATCAAATGAAAGTGTTTGAAAGTTTGTTCAGCCTCACTTTTATCTTTGAGGAGGTATACCCAGGTAACCCATATGTGATCATCAATGAATGTGATAAACCACCTTTTTCGAGTAACATTAGGTACCCGTGAAGGCCCCCGTATATCACTATGAATTAATGCAAAGGGTTTGGATGATTTATAAGGTTGAGGAAGGAAAACAGACCTTTGGTGTATAGCAATTTGACAAACATCACATTGAAAGACATCTTTATTTCGAAAAAGAGAAGGGAACAAATGTTTTTGATATTGAAAACTAGGATGGCCTAACCTAGAGTGCCATATCATTATTTGTTGCTCCCTAGATAAAGTGAAACCAGTAGTCAAAGCTTGTTTATTGTTGGAGATTTTTTCCTCAAAGTAATAGAGACCATTATGTTCCTTAGCACTGCCAATCCTCATGCTCGAAGTCATATCCTGAAATTGGCAAGAAGAATGTGAGAACAGGGCAGTACAATTCAGATCCTTGGTAATTTTGCTAACAGATAGTAGATTGCATGATAATTTTGGAACATGAAGAGCATCTTTAATAGTTATTTGAGGGCTAATCTTAATGGTACCAGTTCCAGCAACAGTTGCAAGAGAACCATCAGCAGTCTTAATTTTTAAATTTCGTGGACTAGGTTTATAAGAACAGAACAGTTTAGCATAACCTGTCATATGATCCGTAGCCCCGGAATCTATTACCCAGGATTCAGTCATTTCTGATATACCACTTAGAGCAGTCATGAAGGTACCTTTTTGGGCCAGAAGAGAGGTACTCGTGGCTGGCTGTGGATGCTGACCTTGAGACGTGGATGGATTTTGGTTGGATGATTGAGTGTTTAGGATATGATACAGCTGTTCAATTTGCTCCTTGCTTAGGGAAAGATTGCAGTTTTTGTCACTTGTCCCGGAGGCCATATCTGTAGTAACTTGAAAGGCTCTGGAATCCCGTCTATTGCTAGTATCCTTCCAATTATCTGGTTTACCATGCAATTTCCAACACTTATCCCGACTGTGGTTTGATCTCTGGCAGTGATCACACCAAAGATTACCATTCTTCTTTTGACTCCGGGATTCCCCACGAAAAATCTCAGGTCCACGGGCAGAGAAGGCAGAGTTCTCAGTTGTGGATTTTACAGTACCAAGCATTACCCGTTTGCGAGATTCTTCTCTTCGGACTTCAGCAAAAATGTCCTCCATGTTTGGCAGTGGCTTTGAACCAAGTAGACGCCCACAAACTTCATCCAGGTCCTTGTTGAGACCTGATAGGAAGTCATAGATCCTTTCCTTGTCCACCATCTTTTTATGCTCCTCAATACACCCTGAACACAGTTTATGACCCTTATTAAATAGATCCACTTCCTGCTATAATTTTGTAAGAGCATTGAAATAGGTTGTAACATCCATCTCAGCTTGAGTCAGATTGCGAGCCTTGTTACGTAGTTCAAATAATTGAGATGAATTCTCAAGGTCTGAATACTGCCTCTTGGCTGCCTCCCACATGTCCTTGGCAGTTGTGTAGCACATGAAACTTTCACCAATCTTCTCATCCATGGAGTTGATCAACCAAGCCATTACCATGGAGTTCTGGGCATCCTAAGTCTGAAAAGATGAGTCTGATTCTTCTGGTTTCTTGGCAGTCCCATCAAGATAACCATACCTTCCTTTTCCTCGAATAACCATCTCCACAAACCTTGACCATGGCAGATAATTTTTTCCGCTGAGTTTGTGAGAGGTAATTTGGAGAAAGGAGTTATCCGAGTAAGGGGCATGAACCGTGGCAGTCGTCATTGGGGTCGGCTGCAAGGGAACCGAGGTTCCCGAGCCGTCATTCCCTCTGGTGCTGGTCATGGCCATTCCCCATGGAAACGTTGGAGGAGGAGGTCTGTCTGCCATAGAAGAAAAAAAAAATAGAAGGAGTGGTGCGGAAGTTATATTTGAGAGAGAGTTGCAGTATTGGGTATCCTTCCAATCTCTGATGCCATATTGAAATAGAAGGCAACTCACGTTATATTTTGAAATAGGAATACAAGTCTTTATATAGAGAAACTTAACAACAAATCTGTTAATGATTTAATTATAGAAATCAATCAATCCCTTAATTTAAGGAATTGATCACAGAATTAAAAAGGAGAGATAATAGGAAACAGTCTCCCTTATTTCTTTAATAAGCAATAACTCTGATTGGGAATAAATCCCAAGAAAATAGGAAGCGGCAGATTGTCAACAGTTATGTTGTATCCTGTAACTGTGTCCTAATCTTTTATGAAATGCTATATCCTGATACTCGTACCTCAGCCTGTGCATCATAAGCAATTATGTTAGGGTGTGTTTGGATCAGCTGAGAAAAAAAGATTATTTCAATAATCAATTATATGTAATCGATTTTCTTTATAATTGACTCTGATAAAATCAGTTGTGTTTGGATATGTTAACTAAAATGTGATTTTAAAATAATATGTTTTGTTTGGGTTGGATAAAAAAGTCGCTTTTATATAGTAAAGTCTTTGTAAATATTTTAAATTCTGATTATATTCAAAATGATTATGAGCAAAATGTTCAAAAAAGAGCTTTTTGATTATAATCTCTTTGTAGTGTTAAAACAAAATCTTTAGATTAAAATCAATTTTACACATTTTTTCCAAACATCCCACAAGCTACTCAAAAAAGCCTTTTTTTTCCTAGAAAAAAGCTTTTTTGAAGGAAAACAACCTTTCCCAAACACACACTTAGTATGCTTCATTTCTAGTGTTGTGTTGGTGGCTAAAGCTTAATGTGGGGATTGTTCAACAGAGAACCTTTCAGCTTTTATGGAATAACATATTTTTAGCTTCTTTGTTTTTTTATACTTATGAATTAAGTCAAGTATAACTGTAGTACAATTAGTATAAGTCCCGCCCAACATCGCTCTGTACGTACTAACAATTTTACATTATAATACTCGCCCTTTATCAGCCTCTACTTGAAAATGCTATTTTTTTACTTTTTCTTCCCTGAACTACAGGCTCAGTATCATGATTGGATTAAACTTTTGGAAGTTGTTTCGAGATACAAGACATATATGGCAGTTTCTCATTTACGACCAGCAGTTCCCATTTCAAAAGCTCCTTATTTGTGGTGGCAGTATGCTGCACAAGCTACGCTCCAGCAGCAGAAGATGTGGTAACTTAAATTGTTGCTTTGTTGAAATAAATCCGCTAAGAATACAGTGACGGTGTTTGATCCATGTAGTCAACTCCACCTAGTGGGAAACGGCTTTGATTGTTGTTGTTTTTGAAACAAATCCGCTACCTTTTATAGAGAGATATATATCATAGTGCAGAAGGTGTTGAATAATGTGGATTCTGTGCTATTCTCGTTCATTCTTGAAGTTGAGGCTGACTTTATGCTTTCTGTATTAAATCAGTTACCGCTTGTCTTGGGACCAAATTCGGCCTCTTTGTCAGCGTCGTCGGCGATACATTCAGTTGTATGTGGCTTCTCTTCAACATTCATCACATGTTAACCTCACAGAAATCAGAGAAATAGAGAAGGATCTTGATTCGAAAGTGATTCTTCTTTGGAGGTCTGTATTTCATTTTCCATGCCCATTGTGCTGATGCCTGATGATGATAGATGCTGGCTATGTTTGTTCTGAAGAATATCATGCTTTATGCTATACCTTATGACTATTGTCTTTTCATTTCAAGAATAGCTAAAAAAAATTGTTTCTGATTTTGTCTACAAATATCATATATGCTTTGATTTTTGTGCATGCGAGATTCTCTGGGATAGACTATAGAGAAGCTTGTAACTTCTAGTTTTACAGGAATCTATTTTTAGAGAATTGTTTTTTAATAGGAATTTATTGATAGAGAAGCTTCTGAGTTGGAATCCCTTTTGCATCTAGTAAGCACTGTCCATTTGTCTTCTAATCTAAATTTGAGGACTTGGTCCCTTGGTTCTTCTGCAGTATCTTTGGGTTGTAAGTCCATACATCTACTTATTTATTCCCCCAACAGACAGAAATTTCCTCTTGAAGAGCCTATTTGTAATGCCAAAGACCACTTGAAAGTGAAGGATTTAATTTGTACAGAAGTTCTCAATAGGATTAATACCAATAATTTGTCTGACTCCTGGTATGTGTGTCATGTGTGGCTCTAACTTAGAAACAGTTTTACATTTATTGCTACATTGCCATTCAGCCGCTTCTATATGGAGTTTGATTTTCTCATTTTTCATTGTGTATGGTGAATCTTGGGCGAGTTCTTAGAATTTGGAGCATTTTTTTAATCAATCAAGGTTTTGGTAGATGCATTGATAGAATTATGACAGTGTGCTATGTATGCAGTTCTTTGCATCTTTGAGTAGAGTGAAATTGGGTCAAAGGTTTGGACATACTAAACAGGACATTTTCTAATGATTTTGGATGTTTAATTGTTGAAATTTTGCTGCCAACAATGAGTTTTCCTAAGTAATGTTGTTATTATTTCTAACTGGTATAAACTTCTATAATGCATGGGTAAAATCCCTATATATTTTTTAATATACAATATCATAGTATATGTACTTAATGTTTTTGTACTATGTTAATTTGATACTTACATTGAGTACTGTCAAAATTAGAAGAATATGAAAATTGTATATTTCTACTTAAACTGAATGTTTATAAGGAGGTAATATATATAGGGAGTTGTACATTAAACTAGGCCCTAGAAAACAAGTTAATCAAGCCTAGAAAATAAGCAACAATAAAGCACTAAAAACAATGTCTACAAAAAATGTGAAAACGTGGGAACACGAGGCCACTGTCCACCGTCCACTGTCCACCAACTTTCCTAAACTAACAACATGGTTTTCCACACTCCCCCTCAAGCTTGTAAATATGCTTTCTTCATTCTAGCTTGGATACAATTATCTGAAATACTGGATTGCTAAACCCTTTGGTAAGTACATCAGCAAGCTGGCATTGTGTAGACACACAGGGTGTACAAATTAAACCACTCTCCGATTTTTCTTTGATAAAATGTGTCAATCTCAATATGTTTTGTTCAATCATGTTGTATCAAATTATGAGCTATGCTGATTGCAGACTTATTATCACAGTAAAGTCTCATCGATCCTTCCCACTTGGTCTTCAAATCTTCAAGAATAATCTTTAATCATAGTAGTTGACACACACCTTGTGCCATAGCTTTGAATTCTGTCTCCGCACTAGATTGTGCTATCACATTCTGTTTTTTACTCCTCCAAGTCACCAGATTTCCTCCAAGAAAAGTGCAATATCCTGTGGTTGATCTTCTGTCCACTGGTGATCCAGCATAGTCAGCATCAATGTATGCCTCATGTACCACATCTCCATTTCTCTTAAATAAAATGACTTTTCCTGTTGTTCCCTTAAGATGCTGTAATACTCGATATGCTACTCGCAAATGATATTCTTTCAGACTGTGCATGAATTGGCTAATCACACTTACTGTATATGCTATGTCTGGTCGTGTGTGAGATAGATAAATAAGTCTTCTCACCAGACGTTGATACATTTCTCTATCAACTGTAGTGTCTTCCTCTGCATACCCAAGTTTCATATTAGGATCCATAGGGGTACTTGCTGGTTTGCATGCTGTTTGGCCTGTTTCTTTTAGGAGATTTATAACATACTTTTGTTGGGAGATAAATATACCCTGCCTAGAATGAGCAACCTCAATTCCAAGAAAGTATTTCAACCTTCCTAATGCTTTAATTTCTAGCTCCTTAGCTAAGCATTGACTCAAAATCTGTTTCTCCTTAGCATCATCTTGTCTCCTGTCACTATTGTGTCATCAACATACACCAAGAGAGCTATAACTCCCCTTGAAGGAGAGTGTTTAATAAACAGTGTCATCCCTTTAGCTTTGTTTATACCCAATAGCCAACATAATTCTAGCAAACCTTCCAAACTACGCTTGTGGTGATTGCTTGTGGCCATACAAGGCCGTTTTCAACTTACACACAATATTAGTATGCAAATTCTTCCCATACAAGAAAGTGTTCTTGACATCAAACTGCTGAAAATCCCAACCATAATTAGTTACCAATGCCAATAATACTTGAACTGTTTTCATCTTTGCAACTGGTGCAAAAGTCTCCTGGTAATCAATTTCATAAGTTTGGGTATACCCTTTGGCTACCAATCGGTGGCTACCAATCGTGCCTTATACCTCTCTATGGACCTATCTGCTCTATATTTCATAGTATACACCCATTTACAGCCCACAACTTTCTTCCCTGCCGGTAAGTGCACTAGCTCCTAGGTTTTATTCTTTTCTAATGCCTCCATCTCCTCATTCGTGGCTTGTTTCCATTTTTCATTGGACAAAGCCTCAGGTAGGGTGGTAGGGATGGTAATGGTATTTGGGCTCACAAGAAAGGCTTTATGGGATGGTGAGAATTTCTCAAAGGACAAGAAGTGTGCAGGCGGGTATAGTGGCCGTTTTGTGCACTCTCTAGTTCCTTTTCTAATAGCTATAGGAAGATTTTGGTCATCATTATAAACATTTAATTCAGTTTCATCTTGCAATGTAGGGTTAGAAACTATTACCTCATTCAAAGGTTCTGGGTTGGACTCTTGGCCCTGCACATATTCAGGAACAATCATCTTCCTTCTTGTAAACACCTTGCCTTTGCCATACCTCGCATTCTCAAGAGCAAACTCTGTTACTGGGTTAAGAATGGTTTTGGACACAAGTTGTACGAGATTGGGAATGGTTTCGGCACAAGTTCAATAGTGATTTCAAGAGGAGGATTAGGGCCAGGAAGGTCAAGAGAAGGCCTGTTAGACATAGGAAGTAAGGACAAGTCAAGTAGAAAATCTTCCTTATTTTCCCTTATTGACTTCTCCCCCTGAAGATAAGGATGGGTAAAATAAGTCTTTTCTTCACTGAATGTAACATCCATGGAGACATTTTTTTTCTGGATGGAGGGTGATAACACTTGTACCCTTTCTGAGTTGAAGAATAGCCCACAAAGACACATTTTCGAGCCCGTGGATCAAGTTTCCCCTTATTTTGACTATGAACATGGACAAAGGACACACATCCAAAAATCTTAGGGACAAGATTATTGGTAGTGTGTAGATCAGGATAGAAAGTGGAGAGAACATCTATTGGACTCTTGAATCCTAGGTTTTTTAAGAAGTAGAGACTTCCCCAAAAAGACTTTTTTCTCGGAATAGTAAGGCTCAGGTTTTTTCAAGAAGGAGACCATTTTTCTGCTTTGCTAGCCCATTTTGTTGTGGGTTATGAACACATGATGACTCATGCATTATTCTTTCTTTTTGAAAAAAATGCATGAGTTTGATTGAAATAGTCCCTAACATTATCGGACCTGAATCGCTTAATACTCACCCAAACTGATTTTTAATCATTGAACATAAATTTGTGAGAAAATATTAGACTTATGTTTGAGCAGAAACCTTCAATGAATCCAAGTAACATGAGTATAATCATCAATGAAAGACACAAACCATCTTGCCCCAGAGACATTAGGATAGAAGAGGGACCCCAAACATCACTGTGAATGAGAGAAAAAGGAACAAAACTTCTAGTATTACTAATTGGAAAGGGTACACGCTATGTTTGGCTAGTTCACATATATTACAATGACAATGTTCAACATCAAGACCTTTAAACAAAGAGGGAAAAAGACTCTTAACAATAGTAAAGGACGGATGTCCAAGTCTACAGTGAACAAGCCAAATTTTGTTTTTATTGGTTGAAAGAAGTTCTAAGGTAAAGGAATAGGGATGTCCAAGTTTGCCCTTGGTCCTGTTTAACTGACATGGTGCTTCAAGGAGGCAGAGGCCATTCTATTCCCTAGCACATCCAATTGTCTTTCTCGAATCATTGTCCTGAAAAACACAATAATCATTATAAAAAATCACTTTGCAAGATAAATCTTTAGTTAATTTTTGAACAGAAACCAAATTTGTGGATAGTTTAGGGACATGAAGAACATTTTTTAAGGTCATAAGGGGCTTAGTTGGACATATCCTTTACCGGCTACAGTGGTCAAGGAACCATCAACAGTGGCTATTTTCTTACTGCTTGGACAAGGAGAATAAGTGAAAAAATTGTTGGATGTGTGGGTCATATGATCAGTAGTTCCTGAGTCTACAATCCAGGATTTGGTAAGGTTGTACCTGAGGCACTTAGTCTAATTGAAAGAGGAAACTTACCTAAATATGCTGAAGAACAAGTACCTGAAGGCTTCTCAAGGTTGCTAATGAGTGATCTCACCCTCTCAATCTCTTCTTGGTTGAGACTGCCCAGTTCTTGTGATGTTGATGCACCTTGTGACCCTCTAGACTATTGAGATCGAATATCCTCCATATTTTTGCTTTCTAGGCAATTAAGGCCTTAAGTAATATCCAGTGATGAAGGTTGGTATCATTGGCAATGAAGGCCAAACGATTAACAGGGTGATGAAGGCTGGTATTGTTGGCAATGAAGACCAAACGATTAACAGGGCAAAGTAAAGTAGAGACGCAGAGGTTTTAGAGTGAAGGAGAAACAGAGGTGGTCCCAAGAAAGAACCGTTCTGATACAATGTCAAAATTAGAAAAATATGAAAATTGTATATTTCTGCTTAAAGTGAATGTTTACAAGGAGGTAATATATATAGGGAGCTGTACATTAAACCAGACCCTAGAAAACAAGCTAATCAAGCCTAGAAAATAAGCAACAATAAAGCGCTAAAAACAATGTCCACAAAAAATGTGAATATGTTGGAACACGAGGCCACCGTCCACCATCTATTCAAGGCCACCGTCCACCGTCCACTGTCCACCAACTTTCCTAAAGTAACAACACGGTTTTCCACAAGTACGCTTACAATGCATAAATTCAGATAGAAGCAGTGGATTATGATTAGTAGCAAAATAACATATCTTCAATGTAAGATTCAAAATTATAGTTTTTTGAGAACATTATGACTAAGAGGTTAGAACCACATATAATTTAGCATAAGGTGAAAAATATTAAGATAAAAGTTTTTCTTTGGGAGAATTTCAAAATGGGTAACTCCTGTTAAAAATATTTTTATAAAGGGAAAATAGTCACTTGAAGTTGCTATTATGCATAAAATATATGCTTCATGGTAAAGAAGATCATTGGGAGGAGGAAGGACTTTTAGAGCTAGAGGGAAAAATAACAGATATAAAAGAAGGTAAAATGGACCAAGTTATAGATCAAGATACTTGTGCTTAAAAAGCACTGTTAGATACCTTTGCAAGTCCTTCAAAGAAAGCCAATCGAGATAAACCATGATCTTAACCAAGGGAAGCCATATAGACAGCCCTATCCGGTAAAAGAATGAAGATAATAAACTTTGTTAGGGTGACTAGGCTCATGGTTATGTCGGGAAAATTGTCATTGGCCGATCTTCCAAGAAGTTGGAAGACTAATTCATATTAATTGATTTCTTTCTGATTATTTATTTATTTATGTATTTGTTTCTTTTTCTTGATCTACTCATACTAGGAGGATGTCTTATCGGTTTTTTTTGGGGTACCATTTAGGCTACTAGCTCATGCCAAGGTTGAATCTGTGAAATCAAAGGTAGCAGCAGAAGAAAGGAGGATCAAGAAAAAGAGCTGGTTTTCGTTTAGATGGTATGTGACAATTTCATTCTTTTTACATATTCTTATCACTTGGGATTGTTTTGCTTGTGATGGATTAAAATTCAGCAACATTTCCCGGTCTTGCTGAATTCTGTTTTTCCTTAGATTTTGTCTGTATGCATTAAGATTTACTGTGGTTACATTTTTATGTAGGCGAGCTGACACAGAAGAAGCCTCTTTGGATGATGCTACTGAGGGGCCACAGATTACAGAAGAAAGATTGACTAAAGAGGAATGGCAGGCGATCAATAAGTTATTAAGTTACCAGCCTGATGAGGAGTTGATGCTACACTCTGCAAAAGATATGCAGAATATGGTCCAGTTTCTGATAACCGTATCTATTGGTCAGGCTGCTGCCAGGATTATCAGTGTGAATCAGATGGAAATTGTCTGTGGTCGATTTGAGCAACTTCACGTGTCAACCAAGTTTAAGCATCGCAGTGTTTACTGTGATGTGTTACTAAAATTTTATGGTTTATCTGCACCTGAAGGTTCACTTACCCAGGTTTGAGTTATTTGAGTTCTTTTCTGTATCTGTCTCTCTTGCTCGCTCTCTTTTATCTGGTTTAACTTACAAACTGGACTCCTTTGTTTCCAGCTCTACTATTTTTCCCATCCCTTTTTTTAGGTTGTTTAAAATCCTGTATCATGTATCATTTGCTAATATAATTGATGTTTAACATTATTTTTTTAAGGTTTTATTGTTTGCTAGTTCATACTTCTTGGGTACTTGATGTGCAGAGTGTCTATAGTGAGCAGAAGGTGAATGCATTAGTGGCTAGTTTTGTGCACTTACCAATTGGGGAGAATATTGATTGGAGATTGTCAGCTACAATTGCTCCCTGCCATGTTACGGTGATTTCTCGATCTTTGAGAGAGTGAAAGAGGAGTGATAACTGACCTTATATTTTACATTTACTACACAGACCTTCCTTCTATTATGAAAACCTACACAAAATTCCATTGTATTTATAATAAGTGCTAAAACTAAATGCAAAATGCTGTCAGGCCTAATGGATTCATTAAATGAACTGTTAGCTCATGGATGCTTTGTGGTAAAGTGCCATTTATATCCTTGTTCAACCTTATATGTTGAGAAAATGGGAAAAATACATTTATTTTATGTACCTGAGCCTTCAATTTAAATGGCTAGGCACTAAAATTAACCTTCAATTCAGTTGCACCAAATGAATGCTTTCTTCCCCTTATCTCAACTTATAAGGCTGAGCAACAGTAGGAATGACATTTGACCACAACATCCATGAGCTAAATTCAGTTAACGAAAATATAAATTCAATCTAAAACATATATACGATATGGTGATATTCAAAATCCTGGTTAGCGGAAGAAAATAACTGATATAATGCTCTGCCCACATACTAGAAAAGAAGTGGGCAGTTAAATTGAAACATCTTCCAGTCTTTTCCCAAAAGTGGATCCCTTATCTTTCATTTTCCTTGTACATTTCTTCTCTTCGTGTTAATGAGTTTCTTTTTTATATCAAAATTGATCTCTCTGCAGGTCCAGTAATGAAACTCTCCCGCTCCCCTATAATAACTATGAGCTACCCATAACGAAACCAGAAAAACAACTTTATCCTTTAAGAGTTGCAATGGAAGTAATCTGTGTGTGAAGAGTTTGGCATTGCATTCTTACTAAATACACCACATCCCTGAACACAACACATAGACACTTTTGAAGGGATTCACATGCTTTCCTTCTTCTAAAGCCTCGAAACTGAGTAGATAAATCTGTTCAAAAGACTGTGGATAGATTGGTTGCTCCTCAAATGTTCTTATTAGAGTATGTTGTATTGTATTACTTGAAAAGAAGGAATCTGAATATTATTTCAATCAGATTAATTACAAAGAATGATTACCTGTAATATATATAGACTACCTATCTTAATTAAGGAAAATGAAGAGAAATGAAATTGTACATCTAATCAAAACTGTCCTAATTATGAAATAAATCTCTCCTAATTATATTACACTAATTATGTAACGTATATATTAATTATGTAACGTAACACTCCCCCTCAAGCTGGTGAATGTATATCTATCATTCCCAGCTTGCAAGTAAGATCTTGAAACTGCTCTGTGGGAAGTCCCTTGGTGAACATATATCACAACCGAAGTCTTGAAGGGATGTACTCGGTGGCTATAAGACCATCGTCCAATTTCTCCTTAATGAAATGTCGATCTATCTCTATGTGCTTTGTCCGATCATGTTGAACCGGGTTGTGTGCAATGCTGATAGCGGACTTATTATCACAGAACAATCTCATAGGAGCTTCATATTTTATTTTGAGGTCATCGAGAATAATCTTCATCCATAACAACTCACAAACCCCTTGAGCCATACTTCTAAATTCTGCTTCTGCACTTGATCTTGCAACCACATTTTGCTTCTTACTCCTCCAAGTCACCAGATTTCCACCCAAGAACATGCAATATCCTGTGGTGGATCTCCTATCAACAATTGACCCTGCATAGTCAGCATCAGTATATACCTCCATGAATAAATTTCCTTCTTTTTTGAATAGCAGTCCCTTTCCTGGAGAGGCCTTCAAGTACTGAATAATTCTATTTACTGCCTGCAAGTGTCTTTCTCTTGGATCATGCATGAACTGACTAACCACACTAACTGCATAAGCTATATCTGGCCTGGTGTGAGATAAATAGATGAGTTTTCCCACAAGTCTTTGGTACTGTGCCTTCTCCACCTTTGGGCTCTCCACATCACTCCCAATCCTGTGATTTTGCTCTATAGGCGCTCCAGTAGTCTTGCAGCCTAACTTACCAGTCTCTCTGAGGAGGTCAAGGATATATTTCCTCTGAGAAATAAAGATACCCTGCTTAGAGTAGGCAACCTCAATCCCAAGAAAGTATTTTAGCTTCCCGAGATCTTTCATCTCAAATTGAGCAGCCAACCTCTCCCTTAGAGTCTGTTTTTCAAGCTCATCATTACCTGCAATAATCATATCATCTACATAGACCAAAAGCAGTGTAAGTTTGCTATCCTGAGAATGTTTTATAAAGAGAGTATGGTCACCTTGACTTTGTTTGTACCCCAAGGATACCATAGCCTGAGTGAACCTTCCAAATCAAGCACGGGGAGACTGTTTGAGGCCATACAATGCCTTTTTAGTCTCCGCAAACCTTATTCCCACCATTAGTGGCACCATATCCAGGTGGAATCTCCATGTATACTTCCTCCTCCAAACTTCCGTGTAGGAAAGCATTTTTAACATCGAATTGATGCATCTCTCAACCAAAGTGTGCTGCCAAGGAGAGGATGATTCTCACCGTATTCATTTTTGCCACTGGAGCAAATGTCTCCTCATAGTCGATCCCATAGGTTTGGGTGTATCCCTTTGCAACCAGCCTTGCCTTATACCGGTCCAATGTTCCATCAGACTGATATTTAACTGTGTATATCCACCCACAGCCCACTGCTTTCTTGTCCTTCGGTCTCTCTACAATCTCCCAAGTTTCGTTCTTTTCCAAAGCACCCATTTCTTCATTCATGGCTCGAACCCAGTTCTCATCTTTTAAGGCTTCTTGTACTGATGTAGGGATTCTGATAGAATCAATAGCTGAAATAAAGCTCTGGTGCTGCATAGAAAGGTTTTTAGTAGACACAAATTGGGATATAGGATATTTGGCACAAGATCTTTTTCCTTTTCTCAAGGCAATTGGTAAATCATTTGAATTAGGTTCACAATAGGCATTTAAGGTGTCCTCAACAGTATGAGTTCTTACCTCCGGTTCGGACAATTGAAGTTGCTGTTCGACCAGGTCGGGGTTTTGTCTTCGTCTTCACTGATATTTAGCCCCAAAACGTCTGTCCTCATTATTCTGCACTGGTAATGATGCTGGTTCAGGGTCTTTGTCATCCTCCGTAGGAGTGGAATCAGTGGAATCCTGCAACAAAGGAAAAGATGACAACTCAAGGAACTCAGCTTCTAGACAAGATGACAACTCAAGGAACTCAGCTTCTAGACTACTCTCCCCCTGAAGCTGAGGACTAGTGAAGAAAGACTGTGTTTCATGAAAAGTGACATCCTTAGAGATATAGACACGACGACGTTCAGGGTGATAACATTTGTACCCCTTTTTGTTTGAGGCATATCCTATGAAGATACATTTGATAGCTCGAGGATCTAACTTTCCCCGATGAGGACTATGAACATGGACAAAGACAGAACATCCAAAGACACGACTCTGAAGGCTGGTCATAATGGGAATAGAAGGATAGAATGTGGTCATGAGCTGTACAGGACTAACACCATCTAGAACCCGAGAAGGTAACCTATTTATCAAGTAAGTGGCAGTTGGAACAGCTTCCCCCCAGTAAGACTTAGGAACAGACATTTGGAAGAGTAACGTTCTGGTAACCTCAAGGAGATGACGATTTTTCCTCTCTGCAACCCCATTCTGTTGAGGGGTGTCCACACAGGTTAACTCATGAACAAACCATTATCTTTGAGGAATTTGGAAAGCTTGTCATTCACATACTCTCTCCCATTATCCGAACGCAATCTTTTAATTGGGTTCCCAAATTGTGTTTGAACCATATGGTAAAAGTTTACAAACAATCGGAAAACTTCAGACTTATCTTTCATGAGGAATATCCAGGTAACCCGGGTACAGTCATAAATAAAAGAAACATACCACTTTGCACCAGAAATATTGCAAACAGATGCAGGTCCCCATACATCCGAATGAACAATATCAAAAGGTTTAGAACTTTTATTATTACTGGGAAGAAAAGTTGTACGATGGTGTTTAGCAAACTGACAAATATCACAATGAAAGGACTCGACTGACACTTTTTTGAACAAGAAGGGAAATAAAGACTTAAGGACACTAAACGGAGGATGACCAAGACGCCTGTGCTGAAGCCATATTTGGGAGGATGACCAAGACTCTAAACCTGTATGATGATTGGAAGTGAGAGCCTTTTGTTTGGTACAATCTCTATTTTCCTCATGCTGCAAGTAGTATAACCCGCCCTGCTCTTTAGCAATTCCAATCGTCTTCCCCGTGGCAAGATCCTGCAAAACACAATGGGAGTGAAAAACGTCACACGTGCACAGTTTAAGTCTTGGGTTATTTTATGAATGGACAAGAGGTTATTAGATAGTTTGGGAACATGAAGCACATTTGTTAAATGAAGGGAAGGTTGAAGTTGAGTGCTACCACAACTGGTAACAGGGGTATGAGAACCATTAGCTACAGTGATGTGTTGGTTACCAGGTAAAGTGGTATAGGATGAAAAATAAGAGGAATGAGGTGTCATATGATCACTAGCACCAGAGTCTATAATCCAGATATCCTCAGTACCAGAAGCATTAAAGGATAAGAAGCTAGAACTCTTACCGGTCATGGTTAGGGAACAAGAGCTAGATGGCTTACTAAGAGAGTCCATAAGAGCCCGCAGTCGTTCCAACTCTACTTTGCTAAGAGCTGGGACCTCTTTTTCAGCTTGTGGGATAGGTGGGTCTTCTACTACACTTTCTGAGTCAGATGTTGCTTGATTAGCACGCCTCTGTGAGGTACCTTTGAATCCTCCAATGCGCTCAAGGACCTTCTCTCTTCCATGAAGTTTATAACATGTCTCCTTAATATGACCTGTTCTCTTACAATAACTGCACCAACGATCTTCGCGGTTAGACTTTGCGGGAGGTTTCCCAGATGAATAGGATGATCCTTTTATAGGACCCTTTCCGGTAGCCAAGGCTGAACCATCAACACAACTACCCTCCTCCAACATCACTGACCTTCGAGTTTCTTCTCCCCGTACAGTGTAGAACACCTCTGAGAGAGAAGGAAGTTTTTCTTTGCCCAAAATCTGAACCCTAATAGGATCAAACTCAGAGTTCAGTCCAGAAAGAAATTTGAAGATTCTCACCCTTTCAATGAACTGTGTCAGTGTGGCAGAGTCAGCATTGCATGTCATTTTCAGATTCTGATACTGATCTAACTCAATCCACAAACCATTCAACGTCCCATAGTAGTCTGTCATTGAAAGACTCCCCTGCTTGGTATTGAAGATCTTATTTTCTATCTCATAACATGCTGCAATATCCTTCTTCATTGAGTACGTCTGACTGAGGTTCTCCCAAATCTCCTTAGCAGTTGAGAAGAACATAGAGTTCCTACTGATCTCTGGAGTCATAGAATGCCATAACCAGGTCATGATAAGAGAGTCTTCATCGTCCCAAGCTTCATATTTTGGGTCTGTTTTGGCTGGAGGATCCCTTTCTATATGACTCAGTTTCTTTCGTCCCTTGAGGGTAGTGCGAACCAACTGGGCCCACTTGAGGTAGTTGTGCCCATCAAGACGGTATGAGCCTTGCAACACCTGTAGATCATTGGGACTAAGAACAGAAGCTGGCTTGTCTTCAGACATTACGTAGAAACAGCAGCGACTTGCTCGAGAATGGAGGAGTAGCACGGGCTTTCAAATAGCCACAAAAGAAGCCGGAGTTATAGCAAAATAGCCCCGAAAACAGGAGCAGAAGAGGCCGGCGACCAAGACTGGGTGACTGGCGTCAAAAATGGTGGCCGGAAAGGCGGCGCGTGGGCTGCACGCGCCAGAAACGTAGCACTGTTGAACGCGCGCGTGAGGGCGCGTGTGATGTGCGTTGGGGACGTGACTTTGTGGGCCTTGTAGATCGGCTGACGGCGATTCTGGCGGTGGTGGTCTCGCCGGAAAACTCGCCTGAAAAAAATTTTCCGGCAACGGTGCGGCGGCGGACGCGGCGACGGCGGCGATGTATGCAGAAAACAGAGCCCCCAGGATCGGGAGCTGTGATACCAACTTGAAAAGAAGGAATCTAAATATTATTTCAATCAGATTAATTACAAAGAATGATTACCTGTAATATATATAGACTACCTATCTTAATTAAGGAAAATAAAGGGAAATGAAACTGTACATCTAATCAAAACTGTCCTAATTATGAAATAAATCTCTCCTAATTATATTACACTAATTATGTAACGTATATATTAATTATGTAACGTAACAGTATTAGTTATTAGTCTAGAAAGTACTAGAACAGGTTAGTTATCAGATTAGTTATAGGTTAGCTAGAATAATATTTTACTGAGTTGGTTAGTTAGTTAGGTTTCTGCTAGCTGTATAAATATACAGCTGTGTACCTTCAGTTAGTTAATTATTCGGTTTTCAGTTTTCAGTTTCAGAACATTTCTCTCTTCTCTCTCATTCTCTCTCTCTCTCGCACTCTCTCTTTCTCAAATACTTTCTTGTACTTTCTCTTAGTTTCTTACACTTTCCTGCTGACAAGAATTCTCAAAGTTCTAAAAAGTAATTTATTGAAAAGAGAAAGGGTTGTACAGCTTAAAGGCTAGAAAGAGAGAAATCAAACTTTTCAATTTAGAAGGTTCTAGTTTTTCATCGTTTTTAGCTTCAGAATCTTTCTTACTCTTTGCTTGCAGGTTTTAATCAAAAGTATTGATCGTGTCTTAGAGTTTGTGAAGCGAAGTAAGGCAGTCAGTCCTACTGTTGCATTGGAGACAGCTACTGCCTTGCAGGTCATTATATCCTTGTATTTGACTTTTGGGTAAATATTTTTTAATTAAAAAATAAATGATTGATAAGGAGACTATAACACTATTTTCATTCTGGAATTTACTTTCTGCTGTTTGCGGTGCTTTGTTTTGTTTGAACTTTCATTTACGCTTGATATAAATGAAGGAATCTTCAGAATTACTGGCTTCATATTTATCACAAGGATTAAAATTGTTGACTCTCACAGCAGAATGTCACGCAACTGCTTTATATTAAGCATTAGATATGTGGAGTTACAAAATTTGAAAAATAGTACCATGATGATTAAGAGATCAAGAATTGATGTTTAATGGAGATAATGTTGTATTAATTTTATAGGGTAAGATACTTGATATTTTACATGTGATGCATGGGCTTCACATTAAAATTTTCATTGCTTATGCTAAAGGTTGTGTACTACGGACAAACTGATGCCAAATTTTATGTTTGAGGGGAAAATGGATACATAAATTTGTTGTGGAAGAAAATTGAGCCGACCTAGTTCCCTAACAAAAAGTGCATTTTAGGATTGATTTGGTTCTCTTTCTCTCTGTCTCTCTCTGAATATATAAATAAATTATTTTGGGGATTTTCTTGAGGATATGCCGAGGGATCATAGAGCCTGGATTAATGAGTTTATTTTCTTTTATTGGTTTATGTTTTTGTTTTCTTGTTTAGGAGTTTATATTATCCTTATTCCTTGTATTTCCTCCTCTCTTGTTCAGAAATCTTATTTTTGTCCAAAAAAGTCCGTCTAAATTGAGGCATAGAATTTGGATCCGTCTAAATTGGAAAGTAAATAGGAGGAAAAAGGAAACATGTAATAAAATTAAACAAACATTTAGGGCTCAATGTCGTTTTCAAAAAGTCTTCATATGAAATGTTTTCTCCTAGCAATGATTGAGTTCTGGGCTAACTTTTTTTAACTGGTAAATGCAAGGGCAGATGAAGTTTGAGAAAGTGACTCGTAGAGCACAGGAGCAATTTCAAATGGCTTTAGAGGAACAAAGCAGGTTATCACCCATTATTATTCTCTTCTTCCTTTTCCTTTTTTTTTTGTGTTTGGTTTCTCTGTTTTAATGCTTGCCGTTGCTTTGAATTTATTTGTTTCCTCTTTTCATAATTATGGAAAACTTTGTAGTGTTCATCAATCCAGCAATGCATTATGCTTGAAATATTGGGTATTAAGTGAGATGTGGCCAGGTAAGCTTTTCCGAAGGAATATGTGAGGATTAAATAATTGCCAGTAGTTTATTGGGTGAGGATTAAATCTTGTGGCAATTTGCTGTTTATGGGATTTTGTGATTTTTGTCGTTGGAAAGGAATGCCAGCATCTTCAAGGGTGCTTTCTCACCTGTTAATTTGTGATGGATAGAATTGTCTTCATGGTTTCTCTTTGGTGGTCAGCTCATGGTGTTTTTAAGGGAATCAGTATTTCGAATATGCCAAGAGACTGGACAGCTCTCCTACACTGACTAGTTTTTAGGAGTTCCCTTTCTTTATCTCTGTTATACTCTCCTTTTGCTTTGTCTTTGCTAAGATTCCTTATCCTCCAACCATTTGTACTTCTATCTTTTTCTTTCTCTGATAAAATTTCTTCTTCTATCCACACACGAAAAAAAAAAACAAAATTTACCAGTAGTAGTTATTCATCTTTTAGTTGTGTGTAACAATGAAATCTCTTTCTTTTCTTTTTTCTTTTTGTCCTTTTCATTTTTCAAACTATTAGCAATGTTGGCATGAATATGAATTATATGGTACTTTAGTACATGGTTTCTTTCGGGGAATCTTCTTGGTACACATGTAGAGGGATTGGAAAGCTCTTCTTTTTTATTTTGCTTCGGTTGTTTTTTTTGGAGTATGACTTATGGTGTGTTTGTAGAATCTTGGGTGGGCCCTCTGAACTTAAAGCATTTTCTATTTAAAGGAGTAATGCTACACAAATTGAGCATGAATTTGTCAACATCCAAGGGTGATTGTTGAAAAATCGAAGTGGTAGGAACCACTCATCCATTCATGGGGCAATAATAATGCTAACACATTCTGGCAAAATTTTGGCAAAAAAATTGTGACTACAAACAAAGGAAAACTTAAGCAAAGATGAACATTGAAAGAGCATACTGGGGAAAAACTAGAGTTTTGATTGCCGTAATTAGTGTGTGGCTGGGACAAAGGCATCATGGAAGAGGAGTTCAAGAGAACTTGGCATTGGAATGGTGACGAGACTAGGTCACGAAGAAGGATTGTACCGCTTTGATACCATGTTGAAAATATAAGGTTTAGATAGGGAAGGAGGAAAAGAGAGAGTAGAGACTTTGAGTAAATACTCTCTTGTTTATAATTATGTGATACAAATTACAAAATACTAGCTCAATGGTTCTATTTATTTATTTATACTAATATTAGGTTTAGTACTAATGTAGTACTACTAGTACAAGCAGAAGCCTACTTGGTTTTTGATTAAAGATTCCTAGTACAATCATTTTATGGGATACGATTGCTTTTTATGGGATAGGATTGTTTTGTTGGTTTTCTGATTGGTTTTTGCTAATGGGTTGCTTTGTTGGGTTTTTTTGTGGGTATAGAATGGTGTTGAAAAGCTCTTTTGAGACAATAGGATTGGATAGATCTTGAGATAATTCTTTTGTTTTTTTGGGGTGGGGGCGCGTATGAGGTATTGTTTTGGTTTTTAAGCAAAATCTTGATACACCAGGGTGTGTGGTTTTCCCATTCAGACCCGGGGGGGGGGGCGCTATGGCTCTCTAGATCGTGATTTGGCCTTCGTGGTCTTCATTTGGAATCACTTCGCTTCGATCTCCGTAGCTCAAGTTACGTCTGTTTTACCACACAAAGATCAAGAATTCTGCAAATCTTGGTGATCTTGATTTTGAGCTCAATTCCTTTGTGATTCATTGATAGCGTGTATGACTTGAATTTCCATGGTTTAGGTCGTCATGAACTTCATTTCGTGAGGTGCAAAGTACTTTCATGTGGTTATAGTGTCTTGGGAGAGAGTTTCCATCTTTTTTATGAGGATGAAAATTTGAACTTGTATAATATATTAATTTTTTGCTGTTAAGTTGAAAAGGCATATATTGCTCATTTACAGGTTCCTGTCTCTGACTGATTTTTCAGATTTGCATTTGACATTGATCTTGATGCTCCCAAAGTTAGAGTTCCTCTAAGAACTAGCGGTTCAGACAGATGTGATAGTCATTTTCTTTTGGATTTTGGTCATTTTACACTTCACACTGCGGTATGCTTCTTGAAATATGAGGTTTTGAGTTTTGCTTATTTAGCGTGGCCTTTTCTTAAATGATTCGGTGTTCTCACAGGAAAGCCAGTCTGATGAGCAGAGGCAGAATCTTTATTCTCGGTTTTACATATCTGGACGGGATATTGCTGCTTTTTTTACAGACTGTGGCTCTGATTTCGGGAGTTGCAGTTTGGTGAAGCCAAATAATGATAGTCAAATAATGAACTCACCCATTGCCAAAGAAGTTGAAAATGTCTATTCTCTCATTGATAGATGTGGAATGGCAGTACTTGTTAATCAGGTTTGTTTGTTGTGTATACTTTTCAAAACTGTTCTATAATAATTTTCTGGATGACATTTTAGTGAGCATAATTTGTTCTAATCATGTTTCTGACTCTGATTACTCAAGATTAAAGTTCCTCATCCGAGTTACCCATCCACTCGTATTTCCGTTCAAGTGCCAAACCTTGGCATTCACTTTTCATCAGAGAGATATTTCAGAATCATGGAACTGCTGAACATATTGTACAAGACTATGGACACCTATAATCAGTCTACAGCTGATAGTTTCCAAGCTAAACTTACTCCTTGGAGTCCTGCAGATCTTGCCGCAGATGGTAGAATCCTTGTTTGGAAGGTATTTCCGCAAATCTTTATAATATTTGCTCATTAGGCATTTACTTTTGAGGTAATGATTTGTTTGACATGAGAAATTCAAATAATGTTCATTTTACAGGGAATTGGCAATTCTGTTGCTACGTGGCATCCTTGTTTCCTGGTGCTTTCAGGATTGTATCTTTATGTATTTGAATCTGCAAAGTCTCAGAGTCACCAGCGATACCTAAGGTTTTATACATCTTTTTCTATTTTGTATCTTGGACATTAATTCCAGTGTTTTTTATAGAAAAAAAAATTTTATGGAAGAGAGGAGAAAAAAAGAACATTTATATGGAGGATAAGATATCATCTAAAATAGAAAATGACACAGAAAGAAATATGAAAATAATAAAGAATGTGGCAAGGCTGCCCAATCTGTATGGATGTCAGAAATAGGATTTCCTTAAAACAGCCATGATCAGAACATCAAATAGAAGTACAAACATTGTCCTATATAGGAAGTTTAGGGATAAAGAGGCACCCTTAAAGATACGGGCATTCTTCTCCAGGCAAATGTACTGAAGAATTGCATAAACTGCACGTTGTCATAAAATCGTCCCCTCTTTACTTTTTTATTGAAACCTTTGTGAATCATAAAAAATGAAAAACTATGATAAAACATAAGGGCACACCTAACTCCCATTAAGGATCACAAAATGACTGTTTAATGGGAAAGTAGCTGTCTTATTATGCAAGAAAAAGTAACCCACTGTTTTTGAGATTGATCTGCACATAGTATATGTTGGGAGAAAGAGTGGTGTAAGATTTACGAATTTGAAATGAGTTGTTTGTATTAATCCTATTTGAGTTTTGCTGTCCGATCAATGGACTTGATCCTAGAAAGAGCTTTGTACTTCTTAATGGGTTTGTCAGGTAGGAATGTAATGTTTAGGAGTGACCGAGTGAGTTGGGATTTACAACAGCACACTGGAAAAATCCAAAGTCCAAGCTCTCTTGTGGATTGGTAGAGAAGTCAGTAGAATTTAAGCAGCTTAGTAGCTTCTGTAACATTTAATTCTCTAAGGATCTGAAAGTGGCAAGGTAAATTAGAACTCTGAATATAATAAAAATTCTTAATGGGCAAGTTATGGACAGTAGAGAGATGATAATGGAGGGGAAAATCCTTACCCAAATGTCCATATCCATGTGTTTGCAATTCGTATCCATATACGACAGCTGTATTGTAGTACCCATGCATCTTAGGAAGAATCCCCTTATAGGATGGTCCTCCCAAAACCAAAAATGAGAAACATGACTAGCTCGAAACACAGAGGAAGAAAAAAGGAAGGATATATCTGAGAGAAGGATTTCCAGGGGCTTTCATGACTAGCATTGATGGAATAATTAACTTCCCAACCATTCTAATGAGCACTATCTATGCTCTTAATTATCCTTTGCCAAAGAGAATCATATTTTACCCACTTTAATCATATTTTGCATACTTCTTACACCTTATGGCATTGTAGATTACGGCATCCCCACTTTTAAGTTGTCAAATCTGTGTTATATTCTTGTAATATTCCTATTCATAATAAAATTGTCTCAGATTTTTGTACAGCATGTTGCCTTGGTAAAGCTCATTGTTTTCCCTCTCATCACTCTACTACTGTTTATCAAGAGCCTTTTGAACTAGTCTTTAGTTAATTGTGGGGTCCAGCTCCTATCCAATCTTCAAGTGGTTATTTTTCTGTCTCATTTGTTGATGCTTTTACAAGATTTACTTGGCTTTATCCTCTTAAACTCAAGTCTGAGGCATTTTCTGTTTCCAAACAATTCAACGCAGAAGTTGAACTGCAGTTTGACAAAAGAATTAAATCTGTTCAAACAGACTGGGGTAGGGAATTTAGACCCTTTTCCAAATTCTTGCTGACAGGCATTCATCATCGTCTTATTTGTCCTCACATTCACCATCAAAATGGTAGTGTTGAGCGCAAACATAGACAAATCGTTGACATGGGTTTATTAACTTTGTTGGCTCAAGCCTCCTTGGCTCCTTGCTTCTTAAGTTTTGGGATCATGCCTTTCTTACTTCTATCTATCTTGTAAACAGACTGCCCACTACAGCTCTCCAAAATGAAGTTCCGTACACTAAGCTTTTTCATGCTGCCCGATTATACTTTTCTTAAGGTGTTTGGGTGTGCATGCTATCCTTGCTTGTGGCCTTATAACAGACACAAACTAGAATTTAGATCTAGTGAGTGTACTTTTCTAGGTTATTCCTCTAATCATAAAGGGTATAACTATAAATGCCTTTCCTCATATGGTAGAATTTTTATATGTAAAGATGTTATTTTTAATGAGTTTCGCATTCCATATTCAGAATTTCATTCAGCTTCAACTGTATCTACTTCTGAAATTTAGTCTTGTTCTCCTTTACTTTCTTCCTCTATTTCTACGTTTCATTTTCCTCTAACTTCTATAACTGATAATTTTTCTCTGTCAGCTTCTGCTGAATCCTTATCCACTGAATCTTCTGGTTCTGGTTCTCATATAGCTCCTCTATCTGGTTCTGCTGTGTCTGGTTCTGGTTCTGCTGTGTCTGGTTTTGATTCTACTGTGTCTGGTTCTGGTTCTACTGACTTTTCTGCTTCTGGTTCTGATTTTATTGATCCTACTCTTGCATCCACAGAGTCATCAAATTCAGTTTCTGTCTCAGCAGCTGCTCCTCTTGCAATTACTGAGATTGTTGAATTCTCTAATCCTCGTGAGACAGAACCTGCAAGTACTTCTTCTTCCAACACTTCAGGTTCTAATTTTAACCTGAGTTTTCCTCTAATTCTCGACCCATTTCAGCATCTACTCATCGTATGCAAACTCGTTCTAAGTCGGGTATTTTTAAACCCAGAATTACACCTATTCTTTTTCTTACTCATCTTGAACCAAGTTCTGTCCAAGAGGCCTGGAGCAGTCCCAAATGATATGAGGCTATGACAGCAGAATATGATGCATTGTTTAAGAATAATACTTGGACACTTGTTCCTCTTCCACCTAATAGGACTGCAAGTGGATGCAAATGGGTGTTTCGAGTTAAGAAAAACCCAGATGGTTCTATTAACAAGTACAAGGCCAGGTTAGTGGCCGAAAGGTTTCATCAACAACCCAGATTTTGACTACACAGACTTTTTCACCTGTTGTCGAACTGGTAACAATCAGAGTTGTACTTACACTAGCTCTTACTCAAAAGTGGACATTGCAGCTGTTGGATGTAAATAATGCCTTCCTCAATGGCTATTTACAAGAGGAAGTATATATGCTATAAAGTATAGAGATGATCTTAGGAATTGTGTTTCTCACACATATAAATTGATATTTATATACATAGTAGTACATGAATGTATACATGAAAGTATTAAGTATAAACACTAATTCCAATGAATACTAATTCCTATGAATACTAATTCTTATGAAGAGACTAAGTCCTATGACACATGTGTAGCATATGAAACATGTGAAATATAGGCTTTTATTCTAACACTCCCCCTCAAGTTGGAGCATATATATTATTTGTTCCAACTTGTTACAAATAAATTCAACCCGAGGCCCTCTGAGGGACTTAGTAAATATATTAGTTAATTGTTCATTGGAATTGACAAAACCAGTCGTGATTTCGCCTGAAAGGACCTTTTCTCTGACAAAATGGCAGTCAATCTCTATATGTTTGGTCCTTTCATGAAAAACTGGGTTAGAAGCAATATGTAAAGCAGCTTGGTTGTCACAAATCAGTTTCATTTCCTTGACATCTCCCAATTTCAGCTGCTGAAGCAATTGCTTTAGCTATGTAAGTTCACATGTTGCTGCTGCCATAGTGCGATATTCGGCCTCTGCGCTGGATTTAGCAACTATGTTCTGTTTTTTACTTCGCCACGAGGATAAGTTACCTCCAATAAAGACACAATACCCTGAGGTTGATCTTCTATCTGATGGTGAATCGGCCCAATCAGTATTAGAATAGCCAACAACTTGAGCATTGCCTTTGTTTTCATAAAGTAACCTTTTTCCTGGTGCACTCTAGGTGTATCTAAGTATGCGAACCACGACATCCCAATGACTATCACAAGGAGCATTTAGAAACTAACTTACCATACTTGCAGCAAAAGTAATGTTTGATCTAGTTATTGTAAGGTAGTTAAGTTTACTAACTAGACATCGATATCTGCCAGGGTCTTGTAATGGCTCCCCCTGACCCGGTAGTAGTTTGACGTTGGGATCCATCGGAGTATCACTAGGGCTGCAATCCAACATACCTGTTTCTTCAAGTATGTCTAAAGCATATTGTCTTTGTGTGATGGCAACTCCTGTAAGAGACTGTGCAACCTCTGCCAAAAAAATATTTTAGAGGGCCCAAATCTTTTGTCTGAAAATGGTTTGATAGATGTTGCTTGAGATGTTGGATACCAGCCTCATCATTCCCTGTATGGACAATGTCATCTACATAAACTACAAGGTAGATACAAAGGCCAGGTGAAGAGTGTCGGAAGAACACAGAGTGATCAACCGCACATTGAGTCATGCCAAATTGTTGGATGACAGAGTTGAATCTCCCAAACCAGGCATGAGGAGATTGTTTAAGTCCATAGAGAGATCGACGTAGTCGGCAGATAAAGTCTGGTGCTTTTTGAGCAATAAATCCTGGTAGCTGTTGCATATAGACCTCTTCTTGTAATTCACCATGTAAGAAGGTATTCTTGATGTCTAGCTGATGAAGGGGCCATGAATGAATAGCAGCCATGGCAAGAAAGAGGCAAACCGAAGCAATTTTAGTTACAGGAGAAAATGTATCCCCATAATCAAGGCCAAAGATCTGTGTGTATCCTTTGGCCACTAAGCGGGTTTTCAAACGATCAACTTTCCCATCAGGACCTATCTTCACAGTATAGACCCATCGACAACCAACAATCGTTTTACCAAGAGGTAAGGGGACAAGTTCCCATATACCACTAGAGTGTAAAGTAGCCATATCGTCAACCATAGCTTGTTGCCATCCTGGATGAGATAGAGTTTCACCTGTAGTTTTGGGAATAGAAACAGAGGTCAAAGAGGACTCAAAGGCATAATAGGAAGGTGATAAATGATGATAACTCAAATGGCAAGCATAAATAAGGTTAGGATTACGAGTGGACCTGATACCTTTGCATAATGCTATGGGCAATTCTGGTGCAGGAGGCGGAGCCGGAGAGACCGATGGAGTAGAAGATGAGTTACAAGGAAGACTGGGGACAGGATCTGAAGCAACATGAATGGCTGTCTGATCAACTGGGTTGATGGATGCATGAACGGGGTGTGGACGTGGTCTTCACTGATATGTGATCAAAGGAGGAGCCGTGATAGGTGTGGGACTAACCTGAATAGGGGAAGGACCAACTGGTAGCATACTGTGAAGGTTATGATGCCCATTGGAGGAAGATGGAAAGAACAGGCGGGTCTCAAAGATGGTGACATCAATAGAGACAACGTATTGTTTGAGATTTGGGGAGTAGCATCAATAACTTTTCTGCAACTGAGAGTAGCCTAGGAAAAGTCACTTAAGGGATTTGGCAACCAATTTATCTATTCCTGGAGTGAGGTTATGTACAAAACAAGTACAACCAAAAACACGAAGAGGAAGAGGATAGAGATCCTGGTTGGGAAACAACAGAGAATGGGGTACCTGATTGTGGAGGACGAAAGAAGGCATGTGGTTAATGAGGTAGCATGCAGTCATGATTGTGTCACCCCAAAATTGAAGTGTTGTATTGAAGTGAAGGAGCAAGGTACGAGCAGTTTCAATTAGGTGGCGATTTTTTCTTTCGGCCACACCATTTTGTGGTGGGGTATGAGCACATGATGACTGGTGTAAAATGCCCTGTGAAGTCAAAAAGAATTGAAATGGGACAGAAAAATATTCACAGGCATTGTCACTTCGCAAAACTTGAATAGAGGTATCAAATTGAGTTTGGATTTTTGAATAAAAACCTTTAAATATGGAAAAAAAGTTCAGAGCGATTTTTCATTAGAAACAACCAAGTACAACGGGAAAAATCGTCAATAAAAGTAACAAAATATTGATAACCCAATGTAGAAGCAACATGATTAGGACCCCAAATAACTAAATGGATTAAAGCGAAAAGAGCATTAGCTCGTTTATTGACTCTTTCAGGAAATGAACTACGGACATGTTTTCCCAACTGACAAGACTCACACTCCAGTGCTGACACTTTAGAAAGACTAGGTATCATAACATGTAATTTCTGTATACTGTGATGTCCCAAGCGTTGATCAATGATTTCAGGTGACTCAATGGCAGAACAAGCAATAGGAGATGCGGGAATAATGAGGTGACACAAGCCTCGAGACTCACGTCCTACTCAAATCGTTTGTTCGGTACCTCGATCCTGTGCAAGAACAGTATCATTAGTAAAGATAACAGAATAAGGCAGGGTATGAGTGAGTTTGCTTATAGATATCAAATTAAAGGGACAACCAGGTACAAATAGTACAGAATCTAAAGATTGAGTGGGAAGGGGTTTAGCTTGACCAATGCCTTGGACTTTGGTTTGAGAACCATTGGCTAAAGTAACACTAGGTAGTGTATCCGTATAGGTAAGGTGGGAGAAAATGGATTTGTTACCAGACATATGATTAAAAGTGCCAGAGTCAAGGATCCAAGGTCCCAAAGATGAAGACTGTGAAGGGAAGGCTGCAGGATTTCTAGGCTGAGTGACAAGTGTAATTGACTGCATGGCTGCCTTGAGTCGTATGTACTCATTATATTCAATGGCAGAGAGGGAAACCTCGTCAGATGAGTCAGATGGGACAACTTGAGCAACATTCACAATTCTAGATTGTTGGGTGGCTTTAGTTCTGCACTATTGCTTAATGTGACCAATTTTTTTTACAAAAAGTGCATTGTTGATTGGCCTTGGTTCTGCACTGTTCCTCAATGTGACCAAATTTGTTGCAAAAGGTGTAGCGAGGACGAGGACGAGGACGAGGACCACCACAACCTCCTCCCCGTTCGCCTCGGTTGCTGGATTGGGAAATCAGGGCAGATGATTCATTAGGTGCAAGGGATGGAGCAACAGTTGTAGGTGGTGAAAGACGCAACAGTTGTTCCGAGACTATATCATATGAAGGAGCGGTAGGGCTTGAGAGCATTTGATTGCGGATTGAGTCAAGCTTAGGTGGCAAACCAGCAAGGGCAAGACCATGAAGAACTTTCCACGTTGTTTGGCATGTTTCTCTGCATTGTCAGTAAAGGGCATAAGTGCATCAAACTCAGCAATCAAAATATCAAGCTTACTCAGATAGGTCTCCATGTCCATGTCTTGTTTCTTAGTGGTGATGAGGTTAGAAACAATGTTGTAGCGACGGTTGACGTCATTGGAGTACAATTTCTTAGCCTTGGCCCACACATCATAGCATGTCCAAAAAGCACGGTATTGAGGTTGAAGCTTGGCATCAATGGAGTGTAAAATTTGCTGTTGGACGGTGGCCTCTTGGCCTTATTTCTATGGACGATGGCTTCTATGGACGGTGATGTACGATGGCCTCTATGGACGGTGGCCTCTTGGCCTTGTTACCACGTTTTTAATGTAGATATTGTATTTAGTGCATTTAGTGCTTTATTAATTGGTTGCTTATTTTCTAGGGACATTTAATGTACAGTTGCTCCATATATATATTACTGGCATTGTAAACATTGGGAGGTTAGAATAATATATAGTTTTTCAGACTCTTTGACATGGTATCACAACCTTCTCTTTTATCCTAGGCTGTCACAATTTTTTTTCTCTGCCCTAGGGGCTTTTGGATTTATAGTCTTTTCTGGCTTAAGAATTTTGTTCGTCGTGTTTGACATCTGGTTCTGGAATTTTTTTTCCAGATCATGTATTCTAGTTTCACCTCAGAGTTACAAATTTGTTTTGCATCCTTTTGGTTTTCTACATCAGTATGGCAACAAACAACTTCTGTGTTCGCTTTAGTGGGAAGAACTATTCAGCCTGGAAGTTTCAGTTTAGGATGTTTGTCAAAGGCAAGGGATTGTGGGGTCATATTGATGGCTTTTCTGCCGCACCAAGTGCCTTAATTGAGATTGCTAAATGGAAGACGCAGGACGCTCAGATTATTTCCTGGATTTTGGGATCCATTGAGCCAGACATGGTTAACAATTTGTGCTCTTTTTCGACAGCTAAGGAGATGTAGGACTACTTGAAACGTATCTACAACCAAGATAACTATGCAAAGTGCTTTCAGTTGGAGCTGGACATTGCCAACTACAGCTAGGGTAATCTCTCGATTCAAGAATACTACTCTGGTTTCCTCAACTTGTGGACTGAGCATTAGGCTATTATACATGCTAAAGTTCCAAAGGAAGCGTTGTTTGCCCTTCAAGAAGTTCATAACACCAGTCGAAGGGCTCAATTTCTCATGAAACGTAGACCAGAATTCGAGGTAACGAGGGCTGCTATGTTAAATAGAGACCCGGTTCCCTCCTTGGATGTGTGTGTTGGAGAGTTACTTCGGGAGGAGCAGCAGTTATTCACTTTAGGAGCTATGGCACAAGACAAATTTCCTTCGGAAGCTGTCACCGTTGCTTATGCTGCTCGAGGGAAAGGAAAAGGAAGGGATATGAAGCAGGTTCAGTGCTATTCTTGCAAGGAGTTTGGGCATATTGCTCGAAACTGCAGCTGAAAATTTTGTTCCTATTGTAAACAGCGTGGTCATATTATTAAGGAATGTCCTATGAGACTAGAAAACCACCCAGTCAATGCCTTCCATGTAGCGGTTCATCCTTCTTCTTCTACAGCACCAGCACATCAACCTTCCATAAAAGCACTTCCTGCAGTCTCTACTCAAGCTGTCCTAACTCTAGAAATGGTGCAACAGATGATAATTTCAACATTTTATGTTGTGGGCATTCAAGGTAAGCCTAAGCACACTCTTCAATCTTGGTTTGTTGACTCTGAGGCTTCGAATCATATGTCTGGTACTTCTGACTCTTTGCACAATATTCAACCTTATTATGGTGCACAACATATTCAAATTGTGAATGGTAATACTCTTCCTATTGCTGCTGTTGGGGATATTGATTCATCTTTTCGCAATGTGTTTGTGTCTCCTGGACTTTCTTCTTGTTTACTTTTAGTTGGCCAATTGGTTGATAATAATTGTGATGTGCATTTCTCTCGTGGTGGTTGTCTTGTGCAGGATCAGGCGTCGGGGAAAGTGATCGCGAAGGGGCCTAAAGTGGGCAGATTGTTTCCTATGCACTTTCCTACTCCTAGTCTTTTCTCTTTAGCTTGTACTATTGTAACAAATCAAAGTGAGGTCTGGCATAAACGTTTGGGCCATCCTAACTCACTTGTTTTGTCTCATTTATTGAAACATGGCTTCTTGGGCAATAAAAATCAGTCTTCTTCTTTATCTTTTGACTGTTCTGTGTGTAAGCTTGCTAAAAGTAAGATTCTACCATTCTCTTCTATTGGTCATCGTGCAGACAAATGTTTTGATCTTATTCATAGTGATGTTTGGGGTGTTTCTCCTGTCATGTCTCATGCAAACTATAAATATTTCGTGACATTTATTGATGACTACAGTCAGTTTACTTGGATTTATTTTCTTCGCTCCAAAGCTGAGGGTTTTTCAGTGTTTCAGACCTTTTTAGCCTATGTTGAAAATCAATTTTCTACTGGTATTAAGATTTTACGTTCTGACTCTGGCGGAGAATATATGTCTAATGAATTTCAGGCATTCTTACAACATAAAGGTATTATTTCGTAGCGTTCTTGTTCATATATGCCTCAGCAGAATGGCGTTGCTGAGCATAAAAACATCCACTTGTTGGATGTCACATACCTTGCTACTTGAATCCTCTATTCCTCTTCGTTTTTGGGTTGAGGCTTTGTCCACTGCTGTCTACCTGATTAATCGTCTTCCTTCTCAGGTTTTAGACTTTGATTCACCTTTCTCTCGTCTCTATAACATGCCTCCTAGTTATCATAATCTTCATACTTTTGGTTGTGTTTGTTTTGGTCATTTACCACCTACTGAGCGTCGCAAACTTGGTGCTCAGGCAGTTCAGTGTGCGTTTATGGGTTACAGTACCACTTAAAAAGGCTGTGTGTTATGATGCTACTGCTAATCGTCTTTGTATCTCTCGAAATATGACTTTCTTTGAGAATCACTACTTCTTTCCATCTAATGTGGTCTCTTCTATTGATCTTGCTTTGCTTCCTAACTTTGGTGATGTCCCTCGTTCTATTGAGCGTTTCAAACCAGGTGTTGTATATGAGACGTCAGCCTTCTTTACCCCCTCCCGACATTGACCCGCCACCTGAACCTGTACCTCCTGCACCTCGAAGATCTACTCGTGTCTCTAATCCACCAGATAGGTATGAGTTTCCACTCACTTCTCTTAATGTGACCTTATCTGGCATTTCTGTTCCTACTTGTTATTCTTAGGCAGTTAAGGAAGCATGTTGGGAACAAGCCATGCAAGCTGAGCTACAGGCTCTTCAGGAGAATCATACTTGGGATATTGTTCGATGCCGTCCTGGTATTAAACCTATTCGCTCTAAGTGGGTGTATTTTGTGAAGCTTAATTCCGATGGTTCTCTAGACCGCTATAAGGATCAATTAGTTGCTCTTGGCAACAAGCAGGAATATGGGGTGGATTATGATGAGACGTTTGCTCTAGTAGCTAAAATGACTACTGTGCGGACTATTCTTGCTATTGCGGCTTCCAAGGGATGGTCCCTCCACCAAATGGACGTTAAGAATGCGTTCCTGCATGGCGATCTTAAGGAATAAATTTTTATGACTCCTCCTCCAGGCTTATTTTCTTCCTCCTCTGGTGTGTGTAAGCTGAAACGTTCTCTTTATGGCTTGAAACAAGCTCCTCGGGCATGGTTCAAAAAATTTCGTTCTACTTTACTTGGTTTTTCTAGAGCCAGTATGATTCTTCTTTGTTTCTTCACAAAACAGAGTGTGGTATTGTTCTTATTCTTGTTTATGTTGATGATATTGTCATCACTGGCACCGATATTATCTTAATACAGTAGCTTAAACAACAACTCGAGACTTCGTTTCATATGAAGGATATTGGTCCCCTCCACTATTTTTTGGGTCTTGAGGTGCATTCGGACCCGAAGGGTATTTTCTTACATCAACACAAATATACATAGGACTTGATCTCTTTAGCTGGCCTTCAATCTGCTTCTCTTGTTGACACCCCTCTAGAGGTCAATGTGAAATATCATCGTGAGGAGGGTGAGCCTCTTTCAAATCCTTTGCTGTATCGTCAATTGGTCGGGAACCTTAATTATCTGACCATTACATGTCCTGACATTTCTTTTGCTATCCAGCAAGTCAGTCAGTTTATGCACACTCCTCGCCATCTCCATTTGGCTGCTGTTCGCCATATCATTTGATATTTGAAAGGTACTTCTAGTCGTTGATTATTTTTTCCTGTCGGATAGTCCTTTCAATTGATTGGTTACAATGATGCAGATTGGGCTGGCTGCTCGGACACTCGGCGCTCTGTTACAGGTTGGTGTATGTTTCTTGGTCCTGCACTCATTTCATGAAAAAGTAAGAAACAACCCCGAGTATCCAAGTCCTCCACTGAGTCTAAATATAGTGCTATGTCTACTGCTTGTTCTGAGATTATTTGGCTTCGTGGTTTATTGACTGAGCTTGGATTTCCTTAATCCGATCCCACGC
Source organism: Ormosia semicastrata (assembly GCA_029884595.1). Taxonomy (NCBI): domain Eukaryota; kingdom Viridiplantae; phylum Streptophyta; class Magnoliopsida; order Fabales; family Fabaceae; genus Ormosia; species Ormosia semicastrata. The sequence goes on from JAQQTO010000043.1 coordinate 27,456,078, forward strand.
ATCTCTATGTGGATAATACTAGTGCTATTCAGATTGCTGCTAATCCGGTTTTTCATGAGCGCACCAAGCATATTGAGGTGGACTGTCATTCGATTTGTGAAGCTTTTGACAATCATATTATCTTGCTTCTGCACATTACCTAAGTTCTTCAACTTGCTGATGTCTTTACCAAGGCAATACCTCGACCTCGTCTTCAGTTTCTCATTGGCAAATTGATGCTTTTTGATCAGCCACATCAATTTGAGGGGGGATGTTAATATTTGCTGTTGGACGGTGGCCCCTCTTGGCCTTGTATCTATGGACGGTGGCTTCTTGGCCTTGTTATCACGTTTTTAGTGTAGATATTGTATTTGGTGCATTTAGTGCTTTATTAATTGGTTGCTTATTTTCTAGGGACATTTAATGTACAGCTGCTCCCTATATATATTACTGTCATTGTAAACATTGGGAGGTTAAAATAATATACAGTTTTTCAGACACTTTGACATGGAGAACCACAACACACTGCAAAGAGAAGCATCAACTTGTTTCCACTTAGCTTGGTCCTTGTCGGGAATGTCCTTGGCTTCTTTGACTAGGTGTTCATGCTGGCCTTGACCTTCAAACCATAACTCCACAATAGCAGCCCCCAAGATGTGTAATTGGCTGTCCCCACCAATTTGTCACATGGGATCAATGGGACAGTAGTGAAGCTAATGGCAGAAGGTGAGGATGAGGTAGACATGTTGGTGAGGGTAAAAAAAAAGGCTTAATAGGCTGGGATTTTGTGCTGGAATGGCTGGGACAGAGGTTGGGAAAAGAAAATCTCGTAATAGTGCAAAACAAAGAAAGAACAGAGAGGTGAGATAGGGTTTGCAAGTTGGTATAGGCTGGAAGAAAGGAGGTGAGGTCAGAAACGGGTAAGGGGGTGGTCGACGGTGGCTGAAGAATCTGGCACACGCGAGTGAGCGAAGGAGCAAATGGTTGGAGCCGCGTGTGGGGGCGCGTGCGGTGGCGGGTGGTGGTGGGTCAGCCGTGGTTGAGCCGGTTGGTGGGTTCTGCTTCCGTTCTGGGTCGTTGGCGGTGGTGGGCGTCACCGGAAAAGTCACAACTGGTGGTGGCGCAGCTGTTTGGACACAACCAGTGGGGATGCACAGTGGTGAGGATCTTAACCTACTACTATTGATACCATATAAAGTATAGAGATGATTTTAGGAATTGTGTATGTTTCTCACATATATAAACTGATATTTATATACATAGTCGTACATGAATGTATACATGAAAGTATTAAGTATGAACACTAATTCCAATGAATACTAATTCCTATGAATACTAATTCTTATGAAGACACCAAGTCCCATGACACGTTTAGCATATGAAACATGTGAAATATGGGCTTTTATTCTTACATATGCAGCAGCCTCTAGGCTTTGAAGACACAAGTAAGAGTCTGGTTTGTATCCTGAACAAGGTACTTGATGGGTTAAAGCAGGCTCCTAGGGCTTGGTTTGAAAGGTTGGCAGTGTTTTTGGTCAATTTTGGCTTTTGATCTAGTCGCTGTGATCCCTGACTTTTCATCCAGACTGGTGCACAACATACTACTTATGTCTTGGTGTATGTTGATGATATCATTGTGACTAGAAGCTCATCCACTTTGGTGCAGCAGCTGATAACTAAACTAAATGAGGAATTTGCACTCAAGCAACTGGGGAAGCTGGATTATTTCCTTGGAATTGAGGTCAAGCATTTGACCAATGGATCTATACTTCTCAGTCAAAGTAAGTATATCAAGGATTTGTTGGAAGAAGCAAAATTGACTGATGCAAAAGGGATCAGTACTCCTATGGTGACAGGTAGCAAACTATCCAAACTTGGAAGTAGTTATGTTGATGATCCACATCTATATAGGTCAGAAGTTGGTGCATTGCAATATGCAACAATTACTAGACCTGAAATCTGTTTCAGTGTAAATAAAGTCTGCCAATTTCTTAGTGCTCCACTAGAAGACTATTGTAAGGCTGTTAAACGGATTTTAAGGTATATGAAAAGTACTGTCACTCATGGTTTGCTACTCTAACGTGCAAGGTCACGTAATTCACTCGCTCTACATGCATTTTGTGATGCTGACTGGTTATCAGATCCTGAGGATAGGAGATCAACTTTTGGATCTTGCATTTTCTTGGGTCCTAATCTTGTGTCCTGGCTGTCAAAGTAACAGACCTTAGTAGCTCGATTCAGCGCAGAGGTTGAGTATAGCAGCCTTGCAGCCATTGCAACAGAGCTAATATGGATTCAGTCACTGCTAAGAGAACTTAATGTCATTGTTCTAGGTCCAATTGTTCATTGTGACAACCTAAGTATAGTGCTACTTGCTCATAATCCAATTCTACATGCGAGAACCATGCATATGGAATTGGACATATTTTTTGTCCGAGAGAAGGTCCTCAATAAGAGCCTAGTGGTTTCCCACATTCCAGTACAAGATCAAACAGCAGATTTACTTACTAAACCCTTGTCTAATCTCAGATTTTGAACTTTAAGGGACAAACTCAGGGTGTTTGATCAGTTTGCTTTGCAACACCCACCCTGTGTTTGAGGGGGAAGTATTAGAGTATGTGATATTGTATTATGTGATAGTTTAGAAAGTACTAGAACAGGTTAGTTGAGTTAGTTATTATGCTGCAGAATATTCTACAGAGTTAGATTTCTGTTAGATGTATAAATAAACAGCTGTGTATCTTCAATTAGTTAGTTAATTCAGTTTTCAGTTTCAGTTTCCAGAACATTTCTCTCTCCTCTCTCTCACTCTCTCTCTCTCGCACTCTCTCTTTCTCTCCCACACTTTCTTGCATTTTCCTAGTAGTAAAAAATTCTCAAACCGGACGACAAGGACCTAGTCAATAGGTCAATATTCTTGCCTAAGACTCAAGCCCACGTCCCTTTTAGGCTGACAGCAAATTTTCCAACTTCTTTTCTTGTCTTTAATTCTTCTATGTTTTTGCTGTGATCATAGCTTTTAGATAGAATTTTTTTATCTTGAAATTAAAAATTTTGGTATTTATGTAATTTATTCTTTGGACTCTGCAGCATGGCTGGTAGGCAAGTCCTTGAGGTTCCCCCAACAAATATTGGTGGTTCCCCATATTGTATTGCTGTAAGTATCAGGGGAATGGACATTCAGAAGGTAAGCTAAATAACTTCCTTGTTAATCTAGAAAGAAGTATGATGTTTCATTTCCAAAATGATCCATTTTATTCTACTACTGTTTATTATGGATTATGGACTCCTGTTTTCAATTGTTCACATGTCTTTGTCATGACTTGGTGTGTTTTGTTTCTTGTTGTGGATTTGAATGGCAATTGCTGTTGCTGATTGTCCATAAATTATCAATTTGTTTTTGTAAGAAAAATGAAAATTTTGAGAAATAGAGGAGTACAAGTAAAATTTAGATAAAAAAAAGAGGCTAAATTTTTTATGGTTTGTTTTTAATGGTTTTGGTAGATGTAAAGAGGCTAAATTTTTGTGGCAATGTGCAATCTATGCTACAATATGATGCATTTGGTTAGAGCTGAACTCGTATTTTTAAGGAAGTTTCTTCCACGCATCACTTTATTTGGGATAAGATTTTGCAATTGGTGTCCATTAGGTGCCAAGCTTGTGGCCTTTTTTATGGGTTTTCTCTAACATATGTGTTGAGGGATTGAGAAGCTTTGTTACACTGATTTTCTCTTTTTCCATGTTTGTTTTATGTTTTGTTCTTTTGTTTCGGAGGATTCCTTATTCTCCTCACTCTTTATAATTCTCTCTCTTCATCTTAATAAATTTATTCTTTTATACTAACAAAAAAAAAAATCCTCCTAACAAAAGAAGCCAACATACAACCATGCATTATCCTATTTGGTGGGTTTAGCTATATTGATCAATCGACACTATTGGGCTCTGTCAAATACCTAATTTTCAATAAATCCATTTAGAGTAAGGTTTTTTTTAGTGGTTTTTTCTAAAGCTTTTGGTCTTTATCGATCCTTTTAATTGGACTATTTGCCATTTGATCTAGTTTTCTCACTAGATCATCTATCGGCAAGGTTGTCAAGATTGCGATTTATCTTGTAGGATTGCATGATTTCACTATCTTTTGTAGGAGTTTCGATCCCGATTACACCCACTAACTCGGTTTGGTGGGATCGTTGTAAGATCATCGAGCAAGATCGTATATGTGGTGGAATCAGACGATTTTTGCATTTTGGGTGAGCCACCATTGAAGCGGCGGAGCAACCCAGTTTTGAGAAAAAACCGAAGCCCACCCAACCCTAAGCACCCTATTTGAACACCGTATATTATTTCATCACTAACAAAATGTTTACAATGAAGATTATACAGAGGCAGCTGCTATACATTAAAAACCAGTATCAAGAAAATAAGCAACAAATTAATTGAGCACTAAAAACAATATCTACACTAAAAATCGTGGGAACACCGTCCACAGAGGCCACCGTCCAACACCACCGTCCAACACTCCCCCTCAAGCTAGTGATTATGCATTCTCTATTCCCAGCTTGGATACAATCGTTTGAAATGCTAGACTATTCAACCTTTTGTAAGTACATCAATAAGCTGACCTTGTGTAGTTACATAGGGTATACAAATTAAATCACTCTAGTTTTTCTTTGATAAAATATCTGTCAACCTTAATATGCTTTGTTCGATCATGCTGTACTAGATTATGAGCAATACTGATTGTAGACTTGTTATCACAATAAAGTCTCATCGGACCATCCCAGTTGATCTTCAGATCCTCAAGAATAATCTTTAACCATAGTAACTCACACACCCCTTGAGCCATAGCTCTGAATTCTACCTCCGCACTGGATCATGCTACCACATTATGTTTTTTACTTCTCTAAGTCACTAGATTTCCACCAAGAAAAGTGCAATATCCTGTAGTTGATCTTCTGTCCACTAGTGATCCAGCATAAACCACATCAGTGTATACCTCGAGTACCACATCTCCATTTCTCTTAAATAGAATGCCTTTTCTTGGTGTTTCCTTAAGGTACTGTAATACTCGATATGCTGCTCGCAAATGAGATTCTTTTGGACTGTGCATGAATTGACTAATCACACTAATTGCATATGCAATATCTGGCCGTGTGTGAGATAGATAAATAAGTTTTCTCACCAGACGCTGATACATTTCTCTGTCAACTGTAGCATCTTCTTTTGCCTGTCCAAGTTTCATATTAGGATCTATAGGAGTACTTGCAGGTTTGCATGCTGTATGACCTGTTTCTTTTAGGAGATCCATAACATACTTTTGTTGAGAGATGAATATTCCTTCCCTAGAATGAGCAACCTCATTTCCAAGAAAGTATTTTAACCTTTCTAATGCTTTAATTTCCAGTTCCTTGGCTAAGCATTGACTCAGAATATGTTTCTCCTTAGCATCATCTCCTGTTACTATTATGTTATCAACATACACCAAAAGAGCTGTGACTCCCCCTGAAGGAGAGTGTTTAACAAATAGTGTGTGATCCCCTTGGCTTTGTTTGTATCCCATAGCCAACATAATTCTAGAAAACCTTCCAAACCACGCTTGCGGTGATTGCTTGAGGCCATATAAGGCCTTTTTCAACTTACACACAGTATTAGCATGCAAATTCCTCCCATATCCTAATGGGACCTCCATGTAGACTTCTTTGAGATATCCATGTAAGAAAGCATTCTTGACATCAAACTGCTATAAATCCCAACCATAATTAGCTGCCAATGCCAATAATACCCGAACTGTGTTCATATCTGCAACTGGTGCAAAAGTTTCTTAGTAATCAATTCCATAAGTTTGGGTATACCCTTTGGCAACTAATCGTGCCTTATACCTCTCTATGGATCCATCTGCTTTATATTTCATAGTATACACCCATTTACAGCCCACACCTTTCTTTCCTCTTGGTAACTGCACTAGCTCCCAGGTTTTATTCTTTTCCAATGCCTCCATCTCCTCATTCATGGCTTGTTTCCATTTTTCATTGGACAAGGCCTTGGGTAGGGTGGTAAGGATGGTGTTGAGAGAGAGAGAGAAAGTGAGAGACATATGAGAAAACCGTGTGTTTCAACTACACAACGGAGGCTGAATATATACTCAATAAGTAATAAATAATTACACAATTTACATGATGTGGGACTAACTAATTACACCTAATTATATTTATATACAGTTTCCAACACTCCCCCTCAAGCTGGAACATATAAGTCATATGCACTAAGCTTATTACAAATATAGTTTACTCGAGGACCTCTCAAAGACTTAGTGAAAACATCTGCCAGTTGATCATTTGAATTGACAAAGCTGAGGTGATGTCTCCAGACGAGATCTTCTCTCTAATAAAGTGACAGTCTAATTCAATGTGTTTGGTCCTTTCATGAAACACTGGATTGGAAGCAATATGCAGTGCAGCTTGGTTATCACAAATAAGAGTCATTTGCATAACGTTTCCAAACTGAAGTTCTTTAAGAAGCTGTTTTAACCAAATGAGCTCACAAGTGGCTGAGGCCATGACATGATATTCTGTTTCGGCACTTGATCTTGCAACTACATTTTGTTTCTTACTCTTCCAGGATATCAGATTACCCCTAATGGATACACAATAACCAGAAGTGGATCTCCTATCAGTAGGAGAACCTGCCCAATCAGCATCTGAGTATCCAACAATCTGAGTGTGTCCTTTGTCTTCATAGACAAGGCATTTTCCTGGAGCTCCCTTAATATATCTGAGGATACAAGTCACTATATCCCAATGTCCTTTACAAGGTGAGTTTAGAAATTGGTTTACTACACTTACCGCAAAGGAAATATCTGGACGGGTAACAGTAAGATAGTTAAGTTTTCCAACCAATTGTCTATATCTTCCTGGGTCTGAAAATGGCTTCCCCTGATCCGGTAAAAGTTTAACATTGGGATCCATAGGAGTGTCAATTGACTTTGCATTCAATAGACCTGTTTCTTCAAGAATATCCATAGCATACTTCCTTTGTGAGATAACTATGTCATCCTTGGACTGTGCCACTTCAATTCCCAAGAAATAACGAAGTTTGCCAAGATCTTTGGTCTGAAAATAATGACAGAGATGCTGTTTTATCTGAGTTATACCTTGGTGATCGCTGCCTGTGATAACAATGTCGTCTACATACACAATCAAATAGATACAGCCTCGGATTGTATGGCGATAAAAGACAGAGTGGTCAGCTTCATTGCGAGTCATACCAAACTGCTGAACAACAGTACTGAATCTCTCAAACCAAGCCCGAGGGGATTGTTTGAGACCATACAAAGACTTGTGTAGACGACAAACGAGGCCAGAAGACTCCCCCTGAGCAACAAACTCAGGAGGTTGCTCCATGTAGACTTCTTCTTCTAGATCACCATGGAGAAAAGCATTCTTGATATCCAGCTGATGAAGGGGCCAATGGCGAATAGCGGCCATAGACAGAAAAAGCCGAACAGAAGCCATCTTCGCCATTGGTGAGAAAGTGTCCCCATAATCCAAACCAAATATATGGGTATACCTTTTTGCCACCAGACGAGCCTTGAGGCGATCAAGAGTACCATCAGGGCCAACTTTGACCGTATAAATCCACCTGCAACCTACAACAGACTTTCTAGGAGGAAGAGGAGCAAGTTCCCAAGTACCACTGCTCTGAAGAGCACACATTTCATCAATCATTGCTTGGCGCCACCCAGGATGGGATAAAGCTTCACCGAGAGATTTAGGAATAGACACAGAAGACAAGGTGGAAAGACAAGCATAATGTAATGAAGAGAGACGATGGTAACTTAAAGTAACATAATGAGGAGAAGGGTTACGAGTAGAGCGTATACCTTTTCGAAGAGCAATGAGAAGGTCAGGCACGGGAGGCAGTTCTGGAGCTGGTAAAGGAGGTGGAGCCGGAAGGAAGTCCAAAGGGGCCTCAGTAACTTCTACAACCTCTGATGGCGGTGGCGGTGGCGGTGGCGGTGGCGGTGGCTGTGATCGGCGATGATATACCTGGATGGGGCGAGTAGTAGGAATCAGGTTACCAATAGGAGAAGGTGATGATGGAGCAGGGTCAACTGGAACAAGAGGAGGAAAAGTAGGGAGGACCTCAGTAATGGGTGGAAGAGGCAGATCATGAGACTCAAAGAAAGGAACAGACTCGAAGAAGGTGACATCGGCAGAGACAAGATAACGCTTAAGAGTGGGTGAAAAACACCAATAACCTTTTTGAGACCAATGGTAACCAAGAAAAACGCATTTTATGGAGCGAGCAGACAGTTTGTTAAGACCTGGAGTAACATCATGGACAAAACATGTTGACCCGAAGACATGAGGGGGAAGAGAATAGAGGGGTTGGTGAGGGAACAAAACAGAATGAGGTACCCGGTTATCAAGCACAGAAGAGGGCATACGGTTAATCAAATAGCAGGCAGTGAGAATTGCATCGCCCCAAAAACGGAAAGGAACACGACCATGATGCAAAAGGGTCCGGGTGGTTTCAATAAGATGTCTATTTTTGCGCTCAGCAACCCCATTTTGTTGTTGGGTATAGGCACAAGATGTTTGGTGAAGAATTCCGTTAGATGCCATAAAAGATTGAAAATTATGAGATAAAAATTCACGGGCATTGTCACTACGCAAAATACGAATTGGAACATCAAACTGAGTTTTTATTTCATGATAAAAGGTCTGAAAAATTGAAAACAACTCGGATCTGTTTTTCATTAAAAATAACCAAGTACATCGAGAATAGTCATTAATAAAAGTAACAAAGTATTTAGACCCAAAAGTAGACTCAACACGACTAGGACCCCAAATATCAGAATGTACTAAAGCAAAAGGAGATGCAGCTCGACGACACATCCTATCAGGAAACGGACTACGGGTGTGTTTCCCAAGTTGACACGACTCACAAGGTAAACTAGATAACTTAGAAAAGTGTGGCACCATTTGCTGTAATTTGGCAAGGCTAGGATGACCCAACTTAGCATGGATGGTGAGAGGGGAATCTGCAGTAGAGCATACACGAGAGGTGGCAGAAAGCTGGTAAAGGCCATTAGACTCACATCCAACGCCAATCATCCGTCCCGAACTCCGGTCTTGCAAAATGACAGAGTCTTTAGTGAAACTAATGCGACAATCTAAAGAACTGGTCAAACGACTAATGGACAGTAAATTAAAAGGACATCCAGGGACATAAAGAACAGAATCAATAGACAGAGAAGGGAGGGGATGGACAGTGCCAATCCCTTGGGGCCGTGTTTGAGAACCATTTGCTAAAGTAATCATAGGTAAATATTCAGAGTTAGAAAGTTTGGAGAAAAGACGCTTATTACCAGATATATGGTCAGATGCACCAGAGTCAAGGACCCAAGGACCTAAGGAAGGTGATATTGAGAGACAAGCAAATGCATTACTAGTGTGCTCAACAGATGCAACAGAGTTAGAAGCCTGCTGGTGCTCAAACCATTTCAGAAAATCTGCATAGGCAGCCGGAGATGGGGTTGATGATGCAAAAGGCTCAGGTGAATCAGATACAGCAACCTGTGCAACATTGGCAGCCCGTGGAGGACGGCCATGTTTAGTCCAACATCTATCTTCTGTATGACTCAACCTATTACAAAATGTACACTTCGGACGAGGCCTACTTGAGGTGCCAGGGCGAGAACGACCACGATTGGCACCGTGGGAGACGAGGGCAGAAGTATCAACCGGAGCCGAGGCTAGGACAAAATCAGAGGGGTGTTTAGCCGGGACCCGGAGCAAAGTAGACCAAGCAGAGGATAGAGTAGGAATTGTAGGCGAACCCAAAATCTGATCACGGTTGGTAGCATATGCCGGAGGCAAACCATACAAGGCCATAAGCATGAAGAAGGTGCTGCGTTGCTCGAGTTCTTTGGCTGGGGTAGCAGCAGGAGGTAGCAACTCATTGAAATCATGGAGAGCAGCATGAGCCTTCCCCAAGTAAGCAAACATAGGGCCATCAAACTATCGAGGAGCAATAACACTCATGAGATTGTGACAAACCCCATATAGCCGCTGAGTGTCATTAGTGTAAAGAACTTTGGCCTGCTCCCAAACAGAAGCACAAGGGGTCTGAGCACGGAAGATCTGCTTAAGGGACGAGTGAATGGTGGACTTGATGACAACGCACAACTGTTTATCAATCTTCTTCCACCTGGGTTGTTCTTCCGTAGGCACAGAGGCAAGGTCGGTGGTGAGGTGGTCTTCATATCCTTGACCCTCAAGCCACAACTTGACATCTGAGGCCCAAGTATCATAGTTGCTGCCATCTAATTTATCAGTGGAGAGAGGAGCATTTAGGTAACTCGTGAACACAGGAGGCTCATCCTTTGGGTTGTCTTTAGAGCCATCTGGGGAGATAGAACTAGCCATGGGTCAGACTACAAAGTGTTAAAAAGTGAAACCACAATGTACCTGAGAGTCCAAACGCAAGGGAACAAGGGGATAAAGATGTCCGATGGAGGATCCGAGGGAAGATCGGCGTAGAGGAGACAGAGACGAGTCAGACGAGAGGAGCGGCGGTCGGACGCGCCGGAAAACGGGGCTGCGCGGTGGCTGTTTGGCAGCGGCTATGGGCGGCGCGTGGGGGCGCGTGCCAACGGCGTTGGGGCTGGGATTCTGGGGGCCGGCCGATCGGTGGGAGACGATCCCGGTGGTGTGGTCGCCGGCCGGAAAGGAGGCGGCGGACGGCGGCGGCGGGAAAGGGAGAAAAAAAGGCCGAAAAGACGTCACGACACGGGAGAAAGGCCGGCAAACCGGAATGGAAACACGGTTGGCCGGAAAAAAATTTCACCGGAGAGCAGTGGGCTCACCGGGCGTGCACGGTTCTAGGATTGCCTCTCTTTAGGCTCTTGATACCATGTTGAGAGAGAGAGAGAAAGTGAGAGACATATGAGAAAATCGTGTGTTTCAACTACACAACGGAGGCTGAATATATACTCAATAAGTAATAAATAATTACACAATTTACATGATGTGGGACTAACTAATTACACCTAATTATATTTATATACAGTTTCCAACAGATGGCAATGGTATCTAGGCTTATATGGAAGGCTTTATGGGATGGTGAAAATTTCTCAAAGGACAAGAAGTGTGAAAGAGGGTATAGTGGCCTTTTTCTGCACACTCTGGTTCCTTTTCTGATGGCTATAGGAAGAATTTGGTCACTACTAGCCAAATGAAATTCAGTTTCATCTTGCAATAAAGGGTTAAATATTATTACCTCATTCGAAGGCTCCGAGTTGGACTCTTGGGCTTGCACAGGTTCAGGAACAACCATCTTCCTTCTTGTGAACACCTTGCCTTTGCCATATCTTACATTCTCAAGAGCAGACTCAGCCACTGGGTCAGGAATGGTTTTAGACATAGGTTCAGACATAGGTTCAACTGTGACTTTAGGAGGAGGATTAGCGACAACAGGAAGGTCATGAGAAGGACCATTAGACACAGGAAGTAAGGACAAGTCAAGCAGGAAATCTTCCTTATCTTCCTTCATTGGCTTCTCCCCCTGAAGATAAGGATGGGAAAAATAGGACTCTTCTTTGTTGAATGTAACATCCCTAGAGACATAGAATTTTCTGGTTGGAGGATGATAACACTTGTACCCTTTTTGGGTTGAAGAATATCCCACAAAGATACATTTTAGAGCCCTCGGATCAAGTTTCCCCTTGTTTGGACAGTGAACATGGACAAAAGATACACATCCAAAAATTTTAGGGACAAGATTATTGGAATTGTGTAGATCAAGATAAAAAGTGGAGAGGACATCCATAGGACTCTTGAATTCCAAGACTTTAGTGGGCAAGCGATTTATAAGATGAGTAGCTGTTAGAACAGTTTTCCCCTAGAATGACTGAGGGACATTTCTTTGAAACAATAGGGTTTGGGTTTTTTCAAGAAGATGACTGTTTTTTTGCTTTGCTAACCCATTTTGTTGTGGGGTATGGACACAGGATGATTCATGGATCATTCCTTCTTTCTGGAAAAAATTCATAAGAGTCTGATTAAAGTAGTCCTTAGCATTATCAGTCCTGAATTGTTTAATACCCACCCCAAATTGATTTTTAATCATGGAACAAAAATTTGGGAGAACAATACTAATATCAGACTTATGTTTGAGCAAAAAAATCTAGGTAACACGAGTACAATCATCAATAAAAGACACAAACCATCTTGTCCCAGAGACACTAGGAATTGAAGAGGTATCCCAAACATCACTGTGAATAAGAGAAAAAGGAACAAAACTTCTTGTATTACTAATTGGAAAACTGACATGCTTATGTTTGGCAAGTTCGCATACTTCTCAATGAAATTGTTCAACATCAAGACCTTTAAACAGAAAAGGAAAAAGACTTTTGACAATAAAAGAATATGGGTGTCCATGTCCGCTCTTGGTCTTGTTTACCTGGCAAGGTTAGGAGGTAGAGGCCATCCTCCTCCTTAGCACGTCCAATCATCATCCCTGAATCCTTGTCTTGAAAAAACACAATGATCATTGTAAAAAATCACTTTGCAAGATAAATCTTTAATTAACTTCTGAACAGAAATCAGATTTGTGGACAATTTAGGGACATGAAGGACATTTTTTACGGTTACTAGGGGGCTTAGTTGGACATCTCCTACAACGGCTATAGTGGTCAAGGAACCATCAGCTGTGGATATTTTCTTACTGCTTGGGCATGGTCAATAGGTGGAAAATATAATGAGGTTGTTGGTCATATGGTCTTTGGCTCCCGAATCCATAATCCAGGAGTTGGTAAAAATTGTACCCGAGACATTAAATCCAACAGAAAACGGTAACTTACTCGAATAAGTCAAAGAACAAGTACCTGAGAGCTTTTCAAGGCTGTGTAGAGAGACATTTGAAACCTCACCTTCGGTTGACATCGTGAGAGACAAAGTAGAACCGTTGGAGTAATAGAGTCAAGGCAGAACCGTAAAAGACGTCGGAGAAGCTGAACCCACTATCCAAACAGCTTTGGAATGGAGTTCCGATCACTGAAACAAAAGCAGGGGTCATCGGCGAAGTGGACGGAACAAACAGCGTTGCTCTCCGGTGATTAGAAGGTGGCGCGTGACTCCCACGAGCCAGGAACTCCAAACGCGTGTGGCGGCACGTGACAAGGTTTCCCGTGGTGGCACTCGGGTGGGTGGCGGGTTGGAGGTCTCTGAGTCACCTCGTGGCCTTACTTTGATGGATGATCAGCTATAAAGGCTGGTTGGCAATGTAGGCTGGCTATGAGGCTGGACAGGAGCTGTTTGGGTTTTTGGTTTCTGGATGTTTGAGGCAGGAACTGTTTGGGTTTCTGGTTTCTGGGTGTTTGGAGGCAATGAAGGCTAAAAAAACAGGGATTGGTTGGCAATAAAGGCCAACTAGAAAAAAGAAAAGGCTCAGCGGAAAACAAAGACAATTCCGGATTGGAATCGCTCTGATACCATCTTAGAATTTGAAAAAATATGAACACTGTATATTATTTCATCACTAACAAAATGTTTACAATGAAGATTATATAGAGGCAGCTGCTATACATTTAAAACTAGTACCTAAAAAATAAGCAACAAATTAATTGAACACTAAAAACAATATCTATACTAAAAACCGTGGGAACACCGTCCACAGAGGCCACCGTCCAACAGACCTCATTATCTCCTTTGACCTCGTCAGAACATCCTATTCAACCCTATTTCTCATTCAAATTGTATGGATGCTTCGATCTTATTAGAGTATGTGGTATTGTATTATGTTTGTGTTAGTTACTGCAGTAGTGTAGTTATGTTAGGAGAATTAGCTAGTTGTAGAATATTCTGACAGTTAGTCAGAATATTCTAGAGTAGCTTAGTTTCTAACAGCTGACAGCTGTATAAATACCAGCTTGGTGTAATCTTCAGTTTTCAGTTAATTCAGTTTTCAGTTTTTGTTTCCAGAACTTTCTTTCTTCTCTCTCTCTCTTCACTTCCTATCTACATTTTCTTATACTTTCTCTCAGTTTCTTGCATTTTCCTGGTTAACAAGAATTCTCTAAGATCTGTGGGTGGTTCGATTTTGATCTTTTGGGTGGTTCGACTGGGTCCTTGCTTCAATCTGGTTGTTGTTCCCCCTTTGATCTGGTGGCTGAGACAGTTGGCTTGCTGGGTGTTTGGGTGCTTCGATCCAGTTCCTTGGGGTGCTTCATCGGCTGGGTGTTGGTGCTTCGATCTGTTTTTTTTTTTTGTCTTCATTTTGGCTCTGTGTGGTGTGGTGTGCTTCCCGTTTTTGGTTAAGTGTGCAATGCAGTGTGCTTTTTTATTTTTGTTCATGTACAGTGTGTTTCATGGGTCAAGTTTCCCTCCTTTGTTTTTGGGCTTTTTGGACCTTATGTCTTTTATATTATGAATGGCAACTCTAACCTGAGTTGTGACAATAGAAGTTTAGTTAAATGTGTTATGTGATTTTAAGGTTATTTTGTTTATTAAAGTTATTTAATGTACATTTATATATGTTAAATATAATTTTTTTTTATTTTTGGTAAGATCTTACTATTTGTTTTACGATCACACCTTTTACGTTTCTAATCCCCCCTTCCGATCCTATGTAAGATCTCGATTTTGACAACCTTGTCTATCGGTCTTCTTACATGGCCAATCTTTAGGAAGACCGAAGCAACTCTTAACAGAATACAACAGAGAGGCCAAAAACACAATCCTATTCCATAAAAAGAAAACAAGGAAGTAAAAAATGCAGTAGCGCCTGCCTATTCTCTCCACAAGTCTGAAAAGGAAAAACGTTTAAAGCAACTCTTAGCAGAACACTGCAAAGAGGCCCAAAACACAATCCTATTCCTTAAAATGTTGAGAGGCATTGAGGCACCTTAAAAATGCGAGGTTTCCACTCTAACTAAATGCACCCAAGGATTGTGTCAACTGCACATTGCAATAAAACTTTTGCCAAGTTGCTTTTTCCATAATCTTTAATTATAACAACCAGAAACTGTTTGAAAGTGGATGGGCAAACACACTGCTCACCAAACATGGAACACCCCAAACAAGTTACTCCATAGCACAGTAGCTGCCTTATGGTGAAGAGCATGTGCCCAATTATTTCTGAACCAGAGCAGCACGTAACACCCATATCTGGAGAAAGAGCAGTGTGAGGCCTCGTAACTTGCAACAAATTGTCTGTTAAGAGCCACCATCTAGACAAAAGGCTCAACTTTAGGGTGTGTTTTGGATTTCCATATTGGTTTATCAAGAAGGGATGCCTGAATATTTTTGGAGAGTTGAGTTAAAGAAACAGAAGAAAGATTTACTAGAAAACACTCCAGAAGAGTCTGAAGTCTACATTCTGCTGTCTTATTCGGTAGAAAACTGAGTGGAATCAAGTAAAACTAGAAGGGACTCTGGCTATATAGCTTCCCTATCGTTCAATTCTCTGCAAAATTGGAAAGTCCAAGACAAAGGAATAAGAAGAGATAAAGCTGTTAACTTGCCTCTATCATCTTTCCACCTTAACCAAGCGAATTCACCCAGATTTTTTTTACATTTTCTTACCTTGGATTTGAGAAGTGTAACTTTGTTTTGTGGTTGTGGGATCATACTTCTTTTTTATAGTTATGAACATAAATCTATATTTCGGAGGATACGTTATCCTCACTTTTGTACTTTCCTTCTCTTCTCTTTTATAAATTTTCTTTTTTCTATGAAGAAAAAATTTGTTTACTTTACTTTATGATAAGGTGGCATTGGCGCATGAACAGATGACCTTGTGGATATTTTATGCTTTAATTCCTTCATTCAGTTTTTGAATGCCAAATTATAAGTAGGGGCACAATCTATAAAATTTTGTTAAGCTGCTCGAGACTTATTGTGGGTGATACATTAGGATTAACAATTTTTTTTTTTGTTAACTTACCTTTTCCTTTTGTAAATATGAATTACCTTGCAGGCTCTGGAATCTTCTAGCACCTGGATCTTAGATTTTCGAGAAGAAGAGGAGAAGGCTAGCTGGTTTAAAGGACTTATACAAGCCACATATCAAGCTTCTGTATGACATCCTTAGTCTGCTTTTTTTCTTATGCTTTTTGTTTTGGTAAATTATTATTTCCTCGATTTATTGTTGATTTTTTATAAGTATACATGCTGCATGTAGGCTCCCCCATCAGTTGATGTGCTTGGTGACACAGAGGGTGATGCTGCTTCCTACAATGTTCTTAATACCCCAAATCCAAAAACTGCTGACATTGTTATAAATGGGGCAGTGGTGGAAACTAAGCTGTTTATATATGGAAAGGTTAGATCCATTTCTTTTAAGGCTTTTTTTGGCACAGGCATGAGGAATGAGCAGTGTGTAATGCATAGAGACTGTATATTGTCTTCATGCATGTTCTCATTCTGGCATACCTTTCACTTGATGTTTCTTCGTGTCACATTTCCCAAAAAATGCCTGTCCAATATCTGGTGGCTTAGAGTCTCTTGTTGAATTCATTTGTGTTTTCTGGTAATCTTCAATATTTTCACCTATTCTTCCTAGCATTTATTTGCTTAAGGTCCAAAGGTTAATGTGATATGTTTTTGCGCAAAATCGATAGAGACATATATCTGTTTTAATGTTTTTGCAGGCTGGAGATACCATTGATGGGAAACTTGATGAGTCTCTTATTCTTGAGGTTGTTGCGGATGGGGGAAAGGTTTGTGCATATAAGCTTCTACATTTTGTATTGAGATAGATATAATCTTGAATTGGAATGGCTCTTGATTGATCATTTTTTTTTCAATAGTCATGTTATGCACATTTATCATTATCTATACGAACGTGGAGAGGTGTCCCTAGGTTTCAGTGACTTTGAGTGTTTAAGTGTTCAAAAATAGTTTTTCAGAACTTATATATTGTATTAATCTGTTTTAATCTCTATTGAACAAATAATACATAGTTTTGAAAAAGAGAAAAAAAAAAGAATACATTTAAAAGTAAGTAATTGTTTTTGCATATTTTGGTGGTAAATAAAAATCTAAAGGGATTTTTTCCTCGTTTTTATTGACGGCTTTGTCTGAACGTTATTATATTACTGTTTATCGATAATGCAAAATGTTACATAAGTCATGTCTTATATTGATAACAATTCACTGTTTATGGTTATTTGCTACCATTTTTTTTTATCTAGGTGTCTGTGCTGTTCCTGTCATTGTAGTGTGTTTGATTATGTAGCAGTTGAGAATGCTGTTGCTTTCCATCTCCAGCTCCCCTTTCTGGGGATTTGCCTGAGAGAAACTTCTAATGCTAGGTTGAGTGGGAGCTTGGGTGATTTGTTTTACATATAGGAAGGAAGGGGTTGGATCTTTGCAGTCTGGTGTTTGAAAACTTTTATTTGGATAGTTGATGGCTGGGGAATTTTCCTTTAGGGACACGATAAGGATTGATACTTATGATGTGTTGCAGATTCCTAGACGTAACAAACTTCTATCTCTTGATATGTGTGACGTGTGGTTCTGAATTTGAAACAGCTGTACAAATATTTGTACATTGCTTTTATGATTTTTGGTGTGTTCGATGAGTATTGGGCATGTACTCAGAATTTGGAGTAGAAAACTCTTGCATTGTGGTATGTATGCTGTTGTTTGGCGACGTTGGTGGAAGTGAAACTGCAATTAATTTATTGGAATTTTGCAAATAAAATATTCTTTGAGCAGCATGAAGCAAAACAAGTAGATGCTACAGCTCCAAATCTTCTCTCTGTTTAAGATTCCTAACAAAATTAATATTCTGAGAGATACAAGAATACTGTAAAGCTGATAAGATAGGAATAAGCTGCTGCTGTAAACATGAGAGCTGGTAAAGATGGATTATCTGCCTCAGGAAAAGGGAGAAATGGAAAACAGTGTGAAATAAGTTTAGTAGTTCATTGAGTTATTTAGCTGTTGTCCTTTGCCAACAAAATTATTCCAATTGAGTAGTAAAATTGGTATTTAACTTCTTTTGTAACTTTGGCCAAATTACCAATGCAACTGTGGTTGCTGTTTTGTTTCACAGGTGAATGTCATTCTTGCTGATGGTGACCTGACAGTGAAGATGAAATTGCATTCTTTGAAAATTAAGGATGAACTTCAGGGTCGTCTTTCTGTGGCTCCACGTTATCTAGCTGTTTCAGTCTTGAAGAGTGAAACTTTGTCTTCTTCCTCTGGCTCATTTGATTCCCATGGGAAGGATGTGTCGCTTGGATTTCCTGACAATGATGATAGCTTTATGGATGCATTATCTGAATTCATTTCTCAAGCAGATGGAGGAAATTATTTACATAATATGGATTTGGATCAGCAAGGATTGATGGGGATTTCTTCTGATTTTGAGCCTCTTGAAACCTTAATTCATGAAAAGGAAATTGAAAAAGGAAAGGGCACTCCTCATGAGGAATATTATGAGGCAGAGGGAAGTGATAATTCAAATTTTGTATCTGTCTCCTTCTCAACAAGGAGTTCAGGCTCAGCTGATTACGACGGTATAGACACACAGGTACCTAACTTGAGGACTGTTAACTCTGAATTGGAGTTTCTGTTCTGCTTTTATGAGTTATGATACAATGTTGTATTTACATTTCTGATGGTAATGTTCAGATGTGTGTTCGTATGTCCAAACTGGAATTTTTCTGCAATCGACCCACTATTGTTGCTTTGATAAGTTTTGGCTTGGATATAAGTTCTGGAAATAAAGTGACAAGTCATACAGACACTGTGGCAACTTCTTCGGAGGGACCTCTGGTGAAGAAGGAAAAGACTGATGAAAAGGGGCGCGTTAGAGGATTGTTAGGATTTGGTAAAGAACGTGTAGTATTTTATTTAAACATGAATGTGGATAGTGTAACTATTTTTCTTAACAAGGAGGATGGTTCTCAACTTGCTACGTTGATACAAGAAAGTTTCCTAATGGATCTTAAGGTAATGACATACTTTTTATTAGCTGGTCTAGAGCATTCCTTTCTCTTTCCTTTGTGGTTTTCTGTGTGCCTTTGGTTTCCTATCTATTTCTAAATTATCCTTTTCCATTTTCTTTTGTTGGGAAAGCATTGATGCTTTCTATTATTTGCTCTCATTTTTGTATTATTTTTCTTATCAAGGTTCACCCAAGTTCTCTTTCTATTGATGGAACGTTAGGCAATTTTAGACTCTGTGATACATCCCTTGGAACAGATCAGTGTTGGGATTGGCTTTGTGACTTGCGTAATCCTGGTGTTGACTCCCTTATAAAGGTCTGTTTTCTTTGCAATGAACCAACCTTTTAGGGACTCCTCGTGTATTTTCTTTTATTCATTTCTGTTTTTTACATAAACTTCACTGTTCTAATTTTCCTTTTCAGTTCAAATTTAATTCTTATAGTGCTGAAGATGATGACTATAAAGGATATGACTACAGCTTGAAAGGTCATCTCTCAGCTGTTCGCATTGTTTTCCTTTATAGATTTGTGCAAGAGGTATACTCAAAATCTCAGTATATTTTGATTCAGAAATTAAAATTGGTACTTTTCTGTTTCTCATGTTAAAGCAGTTTAGCTTTTGAGATTCAGTTTCTTGCACTGTTTTGTATAAAATTTTAAATTCACATGGTCTCTGGGTTCATATAGCATTTGATCTATACTATCTGTTTTTCACCCCGCCACTATTTCTTGAACTAACATTTAGTTGAATTATAACTATATTTGATGATGGTTTACTTCTTCAGATAATGGTGTACTTCATGGAACTTGCTTCTCCTCATACTGAAGAAGCAATCAAACTTGTTGATAAAGTTGGAGGATTTGAATGGTTGATTCAGAAATATGAAATAGATGGAGCTACTGCACTCAAGCTGGATCTTGCACTGGATACTCCAATTATAGTTGTTCCAAGGAATTCAATCAGCAAAGAGTTAGTAAATCTTTGATTCAGTTCGTTGAATGCAATACCAATCTTATTTTTCAATGGGCTTGGTGATTTTTTATGATGGTATACGGGCTTAGTGTGAACATCTAATTATAGTAGGGTGAAAACTGCATTGCCTGAACATTCACATAATTGATTGTCACACTAAATTACTATAAGTGTGATGTTGTATGCTTGAGTCGTCTCGTGACGAAGTTGAGAGTTTTAGGTGGAAGAAATGCCATAAGAAAGTTACTTTTGTTTCTTTCTTTCCACTGGTTACTTTTCGTTTTGGTGATGGATTACAAATGAAATTTTGGAAGGACTTGTGGGTTTCTTTCTTTCGGATATGCAGGGGTATGGCTGGTTTGCAAGCGTTTGAACAAGGTTTAATGGATCAATTGATGGGTGTTACGTTTTGTATTTTAATATAAGAATGGTTTATTAAGACTTTAACAATGAAGTCTTCCTGTCATTACATATTAAAAGGGAAAAAATAGCACTAGTGCACACTGAGGCAGACAGAATTGAATTCATGTCTAATTATGTCACTTTTTGCCCACGGTCTGTCTTTCAGTTTCCACTCTTCTCCCTCCTATTCTTTCTCTAAATAATAAAATTTCTTGTTTTATCTATGTCAAGGACCAATTCTCCTAAAAACTTAAGCTAGCTTAAGCTGTTAAGTAAATGATCTTGAATGGTGTTTATATCTTACACGCCCTTTCATGCAAAAGCCCCTTGGGCTTGAAGCATGGACAATGCACAGGTCCACTCTACCTTGTGCTGAAATTCAACTTTTATTTAGAAGAATGTGGGCGACAAGGATCAAACCCTTGACAACTTAGTCATAGAAGCTCTAATATCATGTCAAAGACCAACTCTTCTAAAAGCTTAAGCTGAATGGTTTTAATATCTAACAATCTGAAGAAGTCTTAATCTCTTTGCTCTCTTGACTTAACAGTTTTATACAACTTGATCTGGGCAAGCTACATATTAAAAATGAATTCAGTTGGCATGGATCTCGTGAAGAGGATCCTTCAGCTGTGCATATTGATCTTCTTCATGCTCAGGTACACATTTTTTGTCATCTGGGCTGTCACAATTAAAATCCTTGACATATTTCTGACTCTAAATGAATTGCAGATTCTGGGTATTAACATGTCTGTTGGAATTGATGGTTGTCTTGGAAAACCAATGATACGGGAAGGTCAAGGACTTGATATATTTGTTCGTCGAAGCTTGAGGGATGTTTTCCGGAAAGTCCCAACATTTTCGCTTGAAGTGAAGGTAAACTCCAAACCCCAATGACTAAGTTTTTTCTTTTATTTCCCTCAAAATGTGCAAAAATGTACCTATCTTTCAGGAGTCTATATGAACTAATAACCATGGTAAAATATAAAAAAATTTACCTCACTTTTCCACTATAAAATAGTTGTTCTCCAATGGAATCAACTGCATCTTCATCGATTTCAATGGCAAGTTCTGTATTTTTTTTTGTTTTTAAATTTCTGGTCAGAGTCATTGGCAATGGGAAAAAATATAATTTACTTTGAGGTTAATACTTGGTTAAAATAATAAAATGTCATAGAGGAGAACCATATATCAACTTTTTAAACGAAACAAGTGATGAATTTCAAATAAAGATTGATTACGTAGTGGGTAAGAAACATATTTATCAATACTGACACAAGAGCGTGTGTCCCATATTGGCGAAGTGTTAGACACAGCTCCCATTTAAAGCAGAGACTCTCCCTCTCTTCAGCCTGGCTTTCAGGAGTGGTTTCTCCTCTACATGAAAGAGGTTCACTTCCTTGTAAAGGAATTAAAAAAAAAAAATTTGACCAGGCAATAACTCCATGTATGATATAAAAGATTGTATATAATATAAAGTAAGAGGGGTGTGAAACCTATCTGTAGTATGCAATTAATGTTGTAAGATTATGACTTCAGATCAGATTTTAATTTTTTTTGGTTAATATTTTTCTGGTAGAGTAGCCTAACGTAGGATTCGGTTATAAAAACAACAAAACATGTTAGGAATTTTTCTTTTCTTAAGAAGAAAAAAATGAAATTCACTGAATAAGAAAGAAGATATTAAAGTGGAGGATAAGATGCTGTTGTAACCAGGTGAGCAAACAGATAGCAGGGAGAAGAATAGAAACAGAATAGAAACGGAATATGACATGGTTTGACCTATTGCAAACTATAAGCCTACGTCCCCGGTCTAAAGAAAGAGAAAATTCACTTTAATTAACAAAGAATTA
Source organism: Ormosia semicastrata (assembly GCA_029884595.1). Lineage (NCBI taxonomy): Eukaryota > Viridiplantae > Streptophyta > Magnoliopsida > Fabales > Fabaceae > Ormosia > Ormosia semicastrata. The sequence goes on from JAQQTO010000043.1 coordinate 27,478,245, forward strand.
CAAGGATTAGCTATTTAACTCTCAAACCCTAATCCCAATATGCCCAAATCCTTGTTGTTGAGATTTAGTACACCTTATGGCCTAACTACTGATTTTACACAAAATATATAGGACCAAACTGCAGGGGGAAGGGTGGTCTGCACCCTCAGACCCCTATTGAGATCAGTGTTAGGCTGCAGTTGCATGTCTATTGGCTCAGTCTCTATGCGTTGACCATGAAAAATACTTGTCAAGTCACAATGGCATTTTTGGGTCACATGTCGAACCAAGCCCAAAATTGTCTACTAAGTCACTTTGTTGTACATGTCCTCTTCAACAGGGCTATGAGAAAAAACTGAGTCCTTATTTGAAGCCAAAAAATAATACTGTATCCCCTTGATTCCATGGGCGGCTTTTGATAGATTTCCCTCAATACAGGGCCTCTTTGTTTCCATCTACAACAACCCAACCATATCCCACTAGGCGAGGTCGACTACATAGAACAAACAATGTCATTGGATTCTATCAAAAACCAAAATTTTCAATATATTGTTTCTATTCAAACTATCTTCCATCTTATCTACCTTTTTTACTAGAGCATATGTTGGTCTTCTCCATACAAGACCAAAAAACCTTAGTCAAGTTACGACCATCTTCTCTATCTAGAATAGAAAAGATCAAAAATTATTTTTTTGAGAAATGAGGAAAAATACAAAGAGTTGGATGAAGTATCCTCCTAAAGTCTCAAAAATGCGACAAAGCTGTACAATGTGTCTTACAATGAAATTCCCTTAAAAAATAATGTTCAAAGAGTGACCATATAAACTCCTTGACAATCCAATTTGTCCTCAATCCTGCTTAAAGCATGGCTAACATGTTTCAGTCAGAACATAATTCTCGTATCTTTTAAGGAGATTTCTTTGGATGAGCAGCTTTTTTGGGATAAGATAAGGCATTTGGCTTCTACTTGATGTAAAGATCATGGTCTTTTTAGAGGGGGTTTCCCTTGAAGATATTATAAGGGACTGGGTAGCTTTGCTTCATTGATTTTTTTTTTTTGCTCAATTTTATTTGTATTTTTGCTTTTTAAGGAGGATTTTTTATCTGCCTATCTATTTATATTCTTCTATTTTTCTTAATGAAATTCTTCTTTTATATATATATATGATGAGTATTATTATTATCATTAGGAATTATAGGAATTAATGTTCCTACGAAATCAGAGTCATAGGTGTTGGAAATAGTGTAATGATTAAATGTATCATTGGGAACTATAAGAGTTACTGTTCCTAGGAAATTAGGGTCATAGGAAACAGCTGATTCTTTCTTGTAAATGTAACACTATTTATTTCTTAGTGTGTGTGTGTGTATATATATATATTAGAGTGCTGAGTGCTACTAACTCAAGGAATTCACCAAATTTGTGTTCAATCTCTAAGACTTATCAATTTTGTCTAGATGGTATCAGAGCTTCCGATTAGGGAGCCTCTGTTGTTTCCGCTGCCATAAGCTTTCATTGCTGATCAAACCAACCTTCATCATTGGGTTCAGTGCCTTTAGCACACAGTCGTGACTGTGACACGCTCGTGCCTTCATCCCCGGCGTATCCTGCTCCTATTCGACTGCAACCATGTCAGACAACGAGACTACCAGAGCCATCCTGCATAGCACAACCCATACCTCTCAATCCCAATGATCTCCTGGTCTTGCACCCCACCTATCGCCTTAATGGGAAAAATTACTTGTAGTGGGCCCAAGTTATCCGTACTACCCTTAAAGGTCGTCGAAAGTTAAACCACATCGAAGGGATTGCTCCTAAGAAGGATAACCCACAATTTGAAACGTGGGATGATGAAGACTCTCTTATTATGACATGGCTCTGGAACTCCATGACTCCTGAGGTTAGCAGGAATTGTATGTTCCTTCCTTCTTCCTGCGAAATTTGGGACAATCTTTGCCGAACCTTCTCTATGAAATAGGACATAGCCACTTGCTATAAGTTGAAGACAAAAATCTTATCTACCAAACAAAGAGCACTCTCGGTTATAGATTATTATGGGATCCTTAATGGCCTGTGGATTGAGCTGGATCAATAACAAAATCCAAAAATGGAGTGTAGCAAGGATGCTTCCACGTTGACTAGTTTTGTTGAAAGGGACTAGATCTTTGAGTTCCTCTCTGGTTTGAATTTTGAGTATGACCCTATTCGAGTTTAGATTCTGGGCAAGGAGAAATTGCCCTCACTATTTGAGATGTTCTACACTATTCAGGGAGAAGAAAGTCGTAAGGCTGTCATGCTTGATGACAAGTCCACTGGTGGGTCAACCTTGGCAATGGACAAGATGATTAAACTAGGCTCTTCTTCTTCTTCTTCTTCTTCTTCTTCTTCCTCCTCCTCTAGGCATAACTCGCTAATGCACCTATTGTAAGAAATTTGGTCATACCAAGGAGAACTACTTCAAACTCTATGGGAAGGACCAGGTTCTTAGCCGCACACGAGGGTTCAAGGGTATGCAACACAACCAGGCTAATGTGACCACTTTGGATTCTATGACTGCGGGTGAAGACTCAAAGGTGGGAGATGAAGTTCCAGTCCTTAGTAAAACTGAGTTAGAGTACCTACGGACTCTCATTGACTCTCTCAGTAAGCCTTCTGGCTATTGTTCTCTGGCCATGAGTGGTAAGAACTTATGTTCCCAATCCTTTAATGCTTCTAGTACTATTCCTGAGGATTTGTGGATTATTGACTCTGGTGTGATTGACCTATGACCTTTCATTCTCCACAATTTTTATCTTATCAACCCTCTTCTAGTAAACATTATATAATCGTAGCTAATGGCTCTCATACCTTAGTTGCAGGTTCTGGTACTATTGAACTCTATCCTTCCCTACACTTAAACAATGTGCTCCATGTTCCCAAATTTTTCAATAATTTTATTTCCATTCATAAGCTTACCAAAGACAAAAATTGTGCAGTAATCTTTTTCCATTCTTATTGTGTCTTTTAGGATCTTGCTACGGGAAGGACGATTGGAGTTGCTAAGGAACAGAGAGGGTTGTACTATCTACTCAATATGCAAGCTGAAGGTGGTCCTAGTCAAAAGTTGTTACTTTCTTGTCATCAGTCCAGCTCTGAGTCTCTTACTTCTCAAGGCTATAGCACAAGCATCTTGGACATCCTCCTTTTACTTTGTTTAAGTCTATGTTTCCATCTTTATTTTTGAAAGAGCCTATTGAGTCTTTTCATTGTGATGTTTGTGAGTTTGCTAAACACCATCGTGTGACTTTCTCTCATAGTTCTAATAAAAGTGTTGAGCCTTTTGCCCTTATTCACTCTGATGTTTGGAGTCCTACATCTATTTCTAATATTTCTTGCACAAAATGGTTTGTTTCATTTATTAATGATTGTACTAGAGTAACTTGACTTTTGCTAATGAAAGACAAATCTGAAGTGTCCTAATTTTTTGTTCAATTTTATCATATGGTTAAAACACAATTTGGAAAATTTATTAAACATTTGCGTTCTGATAATGGTAAGGAGTATGTCAACCAAAATCTCTCTAAATTTATTAAAGAGCATGGTATTGTTCATGAACTCACATGTGTTGATACTCTTCGGCAAAATGGTGTTGTAGAAAGGAAAAATCGTCATTTACTTGAAATCACTAAATCTTTACTATTCCAAATGTTTGTTCCTAGCTCATACTAGGGGAAAGTTGTTTTAACTACCCCTTATTTGATCAATTGGTTACCATCTCATGTTCTTGGTAATGTAAGTCTTGTCCAACTCATGACATTTTACTTTCCTTCAGTTCCTATTATGCAGAGTCTACAGTCTCGTGTCTTTGGTTGTGTGGCATTTGTTCATGTACATCGCCAGCATTGGGTTATGCTCCTGACAAGAAGGGGTACAAATGCTTTCACCCTTCGAATCGTCATTTTTTCGTTTCCATGGATGTCACTTTTCATGAAGATGAGTCCTTCTTTACTCGTCCTCAGCTTCAGGAGAACATTCCGAAAGCTGAGTCCTTCTTTCCTTTACTGTCTAACTCTACACAGGAATTAGCATCTTCTTATGTTACCCGACCTGAACCAGCTCAGGTCAAGGCCAAGGCCAGCACCAATATTGGTGTATTAGAGAAGGGGAAAACCCGAACTGGCCCAACAACAACTTCAGATATCCGAACCTCCGGTAAGTACTAAAGATACTAGTCCTCATGTTTCTGAAACTAATAACATTCCTTTCAATAATTGCGAACCTGACTCAGATGACTTACCAATTGCATTAAGGAAAGGGAAAAGATCTTGTACCAAGTACCCTATTTCTCAATTTGTCTCTTCGAAAAATCTTTCTTTGCAGCACCAGAGTTTCATTGCAGCCATTGATTCTATTAGAATCCCAACATCAGTACAAGATGCATTGAAGGATAAGAACTGGGTTCAAGCCATGAATGAGGAGATGAGTGCATTGGAAAAGAATGGAATATCGGAGATTGTTGAGAGACCAAGAGACAAATGGCCAATGGGGAGCAAATGGATATATACTTTGAAATATCGGTCTAATGGTACACTAGATCAGTATAAAGCAAGGTTAATTGCAAAAGGATACACTTTGACTTATGGAATTGACTATGAGGAGACATTTGCTCTAATAGCAAAGATGAATACTGTGAGAATCTTACTCTCCCTTGTTGCTCACTTTGAGTGGGAATTACACCAGTTTGATGTTAAAATTGCTTTTCTCCATGGAGACTTAGAGGAGGAAGTTTATATGGAGATTCCCCTTGGATACGATTCCACTAGTGGAAGGACCAAGGTGTGCATGTTAAAAAAGGCTTTATACGGGTTGAAGCAATCTCCCTGTGCTTGGTTTGAAAGATTCACAAAGACAATGGTGTCCCTGGGATACAGACAAAGTCAAGGTGATTATACTCTCTTTTTAAACATTCACAAGAAGGTAAACTCATTGTTCTACTGGTGTACGTTGATGACATCATTATATCAAGTGATGACTTAGTCGAGAAGCAACTCCTAAAGGAGAAATTAGCAGCTGAGTTTGAAATGAAAGATCTTGGAAGGCTAAAGTACTTCCTTGGGATTGAAGTTGCTTACTCAAAGCAAGGTATCTTCATTTCTCAAATGAAATACGTCCTAGATCTTCTCAAAGAGATTGGAAAACTCGAGCGTAAGGCTATTGGTGAACCCATTGAGCAGAATCACAGAATGGGAAATGATGAAGAGAGTCCCAAAGTTGATAGAGCTAATATCAGAGGTTAGTAGGGAAATCGATATACCTGGCACATACCAGACCAGATCTAACATATGCTGTTAGTATTGTTAGCTCATGCATGACCCAAGGGTAAGACACATACAGGTCTTAGATCGAATTTTACAGTATCTTAAAACCACACCTGGCAGATGATTACTATTTAGAAAGGGTAGAAATCTATCCAGGGTAAGACACATGCAGGTCGTGGATCGAATTCTACAGTATCTTAAAACCACACCTGGCAGATGATTACTATTTAGAAAGGGTAGAAATCTATCCATGGAAGTGTACACAGGTGCTGACTATACAGGTTCAGTTATTGGCGGGAGGTCAACATCAGGTTATTGTATGTTTCTGAGTGGAAATCTAGTAACATGGAGGAGTATGAAACAGAACATGGTTGCTTGGTCAAGTGCAGAGGTTGAGTTTCGAGCTATGGCAAAAGGAGTTTGTGAGTTGTTATGGTTGAAGATCATATTAGATGACCTGAGAATAAAATATGAAGCTCCTATTAAACTGTTTTGTGACAACAAATCAACCATTAGCATTGCGCATAATCCAGTTTAACATGACAAGACAAAACACATTGAGATAGACTGGCACTTTATCATGGAGAAATTGGATAGTGGATTGATAACCATAGCATATGTTCCTTCAAGATACCAGTTGGCAGATATATTAACTAAGGGACTACCCAGAGAACAGTTTCAGGAGCTTACCGGCAAGCTGGGAATGATAGATATCTATTCACCAGCTTGAGAGGGAGTGTTAAGTATTATTGTTATCATTGGGGATCATAGGAATTAATGTTCGTAGGAAATCAGAGTCATAGGTGTTGGAAATAGTGTAATGATTAAATGTATCATTGGGAATTATAAGAGTTAATGTTCCTAGGAAATTAGGGTCATAGGAAATAGCTGATTCTTTCTTGTAAATGTAGCACTATATTTATTTCTTAGTGTATATATATATCAAAGTGTTGAGTGCTACTAACTCAAGCAATTCACCAAATCTGAGTTCAATATCTAAGACTTCTCAGTTTTCTCTAGAATATATATATACTTGGCCTTCCTGCAAAAGATGCAGGGTAAGAAATTTCCTATAAAAAATGTCAGCATTTGGTTCCATCCATAAACACTACAGTCTGCAGAAAAAGAGGACTCTGACATGCATGTGAAGGGTTTGGGTTTAGATCAATGTGCTGTTGATAGTAGTAGTATTAAGGTGTCAATTGGTGGCTGACCTGAGCAGTGATTAGTGCCAACAAAACTAGGATTTGGGAATTGATGGGTTCTAGTGCACTCTTAAACAAAGAAGAAACTAGGGTCTGGGTGGTGTGAGGTTTTAACTACTCTTCCAAACAAATGAGGTGTGGGACATTTATCAATTCAAAAACTTTTAAGGTACAACATGAAAAGAAGTTACTTAGGTCGCAGACCTAGGATTTGGCAGCATCACACAACCAGGAGAATGTATTGCTGAATAAACTCAAAGCTGATCTTTTTTGCTCTTGGTGGTAGCCAGGTATATCACTTGTATAATACTTTTCAAAACGTAGGGATAGTGATAACCATTTTGGCTTGCTGTTTTCTTCTCGTTTTTCTTTGAGGAGGATTTTTACCTTCCTGCGTATGTACTTTTCATCCTTTCTCCCAATAATATTCTTCTGGTATCTTAGAAAGAAAGCTGCCCAGAAACTACAGAATGTAAGGGGGAAAAAAAAAAGATGGCTGTTTGTCTTCAAACTCTAGAAACACGTTGTTAGACATATAAAGCCCGTCATGTGCCTTCACCTAATAGCTTAAGCTTTAGGAGAGTTGGTTCGTGATATAGACCAAGTGGTTAGGAGTCTGATCCTTGCTGTCCCCATTCTTCTAAATAAAAATTGAATTTCTGTACCAACAAAAAAAGAATTTCGGCACATGGTAGAAAAGGATTTGTGCATTTTCCACGCTTTAAGCCTGAAGGGCTCTTGTATGAGGGGGCATGTTAAGATATAGTAAAGTCATTAATGTTTGAGCTTAAGCTATAGGAGAGTTGGTTCATGACATAGGTAACACAAACATAATGGGAAATAGTCTTGTTTTGGTTTTTTATAAAGGAGAATTCATTATACATAAGAAAAGAGCACATGGAAAGAACAGGAGAATAAGATGTCTTCCAAAGACTGACTACATTGAAAATAAAATACTGAAAAGACATTGAAACAAAAGAGCACTCCAGTCCCTCTGTATATCTGCTAATGGGATTCCCTGGAAGAAACCATGTGCTGAACTCCATGAAGATTATGCGATAACAATTTTGTTCCAAAGCAAGTGTTGGGACAGAGATTTTCCCTTAATGATCTGTGCATTTTGCTCCTGCTAAAGGCACCAAAGAACAACTTATACAGTGCTCTGCTACCACACTTTACCCTACTTTTGTCATACCAAAGCTCCTGAACTTAATTAAAAGAAGGGGATTCAAGCTTTGAGGGCATACCCAAGGTTTGTGAGTCTCCGAACAGAATATATCTGCAAATACAAAAGTCTTGTGAATCTCCAAACTCCACAACAGTTTCATATCACAAGTAGATTGCATATGCTTAAATTCTAGTATTTCACTCCTCAAAGTACACCAAATTCTTCAGCTAATTTTATGATCTCTTGAGCAGGTGGATTTGTTGCATGGTATAATGTCTGATAAAGAATATAAGGTGATTTTGGATTGTACGTTCATGAACTTATCAGAAGAACCAAGGCTTCCTGCTAGCTTTCGTGGTGGAAAATCTGGTTCGAAGGATACTATTAGGCTTCTGGTTGATAAGGTCAACACGAATAGTCAACTTCTGCTGTCACAAACAGTTACAATTATAGCCGTTGTGGTGAATCATGCCTTACTGGAGCTTTGTAATGGCACTGATGGGGAGTCACCATTGGCGCATATTGCCGTGAGTATTTATATTATAAGCAGATGATTCAGATATCTGTATATACACTTTGTTTGCATCACATTTTCTGTGTTCTGATTTTATTTTAACTAAATCATAAAAGTTTTTGCTTTCTGCTTGATATGTCTGAATGGAATGTGCTTATCTTTCATTCCCATTTATTTTATTGCATTATTTTTGCAGCTGCAAGGCCTTTGGGTTTCGTATCGTATGACTTCTTTATCAGAGACAGACCTCTTTTTGACGATTCCAAAATTCTCCATACTAGATGTCCGCCCTGATACGAAACCTGAAATGCGTCTAATGCTTGGATCATCTACTGATGCTTCCAAACAAGCAGTTACTGGAAAAGTTCCTTTTCCGTTTAACCCGGGCAGCTTTAGGAGGACAAACAGTGAAGCTGGAATTGATGTTGATATGCCCATTTCAACAATGTTCTTAATGGACTACAGGTGGCGGATGTCATCCCAATCATTTGTGATTCGTGTGCAGCAACCCCGGGTCCTTGTTGTGCCAGATTTTCTTCTTGCAGTGGCTGAGTTTTTTGTGCCTGCTCTGGGAGCACTAACTGGAAGAGAGGAAACAATGGATCCAAAGAATGATCCTATTAGCAGAAACAGCAGCATAGTGCTGATGGAATCAGTTTACAAGCAGACAGAAGATGTAGTGCACCTCTCCCCATCGAAACAGTTAGTGGCAGATTGTGTAGGCATTGATGAATATACATATGATGGTTGTGGAAAGGTTATTTGTTTATCTGTTGAAACAGAAGCGAAGGAAGTCCGCAGCATAAGGTTTAGACCAATTATAGTCATTGGAAATGGCAAGAGATTGCGATTTGTTAATGTAAAAATTGAGGTAATATACTTCCTGGCAATCTGTAAGTTATTTTCCAATTTCCTTTTTATTTTTGAGAGAGAGAGGAATTCCTTCTTAAAGCTCCTTTAGGAATCCAAAGCTTCCTCAATATGATTAATACTAATGATAGTTTGCAAAATTTAGACCTTCGAAAGCCTTTTCTCCCAAGTGAGCATTAAGTATTCTTGTTTGGTAACAGAAATTCATTTATTCTTACACTGTCCAGCAGCCACTTCAATGTAGAGTAGTCAGTTTAAAGTATATGGGCGAATCTTTGCGTTTCCTCAAAATTTGGAACAATTTCTATTGAATATTTTTTGTAGTTTTAGTAGAACTTGGGAGGGAAATGCCTTATGACAGTGTGCCATTTCTGCTGTTCTTTAGTATATTTGGATGGAGAGCAATGCTTGGGGTTTTTAAGGACTCATCTTTGTCCTTAGATGTGTTGTTGGGTGAGGTTGTTTTTATGACTTCTCTTTGGTGCTTAAGCAACATTTTCTCTATTTTGTTATGAGTGAGCTTGTTAGTCCGTACCCTGACAAATATGCAGAGAAATTGGATACCATTATTGTATTAATGAGTAATTTTGTTTGTCTCTGCCATTTTAATTTTTTGTCTCTGTTTTAAGGAGAATGAATTGTTCTCGTCTTTATTTCTACTAATATTTTCCTCTTTATGATAATATTTCTTCTTTGATCATATAGGGAAGAGAATTAGGGAAAAAAGCATTTATCGCTCTGTTTTGCCCCAGATTAACTGCGTATTAGAAGCTTACATCTTTGTTATTTATTTATCAGAATGGTTCTCTTCTAAGGAAGTATACGTACCTGAGTAATGATAGCAGCTACTCAATCTCTATTGAAGATGGTGTTGACATTGTGTTGCCAGACAATTTGCCATCTGGTGATGAGAAAAGCCTTGACAAAATGAATCAAACATTGGGTACTTCCGTATATTCTCAAAGTGAATCAAATGGAACTCAAAGTTTTTCCTTTGAGACCCAGGTAGATGATCTTTCATGTTTCCAAGAATAATATGCACAAATCTTTTTAACTCACATATGCTCTAGACATTACATGCCTTTTAAGTATTACCATTATCTTAATTGGATTTCCTTGTGTTTATGCGTTGTTGATCAGAACTATCACATTGGATGTTAACAGCATCTGCTTACTAAAACCATTTTCCAATAATGGCAGGTCATACCTATTACATTGTTCTAAGTGATGGTCTGTATCCAACTTTCTACAAATCCCATTTCACAGACTAGAATGGATGTACTTCCATAGAAATAATTTTTCGAATTACATAGTAGCGTTTATATTTTTTGGGCTAAATCTAAAAAATATTGTTTTTTAAGTGAAGAGAGGGAAAGGATAAGTTATTATCCAAATAATGCAGTATGAGGGGATGATTTTTGTGGTTACTAATTAATTTATGGTGTAATTATAATTTTGGGATTATGGTTTGTAATTGGGGAGAATTTAATTATCTATAATTTGGGAATTTATAGTTTAGTTGTTTTGGGATATCTTATCCCTCAGTCGGAGTAGGACTATATTCCTATGTTGGATTAGGAATTCTTGAGTCTTAAGATTGGGTTGTTTGTCCTAGTGGTATTATTATTGTCTGAGTTGCTATTCAAGGCATATTATCTATTTCAGGTGCTCAGCCTTATTATTGAATTGGAATATTTAGAATTTGGGTGATTTTATATATTCTCCCCTGGTCCCTGTTTCTGTTCTACATGCCAACTGTTTTGGTATGCCAGTCTGCATGATTTCTTGGCATCCTTGAAAACTCGTCTTTGATACTACAATTTGTAGGTGGGTGACCATGTATCTGTTTGAGAGTTGAGAGAGATGTATTGGCCATTTTTACATTGAATTTTGGTGCAGACATTTTAGTACATTTGGGGAAAATTGGATCTGTCCAGAGAGTGGAGAAATTTCTCACATGCCATTTTAGTGGTTTTGGGAATTATGAAAAAATCAAAGTCCTTTTATGGTGTGCTATTTATGCAGTGTGATTTGGTGCCTTTGGTTGGAGAGAAATGCCAAAATTTTCAAGGATAATTTCTTAGGAAAAATTAATGCCAATGACCTTTAAGGAGTAATATTTAATTTAAAGGGACAAACAAAGTTAAAATTATTAAGAATGACCATTTAATCTCACCAGATAGATAATAATACCTTTAATGAGTGGTTATTAGTTGCCTTTTATTAAGTGGTCATTAGTTGTTTCAAATTCAATACTATATGAAAGAAATTTGCAAATGGTTATTGCTTCTTATTAAGTGGTCATTTGTTATCATTGAATGGTTAACGTTTCAAATGAATTTCAATATATAAAATATATGAAATTATGAAGAAATGTGCAAATGACTATTGTTTTTTATTGAGTTGTCATCAGTTGTCACTGAGTGGCTAACAGTTTCAAATTAAGTTCTATATAAAAGAAATTTGTGAATGGCTACTACTTCTTATTGAATGGCCATTTGTTTTTGAAGTAAGTTCAATATATAAAATATATTAAATTTGGAAGAAGTTTGCAAATGGCTATTGCCTTTTATTGAGTGGTCATTAGTTGTCACCAAGTGGTTAATAGTTTCAAATTAAGTTCTATATGATAGAAATTTGTGAATGACTACTGCTTCTTATTGAAGGGTCATTTGTCGGCACTGAGTAGCTAACGTTTCAAATGAAGTTCAATATATAAAATACATCAAAATTAGGAAGAAATTGCCTTCTATTATATGGTCATTAATTGTTACTGAGTAACTTACATTTTTAAATTAAGTTCTATATGAAAGAAATTTACAAATGCTTACTGCTTCTTATTGAGTGGTCATTTGTTGCTATTGAGTGGCTAATGTTTCAAATGAAGATTTATTAAGGGTAATTTTGACTATTAAGTAAAATTAAATAGTCCTTCTCTTCAATTAAAATTTGAATTTGAATGGTCCATAATATATATTTTTTTTTTTGGTTCCTTTATATTAGATATTACTCCTTAATGGTGCTTAGCATTAATTTGTCCAATTTCTTGTCTGTATTGCTTATATGGGATAAAGTGGTCTTCTTAGCTTCTTTGTGTTGCTTGGCCAGTGCCTATTTTAGAGTGGTTCTTTTATTGGATATTCAGAGGGATTGGCTTTGCTCAATTATCATTTTTTTTTCTTGTTTATTGCTCTAAGATGATTTTTTATCCATTGCGCCTGTACCTCTTTCTTTCTCTACTCTAATGAAATTTTTTCCTTTTCGAGAAAGAGAGATGAATTGGCCAACATTTACCCCTGACCATTAATCCTCCTTGTACTTTAGGATATAATACATAACTATTATTTTATCACTATTGCCCATGGCATAAATTGTTTGATACTTGGTGAACTCCCAGATCTTATTATAATAGAATCTAAAAGCTGTTGGAAATATATGTAATTAGGTGTAAATTGTTAGTACAGTTGTTAGTCCCACATCATGTATATTGTGTAATTATTTATTACTTATTGAATATATATTCAGTCTCCGTTGTGTAGTTGAAACACACGGTTTAGTATATGTCTTTCTTTTTTCTTTCTCTCTCTCAACATGGTATCTAGAGCCTAGAGAAAGGCAAATCCTAGAAGCCGTGCCTACCGGAGGATCCACCGTCCCCGGTGCCAAAATTTTTCCAAGAACCCGTGTCATCACTCCGGCACGGATCTCTATGCCGTGCTCCTTTCCCCCGGTCTCGGCCCACCGCCGCCGCCGGCCCGACGTCTCTCTAGCCACCACCGCCGACGTCTTTCCGGCCCACCGCCACCACCGCTCGGAGCGCCTCCCTCTTTCGGCCGATCCCCGAAGTACGAGTGCCCGGCCGCCCATCCACGCGCCCACACGCCCACACGCGCGAGTACAGTGGGCTGCGTTTCGCACCCACGCGCATCACTCCGGCCGCGCGTGACGGCGCGTCAGGCCTTCTTTCCGGCCGCCGTTCGTCCCACTGTGGTCGCCGCCTCTCCTCTGTTGAGCCCAGTCTTCCACTTCCCCAACCGCACCCATAAGACGTGTCGTACACCTTCCGTATACGTTTCAGGTACTAATTCATTGTGTTTTTTGGGTTATTTGTCATCTGATCCATGGCTTCCTTGAGTCCTACAGATGCTCCGAAGGTAGAACCTGGTGTTTTCAGTAATTATATCAGTGCCTCTCTTTCCACTGACAAATTAGATGGCACTAATTATGATTCTTGGGCCTCCAACGTCAAACTTTGGCTTACCAGTCAAGGGTACGAGAATCATCTCACTACCACTGTTGATTCTGTGCCTGAAGCCGACCGTCCCAGGTGGAAAAAGATTGATGCTCAGTTGTGCAGTGTGCTTAAGTCCACCATTATTTTTCGGGCTCATTTGACACCGTGAATCCGTGTGGCGCAGTGCCAAGGTCCTCTACACCAATGATATTCAGCGATTGTATGGGGTTTGTCATGATCTTATGAATCTTATTGCCCCAAGGAGGTTTGATGGCTCTATGTCTACCTACTTGGGCAAACTTCATGGTGCTCTCCACGATTTCAATGAACTGTTGCCTCCAGCAGATACCCAGCAAAGGAACTTGAACAACGGAACACCTTCTTCATGCTTTTGGGCCTTTATGGTTTACTGCGCGGATTACTCCACCATCCGTGATCGATTTTGGGATCTCCTACTATTCTCACTCTTTTCGCAACGTGTTCTACCTTGCATCGGGTTCCAGCCTAAGCACGATCGATTCTCTTGTTGCTCCCATCACCTAGGTGACACATACGCCTTGCCTCTTAGACCAACAGTCGTGGCCGTTCTCGTGGGGGTCACTCAGGTTCCAAACCTCGTCCGAAATGTGATCATTGTCATTGTTTGGGTCACACCATTGATAAATGTTAGACTTTACATGGCCGTCCTCCCCGTCATCGCTAATGTTGCACAGCGATCTACTCCACCGTACACTCTTGAGCCTCGAACCACCAGAGCCTCTCCTACCGATTATGCAGAATTTTTGAAGTGGTTTTGAGCAGCGTCGCCCCTCCTGGTTCCACTGTTTTCATTATGCATACCCGGTACTTCCTATGCTTGTCTCTCTCACCACCTTCCTTGGCCCTTGGGTTCTTGATTCGGTGCATCCGACCATATTTACGGTAATAAGGCTTTGTTTTCTCAACTCTACTATACGGTTATTTGCCTATGGTTACTTGACTAATGGTTCTCGGACACAATCTCAAGGGATACTTTGCTAATCCCCTACCTTCCCTCACTGTTGATTCGGTTCTCTATATTCCTGGGTGTCCTTTTAATTTACTTTCTATTAGTCGTTTAACCGTTCTCTTGATTGTTCCATTACTTTCACTAAAAATTTGTTTCTCTCACAGACCTGGGAGTTCGGGACGGATGATTAGCACCGGATATGAGTCCCATGGCCTCTACCGGCTCTCCAACCCTTCTCATGTTTGCTCGCACTGATTCCCCTCTTATCATCCATGCTCGGTTGGGTCATCCTAGCCTTGCCAAACTACGAGAGAATGGTGCCGAGCCTCTCCAAGTTATCGAGTCTTCCTTGTGAGTCATGTCAATTAGGGAAACACACCCGTAGTCCGTTTCTTGATCGTTTTGGTACTCGAGCTGCGTCTCCTTTTACCTTAGTTCATTCTGATGTGTGGGGTCCTAGTCGTACTATTTCTACTTTAGGGTTCAAGTATTTTGTTACCTTTATTGATGATTACTCTCGATGTACTTGGTTATTTTTAATGCAAAACAGGTCTGAGTTATTCTCCATATTTCAAAAGTTTTACCATGAAATTAAAACTCAATTTGGTGTTCCTATTCGTACTCTGCGTAGTGATAATGCTAGTGAATACTTATCTAATCAATTTCAGACTTTTATGGCTTCTCATGGCATTCTTCACCAAACATCTTGTGCCCATACACCTCAACAAAATGGGGTAGGCCGAACGTAAAAATAGACACCTTATTGAAACAACTCGGACCCTCTTACTCCATAGTCGGGTTCCTTTTTGTTCGCATGCTACCTTATTAATCGCATGTCATCCTCTGTGCTTGATAACCAGGTCCCTCATTCTGTCTTGTTTCCACATCAGCCTCTTCATTCTCTTCCGCCTCATGTCTTCGGGTCCACTTGTTTTGTCCATAATCTTTCTCTTGGTCTAGACAAACTTACAGCCCGATCCCTCAAATGTGTCTTCCTTGGTTACACTCGGTCCCAAAAAGGTTATCGTTGTTATTCTCCTACTCTACGACGTTACCTTATCCTACTGATGTTACTTTCTTCGAGTCTATACCCTTCTTTGAGTCGTCTCCTTCGCCTCCCGAGCCAATCTCTACGTTCCTTCCGGTTCCTCTTGTCCCTGTCACTGTCGAGTTTGAGCCGCCCCACCCTCTACCCATACAGTCCCCAAGACCACCGACCGTTTCTTCCACACTTATCACCGCCGACCACAACCTCCCGTACCCCGTGTCCCTCCTCCGGATATGCACATTCGAGGTCATTTGCACTCTTTCTCGAACCAACTCATTTACCGGCTTCGGCCAGACCGTCGACGACTATGATCTCCCCATTGCCATGCGAAAAGGTATCCGGTCTACTCGTAATCCTTCTCCTCATTATATTGCTTTAAGTTATCACCGCCTCTCTTCTTTGCACTTTGCTTGTCTTTCTTCCTTGTCTTCTGTTTCTATCCCTAAATCTCCAGGTGACGCCTTGTCCCATCCCGGATGGAGACAAGCAATGATTGATGAAATGAGTACGCTTCACAACAGTGGTACTTGGGAACTGGTTGCTCTTCCTCCTGGGAAATCTGTTGTTGGTTATCGGTGGCTTTATACAGTCAAGATGGGTCCTGATGGTAAAATTGATCGTCTCAAAGCCCGTCTTGTGGCGAAAGGGTATACACAGATTTTTGGCTTAGATTATGGGGATACCTTCTCTCCTATGGCTAAAATGGCTTCTGTCCGGTTGTTTTTGTCCATTGCTGCCATTCGACACTGGCCTCTTCATCAACTTGATATTAAAAATGCATTCCTGCATGGTGATCTAGAAGAAGAGGTATATATGGAGCAACCTCCTGGATTTGTTGCTCAAGAGGAGTCTTCTAGCCTGGTATGTCGTCTCCACAGGTCTCTTTATGGTCTCAAACTGTCTCCTAGAGCCTGGTTCTGGATTGTGATTGCAATTTGGTATGATTCGAAGTGAAGCGAGATCACTCTGTGTTTTATCGCCACACTACCCCAAGGTGTATTTATCTAGTTGTGTATGTTGACGACATTGTTATCACTGGAAGTGACCACCATGGCATATGTAAGTTAAAACAACATCTCTCTCTTCACTTTCAGACCAAAGACTTGGGTAAACTTCGATATTTCTTGGGGGTTGAGGTAGCTCAATCTAAGGATGGTATAGTGGTGTCTCAAAGAAAGTATGCTATGGATATCCTTGAAGAAACAGGATTGTTGAATGCCAAGCCAGTTGATACTCCCATGGATCCAAATGTCAAACTCCTACCAAATCAGGGGGAGCCTCTATCGGATCCGAGAAAGTATAGGAGATTAATTGGGAAGTTAAACTACCTCACTGTTACTCGGCCTGACATTTCTTTTGCAGTCAGTGTGGTTAGCCAATTCCTAAACTCTCCTTGTGAGGACCACTGGGATGCAGTGATACGGATTCTCAAATACATTAAGGGAGCTCCCGGAAGAGGTCTCATCTATGAAGATAAGGGACATACTCAGGTCATTGGATACTCAGATGCTGACTGGGCAGGTTCTCCTACTGACAGACGATCCACTTCTGGGTATTGTGTACTCATTGGAGGCAACTTAATTTCCTGGAAAAGCAAGAAGCAAAATGTTGTTGCAAGATCTAGTGCCGAAGTAGAATATCGAGCTATGGTAGCTGCATGGTTATGTTGCTGGAATTTTGTGCTGTACTTTCTGTTGTCTAACTAATTACATTAAAAGTGGAAAACAAAAACAAAAGTGCTGATCCATAGTGATGTTGAAGAACTCTAGAAAAAGGGGAAAACTAGAACTCATGGTTGGCATTTCATACAACTCAAAAAATACAAAATATTCGAAATTCCTGCCAATATTTTAAATTGAAAGTTGCCTGGTATTGGATGTTTGGTTATCATGTTCTAACTAATCAATCTGCATCAAACTGAATTAACAATTTTCCATGCTTAATTTCGTTAACAAATGACAATCCAAGCCCTCAATAAAAAGCTCCAAAAATGGTTTATTGATTTAGTATACGTTAGAGATATAATAAAATCATTCATGTGCTTCACCTAACAGCTTAAGCATTTGGGAGAGTTAGTTCATGACATGGTATCAGATCCTCTATGACCAAGTGGTCTAGAATGCAATCCTTGCATCCCTGATTCTTCTAAACGAAAAAGTTGAATTTCAGCACATAGTGAAGTGGGTCTGTGCATTGCCCACGCTTCAAGCCCAAAGGGCCCTTGCATGAGGGTGCATGTTAGAGATCTAATAAAGTCATTTATGTGCCTTCACCTGACAGTATAAGCTTTTGGGAGTTCATTCATGACAGTATAGATAGAGTGCATCGTGCTATGTTTCCTATGTTTTCACTTTTTCAAAAGAAGAACTTTAGATATTTGTGTAGCTTTAATTCACGGCAAAAATTACCACCCCCTGAAGAGGTGGAATCTTTCATTTTCTACTTTGTTTTCTTTTCCTTTGGTGGTCTTATGTCTGATGGCTATTGTACTTTGGTGTTAGGTTGTTTCTTCCGAGTTCACCTTCTATGATGGTACTAAGTCATTTCTGGATGATTCATCTTATGGCGAGAAGCTTATTCGTGCGAAGTTGGACCTGAGCTTCATGTGAGATATCTTGGGAAACAGCATTTAATTTTCTTGGGAGGATTATGGTTCAGGAATTCTTGGTAGAAATATTCAGTTTAGGAACAATTAACTGAAGTTGTTAATTTTGTCATCATAGCGTTAGCCCATTAACCAATAACCACTCTTTGGACATTGTGAACCACTTGTTTAATTAACTGTTCCTCAATTGGAATTATTTTTGCCAAGAATTCCCAAATTGTAATTCTCCCAATCTTCTCTTTCAAAACTCAGTATCAGCTCAATAGAGCAACCCAGTGTTCAATTTCTCTTCTTTTCCTTAATATATTCTTTTAAAGAAAAAATAAAATAAAATTGGAAAGAGTTTTGTAGACAAGCATTTGACCTGTAACTTTCTTCTGTCAATTTGAGTAGGTATGCCTCCAAGGAAAAAGACACTTGGATTAGAGCCCTAGTGAAGGATTTTACTCTTGAGGCTGGTTCTGGTCTTATCATTCTAGATCCAGTGGATATATCAGGGGGATATACATCTGTCAAGGACAAAACAAATATTTCTGTGCTATCAACGGATATTTGTATTCATCTTTCACTTAGTGCTATTTCTCTTATACTCAATCTGCAAAGTCAGGCATCTGCTGCGTTAAATTTTGGAAATGCAACTCCCCTTGTTCCGTGTACCAACTTTGACCGAATTTGGGTGTCTGGAAAAGGTTTCTTCTTAATTAATTGGAATAGCCTGACCGCAATTTTTCTGATATTTATCTTTCTGTATTCAATTTATTAACTTGACTGTTGTATACCGTGGACCATATAGCTGAGAGGCCAGGTTCTCTAATTATAATGAACTATTCGGTCTTCTGTACTTTGCAGAGACTGGTCCCAACAACAATATTACCTTTTGGAGGCCTCGAGCTCCTGCAAATTATGTTGTATTAGGAGATTGTGTGACATCAAGGTATACTCTATTTTTTTTTGTTTTCAGATCTACCTTGTTTTGCATTCTATTCTTCTAGAATTCACTTTCTTGATCATGCCCAAGAAAATCTACTTTAGGAGTATACAACTTAGTCAACACCAAAGTTGGATGAGGAAAAAATGCCTTGAAATATTATTTAAGATGATGACTTTTCCTCTGCTTCATAGTGTTGTACTCTTCTTCCTTTGTAAACTAACTAAAAAGAGAAGATGCTAAAGATGTCAGCAGTAGTTTCCCAAGATGCTAAAGATCTATAAGTCATCTGGTGTTTAAAAGTAGGTGAATCTGCAACTAAACTTGCAACCTTTATCATGAAGGAAAAAATAGAGAGAGAGGTTCTGCACTTATGCATTTGATGCTTATTATCATATAACTAGATTAATTTGCATTACCAAAAACAATTTTAGAATACAAGAAACAGAGAATATAGTTGTTCCATCTGCATTTTACATTAAATATGATATAGAGTTTACTTATTTTGCAAGTGTTGTTTTTTGTGAATTTTGATTGTCTTTTTTTCTGTTTCTGATATGAGGAGTTCTTAATATTTTAGATTCCTTGCTATCTTAATTTATATTTTAATGTCTTGTCAGGCCAATTCCTCCTTCACAGGCAGTAATGGCAGTAAGTAACACATATGGCCGTGTAAGGAAGCCAGTTGATTTCCACCTTATTGGGTCATTCCTGAACATTCAAGGGCATGGTGGAGGTGAAGGCCATTCTGTTTCTGGCAGTGATTGTTCTCTTTGGATGCCCGTTGCGCCCCCAGGTTACATAGCACTAGGCTGTGTAGCCCATGTTGGGAACCAACCACCACCAAATCATGTTGTTCATTGCTTACGTTCTGATCTTGTGACATCAGCAAAATATTCGGACTGCTTATTTAATATCCCACCAAATAATCAATATGCCTATGGATTTAGCATATGGCGCCTTGATAATGCTATTGGCTCATTTTTTGCGCATTCTTCAACTGGTTGCCCCCTGAAAGACAGATGTTATGACTTGAATCATCTTCTTGTCTGGAATTCAAATCGAGCTCCTATGATAGGTCCAGTCTCAGATTTTAATTCTGATCATGAAAATAATAATCAGCAGACAAGCAAAAGTGTGAACACATCTGGATGGGATATCCTCAAGTCCATTTCAAAAGCAACTAACTGCTATATGTCTACACCGAACTTTGAAAGGATTTGGTGGGACAAAGGCAGTGACCTCCGTCGTCCAGTCTCCATTTGGCGACCTATTGCACGTCGTGGTTATGCTGTCTTGGGTGATTGCATCACAGAAGGGTTAGGCCTTGTTATCTTTTAAGGGTTTTTTTTTTAAACCTTTCTATTATCTATCTGTTAGTTAACTTACTTCAAATTTTTCTTGGCATTAATATCTTGTCTTTTTCCCTGCCTTTCAGCCTGGAACCTCCTGCACTCGGAATAATCTTCAAGAATGACAATCCTGATATCTCTTCAAAACCTGTTCAATTTACCAAAGTTTCCCGTATTGTAGGGAAAGGGATTGAGGAAGTTTTCTTCTGGTATCCTATAGCTCCTCCTGGTTATGTTTCTCTAGGATGTGTTGTCACCAGAACAGATGAAGCACCACGTGCAGATTTGTTTTGCTGCCCAAGGATGGATCTTGTTAGCCAAGCAAACATTCATGAGGCGCCTCTTTCGAGATCTTCAAGTTCACGGGCTCCTCAATGCTGGAGCATATGGAAAGTGGAAAATCAGGTTACTCTTAACTTCAACTTTACTTAACTCACTCTAGAAAGTTTTGTATAAAATTATAAATGGCTTCTAAATTTGAACATATATAGTTGCTTACATTTTAGATTTAGATTTGAATGGCATTTCGGAAGACTTAGTTTATGATAAGACACAATGGCGTCGTTTGATCCATATAACCGACTCCACCTAGTGGGAAAAGGCATGGTTGTTGTTGTCGTATAATTGCTTACGTGTGATGTACAGAAGTTTCTTTCTTATGCTAATAGCTAGGTGCCTGTTAATTTGATCTAAATGCTATGGAAAAGCTTATAGTAATGATGATGTTAAATATTTTAAACCAAAAAGAAAGAAAAAAATTATTACCATCCTAAATATGTGCAGGCCTGCACTTTTCTGGCTCGTTCTGACCTTAAAAAGCCATCAAGCCGATTGGCCTACATAATTGGTGATTCTGTGAAGCCCAAGACTCGGGAAAACATAAATGCTGAGCTGAAGCTAAGATTCTTTTCTTTAACGATTTTGGACAGCTTATGTGGAATGGTATCTTTTCTATGCCTATTATGACAAGAATTTCCATTCTTTTCAGAATTATTTACCAATGATAAATCTTTTGATAAAGGAATATTCTTTTTTTGTAATACCAACGTTGAATTCAACTACCCTTTCAGATGAGACCCCTATTTGACACTACAATTACCAATATTAAGCTTGCAACACATGGTGGACTAGAAGGGATGAATGCAGTACTGATTTGTTCAATTGTTGCATCAACCTTCAATGCACAATTAGAGGCGTGGGAGCCCCTTGTGGAGCCATTCGATGGAATATTCAAGTAATAGATTGGTTATTAACTTGTTTTAAACAATTTTTTAATTACAAATATATGCAAATGATCCAGTATCTTCTTTTGATTTTAGTCATGAGGCAGTCCTGGTGAGAATATGCCATCAATTAGATGTTTCATTTTCAATTTGTTTAGGTTTGAAACTTATGATACCAATGTACAATCGCCATTAGGGCTTGGGAAGAGAGTTCGAATTTCTGCTACCAGCATCTTGAATGTAAATGTCAGTGCAGCAAATCTTGAATCCTTTGTGGGAAGCATTCTTTCATGGAGAAGACAGTTAGAGCTTGAACAGAAAGCATCCAAGCTAAATGCGGTCAAATTCTGAATCCTTTATCCTTTTATCTGTTAAAACTCATGCTTTTTAAAAGCTTTACTAAGCTGTTTGGCTTTGCAGGAGGTTGGTGGTCAACAAAGCAAGGGAGAGAATACGACTTTTTCTGCACTAGATGAGGACGACTTGCAGACTGTGATAGTAGAAAATAAACTAGGGTGCGATATTTTTGTCAAAAAAGTTGAGCACGATGTGGATATAGTTGACAAGCTACATCATGGCGATTGTGCTTCTGTGTGGATTCCACCTCCAAGGTTTTCAGATAGGTTAAATGTTGCAGATGAATCTAGGGAAGCACGGTATTATATTGCTGTACAGATACTTGAAGCCAAGGTCATAATGTGTTGAAATTGTTTATACAGAATTCCAATCACATTCCTGATTCCCCTCCCCACCTGGAAGATTGAAATTGATTCATTTCAACTTTTGCAGGGTTTGCCTATCATTGATGATGGTAACAGCCATAACTTCTTCTGTGCTTTGCGTCTCGTCATTGACAGTCAGGCATCAGAGCAGCAAAAGCTTTTTCCACAGAGTGCAAGAACAAAGTGTGTGAAGCCTTTAGTATCAAGAATTAATGATTGGGATGAAGGCACAGTGAAGTGGAATGAACTTTTCATATTTGAAGTTCCTCGAAAGGTATTGCATCCTTAATTGATTAGTTTTATACTTTTGCTTCACTGATCTATTCTTATATGCCCATTAACTGAAATAAGTTTTTTAAGAAAGAGCAGAAACTGTGATCACATCATATGATGTTTATAATCTGCGAGAGATATTGACATTACTTTAGAAATGTTGTTTTGCTAAGGCAACACTTATTTCAGTTATACTCATTTTTTATTTTAAATTCAGCTTGGAGTTTCTCTTTTTTGTTTACTCTTGCTTACAATATTGTGTGTATATTTAATGGCATATTTTAGACTTGCTCAATTTCTAAAGTATTTATACGAGCTCCTATGTAACCTTCCTAAAGAAAGTAGGAGAACTAAAGAGAGTAAGAAGAAGAGTAGTATATTCTGCTTAATCTGGATGTTTACAAGAAGGTAGTATATATAGAGAGTTGTACATTAAATGAGGCCCTAGAAAACAAGCCTAAAAAATAAGCAACAATAAAGCACTAAAATCAAGGCCTAAAAAAACATGAAAACATGGGAACCGACCTTCCCTTTCAACTGGTCACCGTCCATCTTTCAACACTCCTCCTCAAGTTGGTGCATAGATATCAAGCATGCCCAACCTGCTTATCAAAAGTTCAAAGTGTGGCCTTGGGAGACTTTTAGTTAGAATATCAGCAGTTTGTTGAGCTGTAAGAACAAAAGGCATGTAGATTACTCCTCATTCTAGCTTCTCCTTTATGAAATGTCCATCAATTTCTACATGCTTAGTTCGGTCATGTTGTATTGGATTATTAGCAATGCTAATTGCCCCTTTGTTATCATAATATAGCTTCATAGGTCCTTCAACTGCCTTTTTTATTTCTTCTATAACTCGCTTTAGTCATAACACTTCACAAATTCTATTTGCCATTGCTCAGAACTCTGCTTCTGCACTACTTCTTGCTACAACATCTTGTATTTTATTTCTCCAAAGTGACAAGATTACCCCAAACATAAGTACAATAACCAGAGGTTGATTTCCTATCAGTTACAGATCCTGCCCAATTAGCATCAGTGTAAACTTCAATCCCTCTGTTGGTTTTTCTTGAAGGATAGACCTTTTCCCGGAGTATTTTTCAAATACCTCAAGATTCGGTACACAGCTTCTAGATGTTCCTCATAAGGAGAATGCATGAATTGACTAATCACATTGACTGCAAATGCTATGTCCAGCCGGGTGTGAGAAAGATAGATCAGTTTACCAACTAGCTTTTGGTACCTTGTGGTGTCGACTGGAACCCTTTTATCACCATTTCCAAGCCTTTGATTCGCTTCCATTGGTGTTTCAGCGGGTTTGCGGCCACTCATCCCTGTTTCCTTCAATAGATCAAGTATATATTTCTTTTGTGAGATCATAATCCCCTTCTTTGTTCGAGCCACCTCCATGTCAAGAAAATATCTCTGAGATCCCAAATCTTTGATTTCAAATTCCGATGCTAAGCATCTCTTCAATCGCTCTATTTCATCAACATCATCTCCCGTAAGGATAATGTCATCTACATAAACTATCAAAATAGTAACTCTTCCTACAAGTGAGAACTTCATAAACAGAGTATGATGAATTTGACCTTGAGAATATTCTTGTTTCCTTACAGATTGAGTAAATTTATCAAACCATGCTCTAGGCACGCTCAGAGCATAAATTAAATCCATGCTGTTGCTGTTTAGTGCGTTCAGGTGCTGGTGTTTGGGCACCTGGGCACTAGACATCTAGAAGCTATTCTACACTGATGCTATGCACGCGCGCTCAAGCGCTAGGCACTGGGACACCAGAAAGTTGTATGCTATTCTACCTTGTGGGCACCTGGGTGCTGGGCCACCAAAATGTAATTTTTAGCTTTTCTTCCTTGTTCAAGCATCCAGTCTTCTTCCATGTGTAATCACCTAATAAAAACAAATAAAACACATAATAAGAACAAAGTTTAAAATACTAACAACATAATTAAATTTGAGAACAAAACTCAATCAAAAGGGATTAGAAGAGGATGAAACCAAGATTTTGAACCGTAAAAACATGAGATTTTGGAGGTTCATCACATACCTTGGAACCATACTTCTTATCAAAGCCAAGTGGAGATTCCATGTACACTTCTTCTTCTAGGTCTCCATTCAAGAATGCATTCTTGACATCTAATTGCTGTAGTGGCCAATCCAAGTTTGCAACAATTGATAAAAGTACTCTGATAGTATTGAGCTTGGCAGGTGCAAATGTTTTAGAATAATTTATGCCATATGTTTAAGTGAACCTCTTTGCAGCTAGTCACGCTTTATATCTTTCTAAGGTCTCATCTAAGTCATACTTGACTGTAAACACCTACTTGCATCCCAGTCTTTTTTCCTCTAGGCAAGTCAACTGCATCCCAAGTCTCATTCTTGTCAAGGGCCTTCATCTCCTTAAGAACATCTTCCTTCCACTCTGGAACATTTAAGGCATCCTATATGGTTTTTGGAATTTTAACATTAGGCAGTTGTAAGGTGAAGGCATGAAATGAGGGTGACAGTTTTTCATATGACACATTTGGAAATAGGATGACTAGTGCAAGTTCGAACACCTCTCTTATGGGCAATAGGAAGATCTAAGGATTCAATATCATTAGCAGAAATTTTACCTTAAGACTTAATTGAGTCCAGTTCTTTTCCCGATTGGACTTTTGGCATTGTTTCAGCTAGAGGCCTTCTTTTTCTGATAGATATTTCTTCCTTGTGAAGACATGTAGTTCATCTTCTTCCTCCCTTGGTATCTCACACATCTCTGTTCCTGTTCCAGATCTGTCTTGTAATGGCATTGAAGGAATATTATCCAAGTTTTCTATTTTAGGAGTATTTGTTTCTAGATCTGTAGGTTCTAGGGCAAATTTCTCAACAATACTTTGACCATATTTAGGAATCACTGACTGAGTTGGAACCAAAAAAGGAAATTCAATTTGTAGAGTATTTTCAAATTCTTCTTCTTTCTCAGTCTCCCCCCGAAGATGAGATCCAAAAAAGTTGTGTTTCAAAAAAGGTTACATCCATGGTAACAAAAAATCTCCTTAAATTGGATCAAAACACTTATATCCCTTTTGCGTTGGTGAGTAACCAATGAAAACACATTTCCTAGCTCTTGGTTCAAGTTTCTCGCCTATGATTATGAACAAATGTAGTACAATCAAATACCTTTAAAGGAATGTCAGTAACCAGCCTAGATGTTGGGAAATTCTTTTTGAAAACATTTATTGGTGTTTGAAAATTCAAGACTTTGAATGGCATTCTGTTAATTAATAACGCTACTGTAAGAACAGCTTCACCCCATAAATATTTAGGCACTTTGGCTGAAAAGTAAGGCTCTAGCTGTTTCAAGAAGATGTTTATTTTTCCTTTCGGCCACTCCGTTTTGTTTAGGTGTGTTGACACAAGAACTTTGATGTATAATGCCATTTTTTGCAAAGTAATTTCCTAGGATGTTGTTGACATATTCCTTTCTATTATCACTTCTAAAAACTCTAATGGTTGTGAGTATTTGTTATGGAAATTTATGAAAACTTGTTCAATTTCAGATTTTTCTTTCAAGAGATACACCCATGTGAGTCTTGTGTGATCATCAATAAATGTTACAAACCATCTTTTAGCCAAAAATGCGTAAATGGCCGATGAATCAATCAATCCGAAAATTTTGAAATTTTTTGGGACTAAACTTATCCAAGATATTCAACCTATTTAACTCACCTTAGCCATATATTTTGAGTCGACTCATTCACCCATGGTTTTCTAGATCTGTGGTCTCCTTCTCCGATCTGTGACTGCAACTTTTTCGATGACTCTTCGACCTCCGTCTCCGACCTCTGCTGCGCATGTGTCCATGACAGGCTGAAGGTCGTCTCTCCCTGCTCGAAGCTCTTCTCGTCTCTCCTTACTCGAAGCTCTCTCAGTCTCCCTATTCGAAGTTCTCTCACTCTCTGTTTCAACTTTTCCCACTCTCTGTTTCAACTTTCCTCAAAACAGAGACGAGACTTTTTCAGTGTAAGCCAAGGCACAACACGTGAAACAGAAAGGGTATCTGATGGCCTATTACAATTCTCGTTACTATTTTAATATTTTTATTCAATTCCCTTTATTCTTCATCTTATTATAATAAGTTGATGGCTTTAAGCCTTTAAAAGGCACTTATTCTTTCTTTTAATAATATATAGCCTTCACGTTTTACTGTGTCACACGGTAATTGAAAAGCTTTCAAGTCTCAACTCTTTAATTGACTCACTATTTTGAAACTATCAATTTAATTATGACTAAAAAATTATCAACTTCTTAATTTACTCATCATTTTGGAACTATCAATTTTTTAAACTTTTGTGACTCTCTCTCTTTAGTTATAATTTTTAATATTTAAAAATTTTATCACTGATAAATAAGTTTTAATATGTGACTTTAATTTTATGATATTGATCAATTCTATAAATTAAAATTTCTTCTTATCAGTATTATTCTCTATTTAGAATAATTACTCTGTCTTATAATTTTATGAGGTTAACTCAATTTTTTTCATAAAAAAATTCAAAGTTTAATAATGAATAGTTTAGTTTTCAACAACGTCTTTAGTATTTCATGTAACTATTTATTTTGTATTTTGATTTTTTTATGATTTTTTTGATACTTAATACTTTGAGTTATTTAAAATAATGTTTTATAATTTTATATATATATATTATGTCGCATCATGTATCCGTATCCTAATTTTTAAGAAATTATTGTATTCCCGTACCGTACTCGTATCATATCAAATACTCGTACCCGTATCTGTGCATCATAGCTATTATTGGAAGCAGAGATAGAATTGAAACAAGTATTTGGAGCTTGTCCTCCTAAGTCAGATCCATCTTCAAAAAAATAAAGGCTGCCTCGTTGTCTAGCATTGCCAATCATCCTCCCCAAGATTAGATCCTGAAACTCACAATGGGATGAGAAAAAATTAGCGTGACTGGTAAGGTCATGAACTAACTTACTTACGGATAAGAGATTACAAGACAGATTTGGGACATGGAGAGCATCATGAAGAGTAATGGAAGGAGAAATGGACATAGAATCCTTTCCTACAATAGGAGAGAGAGAACCATATGCTATTTTGATTTTCTTATTTCCTGCACAAGGATTATATGAAATAAATAGATTTGCAGGCCCAATCATGTGATCTATAGTACCAGAATCTACAATCCAGGAACTAGAGGAATTAACACTAACAAGGGCAGCATGTAAATAGTTATCTAATTGGGTTAAGGAGCAAGAAAGAGGGGATTTTAAGGGTTGCATAAGTCTGACCAGGGTGTCTATTTGTTCCTTTGTGAATGGAAGCTCTATGAAGGAAGACTGCTGGCCTTGAACTTCGTTTGAGACTTGATATGCTTCACCTTCCCCCTTTTTTTTCCAATTTGATGGCTTTCCATGCAGTTTCCAGCAAGTCTCACTAGTGTGCCGTGGTCTTTTGCAGAAATCACACCATGGTTTTTTCTTCTTATCCCCATTAGGTTCTGCACCTCTAGATACAAGGGATGAGTTCTCTATTCCGTTATGAGATGTAGTGTCTTGGTTCTTCATCATGATGTTTCTTCGTGCTTCCTCTCTTCTAAGTTCTGAGAAGACTTCCCTCATATTGGGAAGGGGTTTACGGCCCAAGATTCACCCTTTAACCTCTTCTAATTCTCTATTTACTCCTTTAAGAAACATGTATACCCTGTCGTTTTCTTCCCTTTTCAAATGTCTTGCACTATCTGCAGGGCAGTCCTATTTGTTCTCATAACAGAGGTCAAGTTCTTGCCACAATGTCAGCATCTCGTTGTAGTATGTGGTTAGGTCTTGATCTCCCTGCTTGTTGTGCCATAGCTGGGTTTCGAGGGCAAAAATTTGAGATGAATTCTCCACGTCAGAGTAGGTCTCTTTGACATAGTCCCACACTTCCTTGACTGTTGGCAGAAATAGGAAGGGCTTTCCTATTGCAGGTTCCATAGAATTTATTAACCATGTAATTATCATGGAGTTTTCTTATCTCCATGCGGCAAAATTGGGATCATTCTCTGCTGGTTTTTTCACCTCACCAGTAAGATGTCCAAGCTTGCCTTTTCCATCAATTACAAGCTTCATAATTTGTGCCCACTCTAGATAATTTTTGCCATTTATTTTTTGAACACCTAATTGAATAGAACTAGATCTTGTAGAGAACAAGAGATCAACTCCGGTTGCTAGAGTAGTGGTGGAAAAGCTGTCTGCTACCTCCACAGAAGAAACCGGGCCACGATTGGCTCTTGTCATGGCCATTTCTATCCAGGCTCTGGTCAGACCCGGAGCTCTAATACCAAAAAGAAAGTAGGAGAAGTAAAGAGAGTCGGAAGAAGAGTAGTATATTCTGCTTAATCTGAATGTTTACAAAAGGTAGTATATATAGGGAGCTGTACATTAAACTAAGTCCTAGAAAACAAGCTAGAATATAAGCAACAATAAAGCATTAAAAACAAGGCCTGAAAAAAGGTGAAAACGTGGGAACCGACCATCCCTTTCAACCAGCCACTCCATTAACACCAGCCACCGTCCATCTTTCAACACTTTCCCTTTTTTGTTTTTTTAAAATGTATGTTTTATCAGCAGTTTCTCTCACATATATATACACAGATTACTGCATTCATCAACTTCAGATTTTTTACATACTTAAAGAGTTTGTTGCTTTTACTGTTCCATTGAGAAATTTGTTACAGGCCCCTGCGAAGTTGGAAATAGAGGTTACAAATCTTGCCGCAAAAGCTGGAAAAGGTATGTCTTGGATGCCCTGTTCAGTGAGACTTTGTTTATACAAAGTCAAATGCGCATAGGTTTAGTTTATCCGATTAATTGATTCACTTTATTCAAACTTCCCATATGTTACTTCTTTTCTTCCAACCATTAGTTGTCATCTGTTTACTCCATATTGGAGTTTATGTTTTCTTCCAACTCAGCTTGCTTTTGCTTTTTCCTCAGAACTTGTGTATTCATCATGCAGGGGATGTCGTGGGTGCACTTTCTTTTTCTGTTGGACATGGTGCAAATATTCTAAGAAAGGTTGCTTCCGTGAGAATGTTTCATCAACCATATGATGTTCAGAATATTAGATCTTACCCACTTAGTAGAATGGTTAGTTACTATATTTTACATCATTTTAACCGCATGTGTCCTTTCGATAAATAATTAAATAGAGTTTTATTGCTTCTTTCTTGTTCAATTTGGCAGGATCCACGAAGCAATGTTGAAGCCATGCATGATGGATGCCTCTTTGTTTCAACTTCTTATTTTGAAAGAAACACAATTGCTAACCTTCAAAAAGATATGGAAAGTGAGAATGTTGTTGATAGAGACATAGGTTTTTGGGTAGGGCTTGGCCCAGATGGTGAGTGGGAGAGTATTCGGTCATTGCTTCCACTTTCAATTGTTCCAAAATCATTACAGAAAGAATTCATTGGTATGGAAGTTGTCATGAAAAATGGAAAGAAGCATGCTATTTTCAGGAGTCTTGTTTCAGTAGTGAATGATTCAGATGATGTGTTGAATATTTCGATATGTCATGCATCTCATGGTAGTGATCCCTCACTTGGGGCAAACAGTTCAAATACTGTAGTTGAAGAGGTTTTTCAAAATCAATATTATCAGCCATCATCTGGTTGGGGTAACAATTGGCCAGGTGTGCACCGTGATAATCCTGGCCACTGGAGCACAAGGGACCTCTCATACTCATCTAAGGTATTTATAAATTTTTTTATGTTATCACTTATTAACTTCCTTAACTACCATCATTGTCTTTATAATCTCAATCACTTGTTCATTTTGAAGGACTTCTTTGAACCTCCACTTCCTCCTGGATGGAAATGGGCGTCAGGTTGGTCCATAGATAAGTTTCAGTATGTTGACAAGGAAGGCTGGGCATACGGGCCTGACCTTAAAAACTTAAAATGGCCTCCTACTTCTTCCAAGTTTTCTACAAAATCAGCCTCTGATGTTGTGCGTCGAAGGCGTTGGATTCGTCCTAGACAAACCTTTTCTGAGCAAGGTATAGAATGCTTGCAGAGCGGAGCAAGTACTGTACATCCTGGGGCTTCTACTGTTTTATCTTGGAGAAGTACATCGAAGGACTCTGACCAATGTTTGCTAGTTCGACCTAACTTTGATAATTCTCAGCCCTCCTACTCATGGGGTCGAGCTGTAGCTGTTGGTTCAAGTTATATATATATCAAAGACCAACTATTAGATCAAGGTTCTAGACAGAATTCTGTGATGCCCAATTGTTCTTTGAAGCTAAATGAGCTTGAGAAAAAGGATATACTTCTGTGCTGTAATCCTAGTAGTGGAAGTAAACAATTATGGTTTAGTGTGGGTACAGATGCCTCAGTTCTTAATACTGAACTAAATGTACCTGTATATGATTGGAGAATATCTATTAACTCTCCTATGAAATTGGAGAACCGGCTTCCTTGTCCTGCTGAATTTTCAATCTCGGAGAAAACAAAGGAAGGAAATTGTGTTGAGCGGCATCATGGTGTTATATCTTCTCGTCAGAGTGTACATATCTATTCAGCTGATATTCAGAAACCTGTGTATCTTACTTTGTTTGTGCAGGGTGGTTGGGTTATGGAAAAGGTGATAACTAATCTAGCTCTGCATTTACTTAATTTTATGATTTAGAATTTTTTTATTTGAAATTGTTTGTGTTCTGCAATCATAGTTGAGTAGACTTCATCTTCTTTTCTTGATTCCTTGGTTCAGGACCCTATTCTTGTATTGAGTCCTTCTTTCTCCAATCACGTCTCATCTTTCTGGATGGTTCACCAGCAGAGTAGAAGGTTTGTAATCAGATTTTAAAAAAAAAAATTAAATCACATAAATTTTCTTCAAGTTACTTGTGGCGTTCACTCTATACTAAAGACCTTTACATAGTCAAATACTTGATATTATTTTTCCAATATTGTTCTTAGAGGTGAAGTATTTTCACTGTCTGGTTGAGGGATATTAACATTCTTGAAATGCCCTACCATTTAATAGGTTATTTATCATATCATCAAAGTACTATCACTATAACTTGTTAGTTCAACATTTGTTTCATTCTTGTTATAAAAACAGAAACGTGAATATTTGTTTTCCCTCCAGCATGTCCATATATTTTTTTATCATTTGTTTCTCATGTTGTTATATTTTCCTATTAGAATGAATTTCTGGAGCTTAATGATCTCGGAGCACACTTAAGTAGCTCTTAAATGTAATATCCCCTTGACATGTATTTTCTAGTTTATGTATGTGTTTCTTATTTGTCAGACAGAAAGATAGAGGAGGGAGGGATAGATTTGTCCTTAATTTGTTTTTCATGCAAATTCATAAAGGCTTGGTTATATAAATGCGTAAAATCATAAGCTATACTTTTAACGTAGATTGAAGAAAAGATGGTAGAATCACGCCTAAGATGGTTTTGACATGTGAGAAGAAAAGCAATAGAAGCCCCAATTAGAAGAGTTGATCAAATGAAGAATAGTCCAATAATTAAAGGTAGAGGAAGACCAAGAAAAATCTTAAGTGAAACCATTAGAAATGATTTAGATTTAAGTGACCTCTCTGAAGATTTGGTTTTTGACAGGACAAAGTGGCATCGTTTGATCCATGTAGCCAACCTCACCTAGTGTGAAAAGGCTTTGTTATTGTTGTTTGTTCCATAACATTGATAATTTACCTTTTTTATATAAGCATAATCTTTATTTTAGCATCGATCATCTTCAGTATCATAATATTTGCAGGAAATTGCGTGTGAGCATTGAACATGATATGGGTGGAACAAGTGCTGCCCCAAAAACCTTAAGACTTTTTGTCCCTTATTGGATTGTCAACGATTCTTCTCTTGCTTTGGCATATCGTGTGGTGGAAGTGGAACCTTTGGAAAATGCAGAGATGGATTCTGTTCTACTCTCTAGAGCTGTTAAGTCTGCCAAGACAGCCTTGAAAAATCCCATAAGCTCAATAGATAAAAGGCATTCTAATTCAAGGAGAAACCTACAAGTACTTGAAGTAATTGAAGACAACAGTCCATTTCCTAGTATGCTTTCTCCACAAGATTATGCTGGTCGTAGTGGAGTTACAATGTTTCAATCTCAAAAAGATACATACTTATCACCAAGGGTGGGCATTTCTGTTTCTGTGGGCCATTCTGAAGTTCATAGTTCTGGGATTTCTCTGCTTGAACTGGAAAACAAGGTGATATTGATAAACGAACAAACCACCTGCCTCATCTTTTTTGTGATCCATTAGTATTTCCTCAAGTTTGTGTCATAGTATATAATGTTCATTGAAACTCTTTCAGGAACGTATTGATGTCAAGGCTTTCAATTCTGATGGATCTTACTACAAGCTTTCAGCATTGTTGAACATGACTTCAGACAGAACAAAGGTTGGATTGCCTATACTGTTACTTGCCTTTTGGTAGTAAGTTATTATTTGCTGTATCTTCTTATGTTCCCTATGGTAGTATCTATAACTATCAATGGCTATTGCATATCATGCGGTTCATTTCCAGCCACCCACCATACCCTTGATATAAGTAACTAATTATCAAGCTATTTGGTGTCCAGGTGGTTCATTTCCAGCCACACACAATGTTCATTAATAGGGTTGGATGTAGTCTCTGCCTGCAGCAATGTGATTCTCTGTCAGCTGTATGGATTCATCCTACTGATCCTCCAAAACCCTTTGAATGGCAGTCATCAGCCAAAGTTGAACTTTTGAAGGTGTGTTATTAATTTTCAAAATATTTGTTCAACTTACATGTTTGGCTTGTTTTCTATATCTTATAAAGGATCATATATTCATTCAGTTGCGTATTGAGGGCTATAAATGGAGTACACCATTTAGTGTTAGCTATGAAGGTGTAATGCGCATTAGCTTGAAAAAAGATGTTGGAGATGACCCAATGCAATTAAGGGTAGCAGTAAGAAGTGGTGCCAAGAGATCACGCTTTGAAGTTATTTTTCGTCCAAATTCATTGTCAAGTTCTTACAGGTTTTTGTTCTCTCATTTTCTCCCCTATGAACCATCATGATATTCGTTTTTATTTTTTTCCAATTTCAACATTGAGGAAGGGAAAGATAGGAAAACACTTATATCCATGTATGTTTTGTGAAACGTGTGAAGCAATTCTTTTCCTGTGTCTGAGTCAATTTGTGCAAGATAAGAGTGTAATATATATTCCTTTTAAGTAACATTTGAAGGATTCAGCATTTCCCATTACTTCATCTACTTATGTCGTTGTCATGATCTTGATTTGGTTAACACTTTAACAGTAAAATTTTTTGTTGAACTCTTTCATTTCTTTCTTCATCAGTATTACCATTTGTGTCAGTTATTGGACTTTTTCCCATTTTGTAATTAATTTTCTGCCAACAGGATTGAAAATCGCTCCATGTTCTTGCCCATTCGCTTTCGTCAAGTTGATGGTGTTGGTGATTCCTGGCAACTGCTTCTTCCAAATTCTGCTGCTTCATTTCTGTGGGAAGATCTTGGTAGAAGACGTTTATTGGAACTCTTGGTAGATGGAACTGACCCAATGAAATCACTGAAATATGATATTGATGAAATTTCTGATCACCAGCCCATCCATGTAGCAGATGGACCAACCAGAGCCTTGCGTGTTACTATTGTAAAGGAAGAGAAAATCAATGTTGTTAAGATCAGTGATTGGATGCCAGAAACTGTACCTACAAAACTTCTGGGCAGAGGGCATTTATCATCCATGAGTGACTCTCAAAAGCATCAACTAATGTCAATTACAGATTGTGAATTCCACATCAATTTTGATCTTGCTGAGCTTGGGATATCTGTTGTAGATCATACACCTGAAGAAATTTTGTACCTGTCTGTTCAGAATCTTGTTCTGGCATATTCTACTGGTTTGGGATCCGGAATTAGTAGGTAAGATTTGCATTTAGTTAACAGTTGTGAACGATAAAGATTCTGAACAGAATATGCGTTGTATTCATTAGAGGCAAGCTGCCTATATATATACAAGATGTATAGCAGGCATTCTCCTATGATTAAGGAGAATTGATGATTACAATTAAGATGACAGATCTCTTCCTAATTAATGGTAGTTGACTAATGTAAATAAGCAAAGGAATCTACAATATACGGGGAAATAATATACAGGAAAATAAACAGAAAATAAATAGGAAATATCTGCAGACAATATCTCTCTAAATCAGAGAAGATATCGCAACAAGTTGTATTAGATTTCAGTGAGCAGATAAAGTGATACAAACTGAAGGAAAATGTGTCTGTAGGTGTGTGTGTGAGAGAGAGAGAGAGAGAGAGAGGGTGAAAACTTAGTAAACTGAATTAACCACCAGAACCTAACTTAGGTTCTGGAACTTATACAAGAGAGTCTAGAGTATGTTCTAGAACTCTGTTAGCAGTAACTGACTAACTGCCTAACAACCTAACCAACAATTACTATTAGCATATATGCATACAAAACAAGCTGTAACTCTATTTCTATATACTCTAATAAGTTGTATCTTTGAATTTGGTTGGAACTTGGAACTTAGAAGTTGGTTATTTGTCTTTCATGAGTTATTTTGTCAAGTTTCCTGGTGAAAATACAGTTTAAACCCACTATCCAGTCAACTAATACAACTTGGACACTTTCCTGAAGATTTAAATTAACTGTATGATTTTTTTTTTGGGGGTCTGGTTATCCAATAAACAATTTCTATTGTGTTCCAGATTTAAACTCAGAATGTGTGAGTTACAAGTGGACAATCAATTGCCGTTAACTCCGATGCCAGTTCTCTTCAGGCCACAGAGAGCTGTGGCAGAAACTGATTATATCCTGAAATGTTCCGTGACAATGCAGTCAAATGGATCATTGGATCTTTGTGTCTATCCATATATTGGTCTTCATGTGAGCATCACCAAGTTATAATTACTATTTAGCAAAAATTTATGTCAATGTTTAACTTATGGATTATGAGATTCTGATTTGTTTTATGATTATGTTATCATGTTTTGACTGGTTTATTGTAAACAGGGGCCAGAAAGTTCTGCTGCCTTTTTGATAAACATTCATGAACCTATTATTTGGCGCCTTCATGAAATGATCCAGCAGGTGAAGCTCAGTAGGCTGTATGATTCTCAAACAACTGCTGCATCAGTTGATCCAATCATTCAAATCGGGTATGCAAGAATCTCTCTTGGAATTGCGTGGTTATCTTTGTTGGGTTTCTTGAAACTGGATATGACATTATCTTGAATTACAGTGTGCTTAATATTTCGGAAGTTCGATTCAGAGTGTCAATGGCTATGTCGCCAAGTCAAAGACCAAGGGGTGTGCTTGGGTTCTGGGCATCCTTAATGACTGCATTGGGTAATACGGAAAATATGCCTGTAAGTATTTTAATTAATTTCTGTAAGTTCCGATATTTTGAAGAATCGCTTTTAAAATCTCGTGTAGCTTCTTGCTAAAGGTAAATAGTCAGCCTTAGATCTCATTTGTTTTCAAACTTAGGAGCACATCAGTCTTAGATCTCATTTGTTTTCAAACTAGGAGCACATTATCTAAGTTTCACAAAGTGATTAAATTTTGCTAAGAGAATACCAACCAAGTACTAGGCTCATAAAATATTATATCATTTAAGCGTGTAAAGAGAAGTTGAGACAGAGAAAGAGATGAAGCATAGATGTAATGGCATACATGTATGACTAATTATGCTATATATGTCAATTTCCTACACTTGATGGTATCTTCTCTGCAATTTAGCATCAGAGGTATATCTAGAAATGCTGAAGATTCTTGACTCAACAAATTTTGAGATGTTATGCCTTTTGTTTACTGAGTTTTAGGATTTGGAGAATATAATGAAATAGTGCTAATACAAATAAATGTGTACTCCCCAACCAGGTCAGGATAAACCAGAGGTTTCACGAGAACGTGAGCATGAGGCAGAGTTCTATGATTAGCATGGCTATCTCAAATATCCGGAAAGATCTTCTAGGCCAACCACTTCAGCTGCTCTCGGGTGTTGATATATTGGGCAATGCAAGTAGTGCCCTTGGACATATGAGTAAAGGTGTGGCTGCATTGTCTATGGATAAGAAGTTCATTCAAAGTCGGCAGAGACAGGTTTGTATGGAGACTGTTCTTTTGTGCAATTTTTCCTTGATTCTCATGTGTTAAATCTGATAGACATAATGTCCCTAGAATATTAATCTTTGAATAAAAACATGTTAAGTTGTTAACTGCAATCTGGCTGCTATTCTTTTAACATGCATTTTACATGGATGGGGCTGCCACTGGGTTGTTAACCTCATACTAAAATAAACCCAACTGTTCACGCGTTCACGCCAACAATTATGTTTCGATTATTGTGATCCAGCATCATGAAACCCCTTGAAAAACAAAAAGGCTGACTGCAGGACTTTTTATGCGGGTTCGGAATCCATTGACACTGTTGTGAGGTGTGAAACACTTGCAACATATAATAGCTTCTTATAGAAAATAGCAGTTACAATAACGAGTGCTCATTGGATCTGCCCAAACTAAATAAAAGCCAAATCCATCTATCACAGCCACCACCACCACCGTTACTTAAATTTAATTTATGATTAAATTATTTAGATAATGGGCAGGGTGGACTTAAAAGAAATTAAACAGATCTAATCTGCCCATTGGCCACCTCTAATGGAAAGTGATTTAGTTAATCCAGCTGTTGCATTATAAGTGATTATCATGTGGATCTTGCATGCCAGATTTTAGAAAATTTAAATGAAATATAGTCACTATTTTCTTTTCTTTGAAAATCATAAGATATCTCGATGGAAATATGAAACAAGATTGGATTAATTTGAATTTGTGAGTATGAAAGCATGGCCCGAAGTTTCAATCAAACGGTGGATTTATGTGAAATTTACTCAATAAAATAGTATGGATTTGTTTAAGATTGATTAGATTTCCCATTGTCAACGGATCCAAAATAAATATATTACATGGATATTTATTTCTGCTTATAATCAACTTAAATGAAAATAATAAGCAATTTGCATATCTAATTTGAATCCTGATGATTCCATAATAGGATATAGTCAAGCCCCTGTATTTGGATCGAGCTTTATGCATGTATTACAGTGTGCCTGGCTATTTGAATTAAAAGTGTCAAAGAACCAATTTGACAAAAAATCTCAACCTGTTAAGTATTGGTTCAATAATGGTCCTGTTATTTTTTAAACACCCCCCCCCCCACACACTCACACACATTAAAGGGCACTGAGCTGTTTGATTGTGTGCAAAGCAAAAACTCAACAGTACATTGTACTGAATTTAATAATAACTAATAAAACAGAAGTTCTCAAAGATGAACTCCAACCACTAAACCTAAGAGTTTAAGCTTTTAAGTAGCAGCCCGGGAATATGGCATTGCTTTCCTTAGTTAGTGCTTTCCCCACCTTATTTTTGTTATTCCTATTTTTTCAGTTTTAAAAATCTCAGATTATGTGTAGTGGTTTGATAGGATGCTGATAACTATATTTGTGTGACAGGAAAACAAAGGTGTGGAGGATTTTGGTGATGTTATTAGAGGGGGAGGTGGAGCATTAGCTAAAGGTTTATTCAGAGGGGTAACTGGCATTTTAACAAAACCTCTTGAAGGAGCAAAAACTTCTGGTGTTGAGGGTTTTGTTCAGGGTGTTGGGAAGGGTATTATTGGTGCGGCTGCACAACCAGTGAGTGGAGTTCTGGATCTTCTGTCCAAAACGACTGAAGGTGCCAATGCTATGAGAATGAAAATTGCATCTGCTATAACATCTGATGAACAACTTCTCCGGAGGAGACTGCCTCGTGTTATAGGTGGTGATAATTTGCTTCGACTATATGATGAGTACAAAGCGCAAGGACAGGTACCATAGGTTCAACTTGCTATAGATCATAGACCTGAAGTTCATTTTGTTATTTGAACATTTGAGCTTTTAATTATAATATCACAAATGATATGTATTGAAACAAAGAAAGCTAATTGTCATTGAAATCCTGAGCAAAGTTGTTTAAATCCATGCTTAGGAAGACTAAAGAAGAGATATTACCTTCTTTTCACTTTGAAGAAACAAATGTTTTTGTCAATAACCAACTCCCCTAAAAGCAAAGCTGTTAAGTGAAGGCTCATGAATGGTTTTATATTCAAGAGACTTTTGGGCTTGAAGCATAAACAATTCTCAAGCACACCCTATCTTGTGCTGAAATTTAACTTTTTATTTAGAAGAACGGGGCGGCAAGGATTGAACTCCTAGCCATTTGGTCATAGAGGCTCTAATATCATGTCAAGGACCAATTATCCCAAAGCTTAAGGTGTTAAGTGAAGGCTCGTAAATGGTTTTATATTCAACAGTTTTAATTGTACAATTCAGTTCTAAACTATACTACTTTTTGACAGACATGTTTATGGGCTGAAAGCTAGGATTGTATGAGATGATGTCATTGAGCATCCTGCTTCAGGCTATTGCTTTGTTGCTTATTACAGTTTTGGGGTTCAATTCATCCTATTCATTGCCTGGTTTACTGACCATTTTTTACGTTGGCTATGACCCTGAAATAGAGAATAACTATAATGCCAAACTTCCGTAGTCCATGTCCATACATTTCTTATTAGACTGTCACCTTTTTTTATTACCTTAATATTCACCCCTCATTCAACTATATTAACTAATTTCATTACATTTATCATAAACTTTGGTAAAGACACCTACAACTTTTTTTTTACTTTACCTATTTTGAGCTTCAATAACTGTTATCCCTGAATTTTAAATGATGCATTTCCAGGAGATATTGAGCCGCAAGTGAGAGTGAATCTTTTTAAAAATTCTTCAATGATTCATTGAATAGGGTTACTTTTCTTCTTGATAAACCCTTGTGGAATTCCAAAGCTCTCTTTGAGGTCAAGTCTTTTATTTGGACTGTGGTACTTAATAAAATTAATACTAAATGTTGCAGGTTTGTAGGCCACATTAGGCCTTTTCCCTGATATCTGTGAAATGTGTGTTGCTTGCTGAGAATCCATTCCTCACCTATTCTTACATTGTTCTATAGTGGTTTCTTTATGGAACACTTTATTTGGCATATTCGGTGCATGGTGGGTGTGTCCTAGGTCCCTGAAACAATTCTTGATGATTAGCTTTCATGGTTTTGGTAGAAGTAAAGAGGCAAAATTTTTGCAGCAATTGCAATCTATGCAACAATTTGGTGTATTTGGTTGGAGAGGAATTATGGTATTTTTAAGGAGGTTTTTTTAGCGCATCACTTGATTTGGGATATGATAAGGTGTTTGGCATCTATTTGGTGTAAAGCACACGGCCTTTTTAAAGGGGTTTCACTAACAGATATCTTGAGGGATTGGGAAGCCTTGTTCCATTGATTTTCTCTTTTTTCTTGGTTGTGTTCTGTTTTGTTGTTTTGTTTTGGAGGATTCCTTATTCTCCTTTGTCTTTGTAACTTTTACTCTTACCCTGTGTTTGGATGTTTTTTCATTAATGGAATAGAACGGAACGGAACGTAATAGATGGGGATGGACCGAAAAGGAAAGGGAAGGAATGAAACATAGGTACCATTCTCTTTGGAAGTTTCATCATTGGAACGGAACGGAACTTCATTACTCATGTTTTCTCTCCATTCCACTTCAATTTTGGGAGAACAAAAGTTGAGCATTTAAGGGAAAGAAAAGGGAAATGGTTCCCCATGTGTTCCATTCCTTTTCCATGTATTTTAAGACTCTCAAACAAGGGAAGTTATTTCCTTTCTCCTCATTCTCTTTCCCTTCCCCTCATTACCTATCATCCAAACATAGGGTTAGTCTCAATAAATTTCTTCTTTTATCCACACACACACACACACAAAAAAGAGATGAGGATGGCCATTTTTATGAAACTATTTTTTAGTCTAATTAACTGGCTATGTTGCATTATCAAATTGTCCAATATATGAAATGTTCCTTATTTCCTTTTTTCCTTTTGGTTCTTTTATGCGTTTTAACATTCTTGTGGGTGCTCAATTTTTTTAACAATTGCTTTAATTCTGTCATGAAGGTCATACTGCAGTTGGCAGAATCAGGTTCTTTTTTCGGCCAGGTTGATCTGTTTAAAGTTCGGGGAAAGTTTGCCTTATCAGATGCTTATGAAGATCACTTCATGCTTCCGAAGGCGAAAATCCTCATGGTCACTCATAGAAGAGTCATACTATTGCAAGTAAGTATTCATGATTGAGAACAAGGAATAAAAACCCATTTTCTTCAATCTACTGTTATTTAACAATCATTTGTCATTGTCAGCAACCATCCAATATTATTGCTCAGAGGAAGTTCAGCCCCGCAAGGGATCCATGTTCAATACTGTGGGATATACTGTGGGATGACCTTGGTACGATGGAACTGACACATGGAAAAAAAGATAACCCAAAAGCTCTCCCTCCACGGCTTATTTTATATTTGCAGTCTAGATCATTGGACATGAAAGAAAATGCACGCATTATAAAATGCACCCCTGAATCCCATCAAGCTCTTGAAGTTTACTCTTCAATTGAGCACGCATTGAACACTTATGGCCCAGGCGTATCAAAGGTATGCTTCTTTTTCTTATTGCGTTTCATTAAACATTCATTTGTATAATCTCTAGCTATTATTGGTGGTATCCCGCAATTGATTGATAACTGACCATGTCTAAATGACCCTGGAAAACTTTATCTGACTCTCAACAAAAGCATAAGCATCTATTGTTTCCAATATTTACGCACACTATTACTCCATTGTGTGAGATAAATTCTTTTGCATTGAAATTCAGGGAATACTGAAAAATAAAATGACAAAGCCATATTCACCACTTGCTGATGGCCCTAATGTTGATTTAACACCAAAAGAAGGGGTTTACTCCTGGTCCCCCCAACAAATGCCTGGATCAGCTCCCCACTCTTCAACTTTTGGAAGCAGTACTGATCACTATGACTGAGTTTTCAATGAACTTTGTTCTTCACATTCAACATAATCAAGGCCCTGTCTCCAGCAGTCCAACTGAAATCCTCTCTGTAGAAATTCATCAATCAGTCTGGTCCGATCTTCTCATTCCAGCTTACATCCGTTCAATCATTACAGACAGAGATGAGTCCAGTTGCCCTTCAGTTTGAAAGATATCAATTTTTGCATTTTCCTCACGATCTTGTCAGGATTGGGATGGCAGTATTGGTTTCTGGAACCATGTACCTCTCCAATAATGGTTAGCTGTAGGGAATTGGTTTAAAATCTATGAATTGCTGATGTACTCGCTCTCTCGGGAGGTTTAAACTTCACTGCCATAGCATCATGTCCAATAGTTTTTGTATAATATTGACCGAAATAGTTTTCGTTGTACATATACAAAATCACAGAGCTCAGATAGGACCCTACTTGTCCTCGTCATGCCGTCTTCAAGATTTATGGCTTTATAGAAAAGGCCAACGATGTACGTCTGCTTAGCATACGGCAATACAATCTGAATAGTTTTCCTCCATTTGAGGAAACATTCTTAAAAAATTTGCGTATGCTCCGTCACTAATAGAGGTAATAAGGGATTATGTACCAAAAAAACAAAACAAAACAAAAGGTAATAAGGGATTGACCTTAAGAAACTGATTGATTTCTTCCCAGATTGGACTAAAGCATAAAATGCTAGCCCTGTAGAAAATCAGTTAAATGTACCCTAAAAAAAAAAGGAGAAATCAGTTACAAGAAGTGAAAATTTGATTTTAGATTGGTTGTTTTAGGACTTAATTTTGATTTGCTAAATCATATGAAGCAATCTGTTTATAAAATAATTAAAGATGCTACTTGTTTCAAAGTAAATTTTAACTTGACATATATTAAAAAAAATTTACTGGAAGTGAAAAATATTATTATGACTAGTAAGTAATACTAGTGCATTAACCAACACTACATGCTTGTTAATTCATATTTTTATTTTTATCAAGATAAAAAAATAATGAAAATTGTTTAAATCTTTGTCTTTTAAATGCTTAAGCTAGCAAAATATATTTATAATTTTATCATTTTTATACTTATCTTTAAATTTTTAAATGAGTAATAAAATATAATTATGATTTTAACCTCTTTTATATTTATATTTATATTTTTTTAATGTGTAACTAATAATGGTAATTCTAAAAATACACAAATTAGACACTAAAATGTGTAATTTTCTTCATGTAGATAGATAATTTTTTATTATTTCTTGATAGTGTAAAAAATTAAATAAAAAAATTAATTTTAAACTGTTCACTAAATGAAATAGTAGAATAAATAAAGACTTTTTACTTTGTTGCTATTGTGTTATCATTTATCAGTGATGAATCTTCGATGAGCCTGGAGACTATGGTTTTTTCTTTTTTAAGTCAAGTTAACAAGGTTGGATAATTTTAGAAGTATAATATAATTTACAATAATAGTTCTCTAGAAATGCGTATTTAAGGAGTTAAGCACCCCTATTTATAGGAGTGAGTGAATCATGGGTTAATATCTGTTGTGGTATTTTTTATAACGAGTAGTTCTCTTATAATAGATTGAGTATGAAACATATCAAATACGATAATATTAAATTCTAAAATCAATTTAAATATCTATTTTTACTATTAGAACAATGTCATTTTATCATTCATGGTTAACATATAGAATGAACGATTAAAATTTTCAAGTTTAAAAACTTATGTATTTTGCACGGAACATGAAATAAGATAGTGTAGAATAATATGATAAAATATAATTAAGTAAGATCAACAAATTTTTTATTGTTTATTTTTTATGTAATAATTTAGTAACAAACGAGTATTTAGTTAAAATAAAACTCTACTTTTTTTTTATAGACTATAGATGATTGGTATGAGTTATTGGTGGCAACAGAACAATAAAATAAAGGGATAATAATATTATACGTATGTTATTATCAGGATTTGGATTTTTTTCAGTTTTAAAAAAATTACAGAGGATCTTAACAATAAAAAATGTTTTTTATATAATTAAATATTAAAAGTAAGAGTTTCGCTAAAAAGTATCTTAGAAACACTTTGTTAAGGATTTAAAATTAAATTTTTTTCATAGAAAGTAGATTATTTAATACATCGAAAATTTAAAAAATTCTACTATTCATACAAAGTTTTTTATTTTAAATTTCTTAATTAGTGTCTTTAGGATATTAATTTAAAAACCCTAAAAGTAAATATGATGTAAAAACTTTCATCCATCATATCAATAAATGTAAGAGGTGAAATTTTTTTTACTACACCTAATCCTGATCCGTTATTATCTAATATATATATATATATATATATATATATATATAATTTTTATTTAGCTCACCAAAAAATAGGCCCAAATATAGCTTTAGGATACCAAAATACCCTGCTAAATTGCCATACTTTGCATCCGATGCACCAGATAATTACCTACACACATGGAACTATATTTGTATAACTCAAATTAGAAGTTGATGTAATCAAAAGATCAAGTCAATGGATAAACAATTCAATCATAAATTAAGTAGTTGAATTATAAAATCTGAACAAATAATAAATATTTTTAAAAAATTTATTAAAAAAAATTATATAAAAAATATTATATGAAAAAATACATCATATAAAAAAAGTACTAATAATATAACCAAATTATCAATGATAATTATTTAGTTTCAATTTTTAAAAATTGAATTTATTAAAATAATATTATAAATTAAAAATTTGATGATATTACTTAATAAGAATATGTGGTTTAATAGTAAAATACATTTTATCAAAAGGGTCTTCAAGATACCATATTTAAATCTTAAAAGTTATCCTTTTAAAGTCTAAATTAAAAAAAAAAGTAGAAACTCATGTCAAACCATTTGAAGGGGTCACCGTATCATCCAGGTTTAACTAGGTTGTTGAGAAAAACTGTTGTAGTTAAGAACTGAACTGGCCTAGAGACCATGTAACCAACTTTCCAATCGGATTGGTCGTTGGTCCGGCTTATACAACTATGCATGCAGCCATGCCTCTTACCCGTTGTGGGCTTGTCTTCAATGCTCCTTAAAAAGAAAAGCGGTGCATGGATGCACAAGTGAAAACAACCATTGATTTGTTGGTGGATGTT
Source organism: Ormosia semicastrata (assembly GCA_029884595.1). Taxonomy (NCBI): domain Eukaryota; kingdom Viridiplantae; phylum Streptophyta; class Magnoliopsida; order Fabales; family Fabaceae; genus Ormosia; species Ormosia semicastrata. The sequence continues at coordinate 27,522,821 of JAQQTO010000043.1, forward strand.
ATGATGCACCATTACAGTTTTGGTGCATCAATCTTTTTTACCTATAATAACTGGTTAGCCTTTTTACTTTTTCTTTCACACAAAAATTCAGCACCACCTTCACTGTCCACCCTCACCTTCACCCCTACCACCCTCACCCCACCACCACCACCCCCACGAGCGACCCCAAAAAACCTGAGAACCACAAGACTCGTCATCTCTGTTGACCAAAGACCCACCCAAACCAGCTACGACCCAAAGCTACCTAAATCTACAATCACCACACCTCGTCGCCTCCATCAACCATAGAGTCACCCAAACCAAACACAACCCAAAGTTGCTCAGATCCGTGACCACCACCAGCAAACCCGAACCACCATCGCCCAATCATGAAAACAATGTCGGGTCGAGTCAAGTTGATTTAGGTTCATAAGGAAAACATTAAAAAATATAAAAGAAAACTCTAATTAGGTCAATTCGAATTCTAAATTATGAAAATCGAACTAATTCTAACTTGACTACTCAAATCGAACTGAACCAAAGTAATTGTTCGAATCGATTTTTCAAATTTTTCAAGTCGTCTAAATTAATTTACTCCTCTAACAAACTTATTGGTGCATCTTAGACAAATCCTTAATTTATTATAAAAAAATATGGGATTGAGATCATTTACTCAGTATTCACTTCCAGTTGATGAGGTAATCATGTGCAATTATGGAAAAAAATAAGTTTAGTCCCTAGTAAGTTCATTTATTTGCAAAAACGTGCGTGGCTTAGATTTTACATTTATTGGTTATTTACTTTTGCTGGAACTAATTTTCATGTCAACCATTATTTTTTGTTTAATTTTTGTGCATCAATTTTACATTTAGTATATTACATCAAATATACTAGATTCAATATAATATTGTAAATTGCCTGTATTACATTGTAAAGTATGATTGTAACATATTTATTTATATATTTGTACGTATTGCTGTCACTAAATTCCATTTGACCAATTTATATATATAATTTTAATAATTTTAAATATATTATTTTAATAAATAATATACTTATTATATTTAATAAATTTATTACAGTATAATTACCTTACAAGGTAAATAACAATAAAAAAATTTCATGAAAGGACCCATCAGATTAATAAGTTAAGTAAAATGTAAAATATATAACTTATAACAATTTATTGAAAAAAAAATTAAATAAACCCTCGTGTATTTGTTCTTTACTATGGTGGATAATAATTTTTTTTTTTTTAGAGATTCATAATAACCAAAGCCAAAACAATTTATTAAAAGGCATGAAAAATCTTTAAAACCGTACAGCTTTCATTAGTCATCAATCACATGTAATATATGGGTGGGTACAATTCATTAACTCTACCTGACAACTCTAATATATATTTTTTGAATGTATTCGATGAAAAGATGTTTATTGTAAAATATGAGATAAATAAATTTTGATTAATAAATTTTTTATGAATAATTAAGATTAAAATATAAATATATATGATTTTTTTAAATGATCATATAATAATTAAATAATTTTTAATTTTAATTACTTATGTATTATTACATGGTCAAAATTTACTCATTTCATATTCTCACAATAAAAATTCATCTCACTATATATGGCCCTTATATATATATGGAGCGTATTTGGTGATATGAATATTTATTATAAAGTGTGAGGAGAATATAGGAGGTATACTTAATGAGACAAATTTTTATTGTGAGATTGTGAGAAAAATAAATCTTAATCGTACAATCATACATGAATGATCAAGATTTATGAAGTACGGATACGTGTCGGTGTGAGACACATAGGGACACCTGTATGACACACATGTCCTGCGTGTCGGAATGTATCCGATTAAAAAGATTATTTTTTTCAATTTAAACACGTTTTGGACACACTTGGACATGTCTCGGACACGTTTGAATACGTCTCGGATACATTTAGACACGTCTAGGACACAAATTGGACACGATCCATTAATATATATTTTTTTTAAAATTAGTTTCTATGATTAATGTTCAATCAGTAAGTCCGTAACTCATTCAAGCCCAATCACATAATTAACGTCTCAAGTCATTATTTTCACGTATCAGTATTTTAAGTTTTATATTTTCATACATCACTATTATACTTTTAAGTTTTATCTTTTCACACACCACTATTTTCATCTGCTCCTTCTACCT